>CAUYUJ010014301.1:207500-235000 GCA_963575745.1 Prorocentrum cordatum
CAGCTACAAGAAACGTGCTTAAGAGCTTGTGCCTTGCTCCTTTGTCCTGCTGTACACACACGGTCTTGAACTCGGCCTCAGCCCGCGCAGATGGTATACACGTGCTTCCAGAGGCGGGGTCAACCGCACCCTGGAGGAGGAACTTGTCGTAGAAGTCCTTGAAGTAACAACCACACCAGCACCCCAGTAAGAAAGCACTGGCTGCAGTCACCACAACTAGTCCCAACTTCAGGAAGAACCAGAACTCCTCGCTGTCCACGTAGTGGCTGACAGGCGCGGGGCAAACCGCAACCTCGTCAGAACCTCCGTACACTGTCACCTTCTCGCCTGACGCCTGCGTCACGACCTCCGTGAAAACTGCCATTGCGCTCAAGCCCTTCAACTGCTTTCCGAACCTGAGGTTGAGAGTGGTGCAATGCTTCTCGATTGTCGGCCACTCGCTGTACTTCGTGAGCATGTCGGCTGTCATCTTGCTGGTGTCCTCCTTGTGCAGCTCGAACGCCTTGAGACGCAACCGCTCCTGAATCCACAAGTACCTCAACTCCAGGTGCCTGACCTTGCCCACCCCAACTCGACTGCACATGCCACGTCCAGCTGTGCTATCACTATAGACCTTCAGGTTGCAGGGCCTCTGGGTCTCGATCAGGTACGTCTTACACTGAAGTCCTCTGGCTGTCGCACTTCCCGTAGCGTACATCTCGGATTCCCCTGAACTTAGGGCTATCGTACTCTGCGTCACTGAGTAGCAGTCCCAAGTGTGATCACCATACCTCACAGCTCCTCCACTGGTAGATCGCCGCTGTAGTTCACTCGTAGGTGCCCAATCTGCGTCACCATCTACACGAATGCCTTCAGGAGTACCTTGAAGTGGGTAACACCAGACCAACACAGGCTGTCCTTCGTAGTACCTTCCAAGTCGCTGAACACGCGCATGCATCAAGACGTTCGGGTTGGAGACGTGCTGCATCGCTGTCTTGCTGGCGTACATCGTGTCGGGCCTGTCCGAAGAAAGGTAAAGAGCGGTGCCAGCTGCACCCGCCACTTCTCGAGCACGATCCTTGGAAAGAAGGTCTAGGCTGTCTCGTCGGCCTTGTCCTGTAGCTTTCGTCCCTGGAGTGGGAGCTGGTTTACAACCTCGCTTCTGCGTCCACTTGATCATGAAGTCCACATGCTTAGGATCGGCAGTCCAGAAGAAACCTGGCTCCTCGCAACCTGGCAACTTGTCGGTGTAGCCGATCGTCCTCTTGAGGTATGTAGTCTGCCCCACCGCTCCTGGTCCAAGTCTGGCGCTGGCCGTGACCTCAAACTGCTGCTTCAACAACTCGTCCAGCTCGTCCAGCTGCTCGTCGTAGCCCTCAGCAAGAAAGTCATCGCCATGGCAGATCGCTGTGCTATCCTCGTCGAAGGGGGCTGTGTTGGGGCTAGCAGGTAAGTAGAACACGTTAGGAGTTCCAACCAAGCATTCCCAATGGCCGTCGTCCATAGTAGTTCTCACAAGCTCACCCCACATCTGCGACGCCTTCCTGGTACCGTTCATGGCCTTGCGTAACCACCAGCACCTTCCAGGCGGACACAGCTCTCTCCCAGGATGCACGTAGATCGTCTCGTCTAAGTCAGCGTTGAAGAAAGCCTTCCTGACGTCCCAGACTTGTATCTTCCGCAGGTGCTGCCCGCTGGAAGTTGGACTTGAAGCGGCACGGCTCAGCGTCGCTCTGACGATCATGAGCGGGGGCGTGCCTTGGTGGTTGTCCTCCCTGACCTCGTACTTGTTCACCTCGGTTGCTACGAACCTCCACCTGACCTTTCCTTCTTTCATGTGGGCTATCGGGAACCCTCCAATGTGCTTGCCGTCGGTCGCCGTCGATGTCGCCACTTCCACGTAGACCCCATAGTCCTTCATGGCCTGCAGCTCGTCGTCGCGACCCTTCTGATACAGGTCCTCATCCAGAGGCTCTCCAGTGTAGTAATCGTAGTGTATCGTCTTTGGGCTCCACTGGTCTTTCTCATGCAGCTCGGCGCTCACCTCAACCATCTGCTCCACCTGCTGCTCCTCAGGATCTCCGAAGTGGCTCCTGATTGTGCCGATGTGGCTCATCAAACATCTCCTGCATGCACACTCAGCTTGGTGGCATTCTCGTAGCTGGCATCGTGATGAGTGCTTCTCACACCTCTCGGAACATCTCGCACTGCGCTTTGGGTGTGGATCCCACATGGGGTCGAAGCTCTCGTCGTAGCCCTCCTCGCAGACTGCCAACTCACAGACAGAGAGATGCCCAATGCTTGCTACCCTGGGCTTCTTGACCTCAGCTCCTTCATGAACTTCACCTGGGGCGCTTCGCCGAAAGTCGCTCCTGAGCTCTCCACTCTCCGTGTCCATGGCTGTCTGCACCTCAGCCTCTCCTGGGCCAGGAACCATAGCTACGTCACTGGCAGCAGGTGCGGGGCTCACCGCAACCTCACTGCTGCTTGATGCCGCTGCTCCTCCGGGTGCGGCTCCAGGCGCGGGGCTTCCCGCAGCCGGCGCTGGCACCACGACTGTAGCCTCAGGGGCCACAGGGTCCTTCGCCAACTTCTCGCGCAGCAAGTCGGCCTGAATGGTCTCGAAACGCTGTCGGCAGGCTGCCGAATGCGAACCGTATCCTGTACTGCACTTCCTGCAATCGTCGGTAGGACCATGAGCATCGATCATGCGCTCCGTGATGTACATGCTGCGTCCGATCGTTCCTGAACTCTTGTCGGGCGTCTGCTTCCAGGGCGTCACCCTGATGTGCTGGATGAGCTCGGGCTGCCACCTGAACTCCTCAGGCATCCTTCGCACCGTTCTCACCTTCTGCACTCCACGTTCAGGATCGATCACGAGATGTGTGTCGTCCAGCTCGCTCTTACCAACCCAGATTCCTTTTGCGAAGCGGGCTTCCCATTTGCCACGTCCCGCGGCAACTCGGGCTGAGATCCGATACCAGACCTGCTCACCCATTTCCGCAATCTCGCCGTTGTACTCTTTGCCGTAGAGCATCTTGTAGGAGGAACCTCCGTGACTGCGAGGCTGGAATCTGGTGATCATCCACCCTACTGAGTTCACAAGCCATGGCACGATCGGATCCGTCATCTTGATCTCGCTGCCCAGCTTGTGCTCCAGCTTCAGCTTGTAGGCTCGAAGTAGACCAGCAGCTAGCTTGTTACCTCCTTCAGCGTAGCCTGCACTCTGCTTGGAAAAGGGCGGTGATCCCCGCACCAAGGTTGAGTGTGATCTGCGATCTCGAACTGCCTGCGCCAGAGCCATGGTGGCAGGCTCCTGGTCTGTCTGAAGTATGACTGTTGTGTGACCCCAAGCTTCCAGCACGCCTAGCAGGAAGGACACCTTGTAGTCATCCGTCTCCTTGTTCGCGTACAACGTCGCCTGAGCCAAGATCTTACAGTCGATAACATTCAAGACAGAGACCGCTTGGTCTAACTCGGCCTTCGTGACCGACGTCTTCTCCCTGATGCTGAAGTAACCTCCTTTAAGCTTGTACTTCGCAGCCAGCTGGTCCGTCCCTACGTAAAAGATGTCGAACACCACCTTCGGGATCTTGTTCTCATCAGCTGGTTCCTGAGCGTGGTGGGGGTCATCGTCTGCTCGAGCCTGCACGCAGATGGGACACCAAGGTCGAAAAGGTAGATGATGCCCTTCGTGCGCGGCTCTCTCCGCAGCACTAGGTTGGTGAGGAGTCTTCGACACTCTCGTTGGCACAGTTGTGGTCTCATCAGCTTCGGGACCTAGAACCTTCGGCAAAGCTCCAGCTTCCTGTTCAGCTGGTACCTTCCTTGGTAGTGTCTTTCGTACCGCAGCTACCTTTGAAGCTTCTGGTTGAGTCTGGCCGTCGATGATGTGATCGTACTCTAAGTAGTAGTTGCCTTGGTGACGACGTAGAGGTACGAACTCAGCTCCATCAGGTGGCTCGATGGTACCGTTGATGATCCAGTGACCTGCAGGGCTATGAAGAACACTCTGACCACGTTGTACTACAGCGTCTGTAGCCACAACTGGGTACTCCACATCGGCAACCTCAGCACCGACTTGAATAACCTCTCCTCCTCGGGATAGGTTCAGCTCCACGTGGCCGTACCTCTCGATCTCCTCGCCTCCTATGCCCTTCAAGCCGACAACGTTGCTGTCCGTCGGCGTGTAGTTGTGCTTGGTCACCTGTGACCTCGGTATCGCACTGATCTGCGCACCTGAATCGAGCATGATCGCATTCCGAAGCGGGGCTAACCGCAATCGGTCATCCGCAGGGCTCTGATCTTCATCCACGGGCCGAAGACCAGCGATGGTAACAGGCCTGGGTCCGGCCAGCGCGGGGCTCACCGCAGCTGGCATATCGCAGCACTGACGGTCGTCAGCGACGAATCTAGCCTTTCTTGCGCTTCTTTGGCTTCTTGTCGTCGTCTGTCTCTTCCCCGTCCTTGAGGCCGTCCAGGCAGTACTCGGCACACACGGCACAGTAGTCCAGCTTCCACTGATCGTAGTGCCATCGCCGTCCTTCAAAGGTCTTCTTGCAAGAGCAGCACACATATTGGTAGTAGCTAGGCAAGCAGTACTTCCAGTCGATCGTGTGGCTGCGCTTCTTGTGACCTCTGCCCTCAGGGCAAGAATCATCTTCGCTCGCAGCGCACAGTTGACTGGGCGCAGCACCTGCTGAGTCATCGCGCTGTCGGCGCTTCCCTGACTTCCTAGCATCTGTTGTGTCGGTGCTGTCGAGCTTGATCCTGTGCCCACTCCTGTCTGTCGTAACCTTTCGAGCTCCCTGACTGCCGCTGCCCCGATCTTCTTCTTTTCTTTTGCCTTTTCTTTTCGGAACTGCTTCTTGTCCTTCTTGTCCTTCTCGGGTGTCTTCTTCTCGTCGGCGATCCGCTTTCGGCAGTTTGCGCTGCGGTGACCCTTCTTGTGGCAGTAGTGGCACTCGATCTCGGCGTCGGGATTCGGTGGCTTCTCCTTGCCTTTTCCGTCTTTCCCTTTGCCGCGGCCTTTCCACGGTCTCTTTCCGCCCTTCAGCGCTCCGATCTCCATCGGGTCGTCCTGAACCGCTCGCTCTGCCGCCAACGCCGACACCACCTCGGCTCTCAGAAGCTCGTACGTACTTAACCGACTGCTGTTCCGAAACACGTGCTTCTGGAGCTCGTCGTGATCCTTCAGCGCCTTTGTGAGGATGCCGCGCTTGATCAGGTCCGAGACGGGCTCTCCTGCCATCTTCTGGTACCTCGCCATGTCCTCGTCCAGCTTGCTGATGCTCACCATCACGTCTTCCTTGGTGTCGAACTTCGTGTCCGTGAGCTTGGTCCACATCGCCAGCACGTTGCCTGCCTCGCTCGGGTTGTACTCCTTCTGAAGCTTCCTCCAACACTCGGCTCCTTCTCCTACTGGGCTGTTCCTCACGATCAGCTCGCCCACCGAGTCCTCGGGCATGGCCAGGACCAGGCCGTAGTACAACTGCGTGCTGAGTTCTTCCTCCTGCGGGTCCAGGTTGACGTTGTCCACCTCCTGGGCTCCGTCCTCGCACCTTTCCAGAAGATCTCGGTACCTCCGATCCTGGGCGATCAGGTACGCTCTGTACTGGAAGCTGAACGTCTTCCAGCTTGACCTTTGGCCGTCGAACGGCTTCACCTTGTGAAGGATCTTCGGATCCATCATCTCGCCGCGCGGGGCTACCCGCTGCTGCTGAGCCTGCTGCTGAGCCTGCTGCTGACCCTGCAGTTGTCCTCTCATCTCTGCGATCTGCACGTCCCTGTTCTGAAGCTCCTGCCTCATGTTCTGACTCTCCGTCGTCAGCCTCTGAACTTGATCGACCAGTTGCTGCAGCTGCTGCTCCATCTTGGGTGTCGAGCACGTCAGTGACACGCTTCTCCAGCCTCTCGATGTCGCTCGCCAGCTGCCTCTTCACCGCTGCTCGCTCCTCCTGAGTAAGCTTCGCCTTGCTGCCGCACGCCGCAAGCTTCCTAAAAGCGGTCCCTCGTAGCTGGCGGTGCTCACGCGTGTCCGCCGCTCTGCCTCCTCGCTTGTTCGGCTTCTTGGCCTTCAGCGTGGCCTTGCCCTTGCCCTTGTTGGCTGGCTGGCCACCGCTGTCAGAGCGCGGGTCTGACCGCAGCTCTGACCAGCAAGGGGTCCTCTGCTCGGCGGCCGCGTGGATCGTCCCGCTGGCTGCCGGACCCGCGGCGTCGCGCCGCTGGGCCCTCTCGAGGGGCTCTTGGAGCTCGCCTGGGTGCGGAGCGGCCCGCGAACCTCAAGCGAGCTCCGCTACCATGCACGTGCACCCACCCCCTTCACGGAGAAAGGGGGGAGGTGAGGGTCGCTCTTTTCCTCGAGCAACAAAGGGCTGCAGGATTTCCTGGATCCTCCAGGACAGTCTGATTATATTCTCTATAATCACATATATATGTAAAACTACAAACTTCCCAGCATATGTGGTGCACAAGGTGTTGAACAATATCGGTGGGGCAAGATGAATGGCGCAATCGATGTGATGCAACCCCACTGCTCGTGCAATCACCCCACCCACTCACCCGCAACTTGCTTTGCAAAACCCATGCGGCGGCGATTGCGGTGACTGCTCGGCGCTGGGTGGCGCATCGCCGCGGCCGCGCTAACGCGCATGCTCGCGCGCGAAGCGGCCACTTAGTTTGGCGCGACCGACGTGGCCGCGGTGGCGCTAACCGCTGGGCACTTCCAAGCGGGCGTTTTCAGTGCGAGTCGGCGACTTGGGCGGGTGCGGCATCATGGCAATGTCGACAACGGTAGACGCGATGATGGTGGTAGCGGTGCTGGTGACGATGATGACAACGACAGCGGCAAGGCCAGCGACACCGCCGATGCTGATCAAGCCGGCGACGATGACGGCGTCCTCGCGCCGGTGATAAAAGGTTTTGGAAGGAGTTCGACATGCGCGCGCGGCCGACGCGCGAGAGTGGCCCGCATGGCATTATCATTTGGCACGGCTCGTGTCCCCGCATCATGCGCGCCAGGGCGTTCGAAAGAGCTCGACATGCGGCGCGAAGCGGCCCGTTTGGCATAATGGAACGACAATGCTGAACAACATGTCGCTTCCTTGAGAAATGAGCGCAAGCCAGGCATGTTTTGAAAACTGGCGTTGCCAAACCATGTGTTCGGAAAGTTCGAATTTTAAATCCCTCGAACCCTTAGGTTGCCGAGGAATTCCCGCATGCGCGCGCGACGACGCGCGCGTGCGCACGTCGTTCCATTCCTTGCAAGGGATTCTTAAAGCCTTATGATTAGTGGCAAACGGGAGCTCGCGCATAGCATCTCTCGCAGAGGATTAGCGGGGGGGGGTACCGGCCTATATGGGATGGTGCGAATTCAGATTTAGGGTGGACAAAGAAACAGAGTCACATGTAAATTGCAATGACAGGGGACGTACATCCTATTACTCTTTTAGAAGAGAGCATCTAGGTTGTGCAGCTTACGTTGTGCAATATATGATGTAAAACCACGGTTGTCCAACGTATGTAATGCAATATGCTTTGTGCATTTTTTTTGGGGGGGGGGGACTCTGGAGGCTCCGACGGGTCCTGGGGCCTGATGCGTGCGGACGGCGAGATGACCACATGCCCGTGGCAGCCGACCAACGGTGGACTGCTACCAACAGCAGCAGGACAAAGGAGCAACAGGGCGCACAGCCATCACACTACTATGAACTTGGAAGAGGGCACCCCTCCCACTCCGCCAAGTCAGCGCGATCGGTTGGCGACTCGCCACGCCTCGCGCCCAACAGTGGATAAAAGCCTTCGAGCCTCGCGGTGACGACGGGCGAGCACGCGAAGTCTAGCTTCAAAATGCCGACTAGGAGTGCCAGGCAGACGGAGACGGAGGGAGATGTGAGAGGTAATGAAAGCGTCGCATAGCATAGCAGACAACAGACGTTGGTCAGGCCGCATCCCAGAAAAAAGGAGGAAGGGAGAAAGCCAGGGCAAACCCCCAGGAGGCCTCGGAGTCCAAGTACCCATCCAATACGAGAACAAACGATGTAGATGAGGACATCGGGAATAGTGTTTGAGGTCATCAAGATCCGCCCCACATGATTCACATCCCATCGTACACCCACGAGGCACACAGTGGAACCGAGACGAGGTACAGAGGGAACGAGTGAGAAGTCGAAGAACAGCAAGGGGGATATACATATTGGTGAGAGGGACCATCTTCCTCAAACACTGAGCAACATACACAATCTGACCATGTGGGACTTCAGGAAGCCAAGCATTGACACGCCTGTGTAGGAGAAGTAGAGGGGAGGATGAAAGACGGTAATGCACAGCCAGGAACTTCATATATTGACGCTGCACATCTGGACGGTCAGCCTTCAGTCGAAACTGCTGCCTCAGAACCCAGCCGTGATATTCGTAGAGAGCAACGACAAATGATGCAGGCACACGCCCAGACACTCTCCGAGCAGGGCACCAGCCGTCATCCGTGAAGGTGACAGAGAAGCTATCACGGAGTCTCCCTACTTCACCACATCTAGTAAGGAAGCGGGCACGGGTAGCTGCAGTAATCTGTTCAAAATGAGGAAAGTCAAGAGGAAGGCCAACATTGGTAAGAGAGATGCACATGTCATATGAGATGGCGTGGTTGGGGCCAGCAGTTAAAAGACGAACACATGCACGATATGCTCGAATCAGCTCGGACGAGGGAGGATGTAGCTGGGCAACGAAGGACAACAACGGAACACAAGAGGCACGGAATAACACAATAGAGTGAGCAAGACCGAGGCCAAGGTCACGAATGTCTCGAGTGCGCTTGGTGAGTTTCACAACATTCTCCTCCCACGCAACCTCGTGAGCAGCCTCGCCAATCCAAATGCCATGATATTTGAGGCGGGTAACTATCTCCAACTGTGGGTAAGGGCCCCCAAGTTCCTCGAGAACGTCGAGGAGTGGCTCATTCAGAAGGCGATCTACTAGTAGGATCTGGCATTTTGAGAAGTTGAGAACAAGCCCCACTGCATCGCGGAGGCGCTCGAGACACTGCAAGAGCGGGCCAAGCCCATCAAATAAACAGCGGAGGTCAAAACAAAGATCGTCGGCATATCCCAAGGACATTTCAACATGGTCGGGGAGCTTGTCAGGGATCCACCTCAGTATCGGCTCAATGGCCAGAACGAACATAAGCAATATGCTTTGTGCAATCTTGGTCGAGCAACCTTGGTGGTACAATATCGGTGGTGGAATTGATCCGTTGTGCGCATTAGGTTGTGTAATCTACGTGGCACTATCTTTGTGAGGCAGTACATGTTGTGCAAATATGTGTACTGCCATCTATGTTGTGAACTCTATGTTGTGCAACTTATGTGGTGCAGAATATGGTGTGCAAACTATGTGATGCAACCTACGTGGGTAATCTAGGGCGTCGAGGCGCCAACCAGGCGCCAGACACGACAAACAAGCTTAGAAGACAAGTAACAACCCTTAAGTGCAAGCACTGATTGGGGAAGTGGCGACGAGGCGGCGACGGCGGCAAGAAAGCGGCGGACACAACAAACAAGCCCAGACGACACTTGGCGACGAGGCGGCGACGGGGCGGCGACGGCGGCAAGGCGGCGGATCCGACAAACGAGCCCAGATGACGGGCGGCGACGGTGGCGGATCCAACAAACGACCCCAGCTCCGTAGAAGACAAATAAGAACCCGCAAGCGCAAGCACTGCTGCGGGGAAAGTACGCAGACGGGGACGCGCCAATATCAGCATATCTTCGGGGGCGAGAGGAGAGTAATGCCAACATGGTAAAATTGCTGTGGAAGGGGACGGAGTTGGACGAAGAGGCAGAGGAGGAGAAGAAGGAATTGGACGAAGAGGAGTGTGAGGCGGAGGACGACGACGAGGAGCAACACGAGGAGGGGTAGGAGGAGGATGAAGCCGAGGAGGCAGGGAGGGAGGCCTCTCAGCGGCCCGCGGAGGAGGAGAAGGGAGGCTCGCCGGCCGCTGCTACCCAGCAGCGCGCACTAAAGATGGCGGGCGCTCTGGGCCTGGCATCACCGGCACGGCCGGAGGAATGGGAACCGTCCGCATTCGGAGACCTCCACGAAGCGTTCAGAATAACTACGCGTAAACCACCTGCGTAGGGCGCGATTCAAAACGGCCGACTGAGAGCAAGTCTGAACGCAAACCACACATGCTTACTCGCAAGGCAGGCGCACGGGAACGGCCAAGTAGACGTGCAGAGAGGAAGGGTACGCAGCGAGCAAATTGCACGCGCGGCCATGCATAGCATCCGCGGGATGGGCAGTTTAGAGAACGGCGGCGCTCTCACCTGGTCAGAATCCTTTGAAAATTGGTCCCTGGACCCCTCCTGGGCTGTTTTTCAAAGCCAATCTAGCCGTGGCGACGAGAAGCCTAGTAAAAAGGACGACTTACTCAAGGGAGTGCCGTCGTAGTCTCGACTGTCCCGTCTCCGAGTGGAACACACTCAACAGAAGCACTCGGTTTCACACATGTCCTACTTATGCGTTCTGACTGAAGCCCAACAAACAAAGGGGCTATCCTTCTTCGGCGGGTCCGGCGGGGGCGGCGGCGGCTCTTCCTTCTGCTCTCCGTTGGGGTCGAAATCTCCACCCTGCGGGGCAGGCTCAGATTCGCCTCTTCATCCCCCTCCCTCCTCCCCTCCTCCTCCCCTTTCCTCCTCCCCCCCTTTCTCCACCTCTCCCCCCCAGGACCTCATAGACCCCTCCCCCCAAACAAATATCCCCGTACAGCAGAATGAAAGCCCTACTCCCTCGAAACTTCCCTGCTCACTCAGTCCTTTCTCCTTCTCCCCCCTCCTCCACCTCCTTATCCTCCTCCTCCTCAGCCTAATCACTACCAGCATCATCATCATCATCATCATCATCATCAGCAGCAGCATCATCATCATCATCATCATCGTCATCATCAGCAGCAGCATCATCAACAGCAGCATCATCATCGTCATCATCATAATCAGCATCATGAATCATCAGCAGCATCATCATAATCAGCATCAGCATCATCAGCACCATCGTCGTCATCAGCATCATGATCATAAGCAGCATCATCATTGTCGTCGTCATCATCACCATCATCATCATAACCATCATCATCGTTATCATCGTCAGCACCATCACCATCATCATCATCATCATCATCACCACCATCATCATCATCATCATCACCACTATCAGCAGTAGCATCATCATTATCATCATCATCACCACCATCATCAACATCATCATCATCATCATCAGCATCATCATCATCATCATCATCATCATCATCATCATCATCATCATCATCCTCATCCTCATCACCATCATCATCGCTATCATCATCTCCATCCTCCATGGGATCGCTTTGAACACGATTGAATACCACAGGGCCTCCCAGGACCCCCCCTGACCCCCGGACCAAGACCTCGTCCCTCTGCCCACCCCCGCGGCCCTCGCCCATCTCGCAGGCCGAGCGGCATGCCCTTCGACCGCGACGACGCTCGTCTTCACCGACATCCTGCTCATCGTCAACCTTCAGGTCTCCTGCCTCCCCCTCACCGTGGAGACTGACGCCTGCTGTGTCCTCCCTCCCTGCCTCCCTCCCTACCCCCCCCCCCACCTCCTCCCTCCCCGCTGCCGCAGCAGGATAGCTGGCGAGAGAGCCCCTCGGCGGCCCGAGACAACGACGCGCACCCCCCCCCCGCAGACCTGGGAAGGGCATCTGCAGGAGGCGTCAGGGTGGGACAGGCTCAGGGATACTCCAAATCCCTTATGAATCGACCCCCCCCCCAAAAAAAAACCGGACCCCCCCCCCTCAAATGCGACTCCGGACCCCCTTCTTCGACGGGGCGCCTTACTCCGCGTGACCACCTGAGCTCCAGTCCAAGGAAAGCGCCCTACTAAACCAGACACCCCCGGTTACCAAACAGGTGCCTTAAAAAACCGGACCAGGGGACGACTAACAAGGGATTTGGGGCAGCAAGGGGCGGAAAGCATCGCGCTGGAATCGGCGATGCATCGCCGATGGACCGGCGACGGGCCCGCGAGCGCGAACCCGCTCGCTGCCTGGGCGCGGTGGGCAATCGGGCGCCCATCGACGATCCATGGGCGAGCGGGGGTCGATGCGTCTTCCCCCGGGCCTGAAGCCGGACTATGGGGCAGAATCGCATCCTTCCGAAACATGAGACCCTCCGCTGGTGCAAACTGAAGAACATGCGAGGGTGCCCTCCTTAAGGATGCACAAGAACATCCAACAAGCACGACGAGCATCAGGGTACGCTCCCCTAATCGACCTCGATCCTATACCTCGGTCCGACTGTAGCCGTCCCCTCCTGACGCTGCCACTGAGGACATCTGCGAGAGCCCCGATGGCGCATCGTTGGGGAGGGAGGGGGCTATGGGAGCCCTGGATATCGCCGCATACGGCGCGGATATCGCCGCCAGAGGCGCCGCCCGCACTGCACGGGTGCGGGGCAGGTCCGCTCCAGACCCTTGAACACAGGCTGCGACCACCGTGCTACCACAGGGCGCGCCGGAGGAGGAACGAAGCCCCTTGGGCCCCGAGCGCGCCTGGGTGCGCGGGGAGCACCAGCAGGAACGGCCCCGAAGGGCCCGAGGTACAGCACGGGTCCCTCCCACACCCTCGGCTACACGCAAGAGCGCCCCTTGGTGCGCGGCTACGACACCACCCCACCTTCGGCCCCACGGTCCGTAGCGTATACCATGACATCTGGCGCGGGCTTCTGCATGGTGTACGCTGCGGCCCCCGATGGGCCGTAGAGCAACCTGGAGGGCCGTAGGTGGGGTGGTGCCGCCTGGTTGTTGGCCGAAAACTTTGGACGCCCGAAATGGGTACGGAAAGAATGGGTACAATGCCCAGCAACAAATGCTGTCCCACACCAACAGCGGCCGCTGCTGGGCAGGCGGCCTTCCGTCTCGAATGGACACAGGCCGCGGCGGCGTGGACAGCGAACCCTGCTCAAAATGCACAGGAACTGCTGCTGGGCATTGTACCCATTCTTTCCGTACCCACTTCGGGCGTCCAGAAAAAAGGTCACCCCAGCCAAGGGTCGCTCTTGCGTGTAGCCGGCACCCGACCTGCTCCGTGCCTCCTCGCCTCGGCCGGCGCGGCGGGCTCGGGCCGTGACGGCGCCCGCGCGCTGGCCGCGCGGACCGCCCCGGCCCTGCCGCGAGCGGCGGCCCTGCGCGCGCCCGGGGTCGCCGCGGGGGCCGGCGCGGCGCGAGGCTGCCGCACGCCGGATCGGGGCGCACACGGGAGGAGCTCAGCTGCCCCGACACGCAGCAGGCAACACGCAGCGTGTCGATGCGGGGCTCGACGCCGTGGACCGGAAGCGCGAGTCTGACGCGATGCGTTCGCCAAAGCGCAGGTCCGAGACGTTGAGCCAACACGCAACGTGTTGACTCGGAGGTCTTGGGCACGGCACGTGTTGCGTACAAGAGCGGGCGTATCGATGCAGCTCAGGTGCTGAGTTGCGTTGCTCCCATCGCACTCAAGGACCACATCCCAGAAATAATTTCGAGCACCCAGAAAAGTGTCGAAAGGGTTTCGAACGAGTGTCGAAAAAGTGTCGGACGAGTGTCTCCCAGGCCCCGACAAGTGAAAATCCTTGAGCTTCGGTATTTTTGCGGTGCTCGAAATTCTTTCTTGCGATCAAGGCTAAAGTAGGCTAGAGCATCATTAGTAATGAGGAGGAACGACGGGGGGGGGGGACAGGTTCAAGGGGGGGGCAGCACTGGCCTGGCATCGGTGGTACCTCGCCGATAGATCGTCGGTTGGGCCAGGTTTTGGCAGGCGTTTGCTCCTGGGCAGGGTGGGGGGGGCCAGGCCCGGACCAGCGTACAGTCAAGACGTTGAACTCAGGAACCATAAATGAGGAACGAGGCCCCTTTTCTTCCAACAGTGAAAGTTCGATTTCCCATCGAACATCTAAGGAACACCTAGGGCAAGCTGTGAAACAATCAAGGAGCACGGAGCCCCTCCCCAACGAAAAGGGTTCCTTCTTCAGCGCCCCGGCTGTAGCATGGGCGCTTGGGGGTAAACGTCCCTCCCCCCCTGAGCCTACCGCAGATGCATGCGCCAAGATATCCGGCTACAGGAAATCCAGGAAACGTCACCACCATAGCTCCACCACCCTCAGAGCCAGCATCAGCATCATCGTGAACACGGTCACCACCATCGTGATCGCCAGCGTCGTCATCATCGTCATCGTCACTGTTATCGTCATCGACATGGTCATCGTCACCGACGCGAGGAGGAGGAGGAGGAGGAGGAGGAGGAGGAGAAGGAGGAGGAGGAGTGGGAGGAGGAGGAGGAGGAGGAGGAGGAGGACAGGAGGATGAGACAGGAGGAGGAGGAGGATGAGGAGTGAGGAGGAGGAGGAGGAGAGAGGAGGAGGAGGAGGAGGAGGAGGAGGAGGCGGAGCAGGCGTCCTGCCGCAGGGCCGCCTGGCGGGCCCACCTTGGCTCCGACGCCTGCGGCCGACGGCGCGCCTCTCGCCCGAGCGCGGGCCTCGCGTGGCCGCTGGGCGGCGCCCCCGCCCGCGGCCAGCAGGGGCGGCCCCCGAGAGGCCCCTCGGGAGGCCCCCAGGAGGCCCCTCGGAGGCCCCCACGAGGCTGGAGACCTCCTCCTCTTCTCTCCTCCTCCTCCTCCTCCTCCTCCCTCCTCCTCCTCCTCCTCCTCCTCCTCCCTCCTCCTCCTCCTCCCTCCTCCTCCCTCCTCCTCCTCCTCCTCCTCCTCCTCCTCCTCCTCCTCCCTCCCTCCTCTCCTCCTCCTCCTCCTCCTCCTCTCTCGTCCTCCTCCTCCTCCTCCTCCTCCTCCTCCTCTCCTCCTCCTCCTCCTCCTCCTCCTCCTCCTCCTCCTCCTCCCTCCTCCTCCTCCTCCTCCTCCTCCTCTTCCTCCTCCGCCGCCGCCTCCGCCTCCTCCTCCTCCTCCTGCTGCTGCTCCTGGTCCTATTCCTCCTCCATCCCTTGTCCTCCTAAATGACCCCTCCCTGTCGCACCCCCAGACGTGTCGGTAGGACGCGCCGTCGAGGCGCTTCCGAGGCCTCACCTATGGCACGGGGAGGACACCGAGGGCCCGACTGCTGCGGCCGAGGCGGCCTCCCATCAGGGCCCCATCAGCGCCGGGGAGAGTGTTCCACTTCTGGCGCTGCAGGCGGCCCCGGCCTGCTGTTCGGCATGTTCGTGCGGGACGCCCTGCGCCACCTGCACATCGTGCTCAGGGCCGAAGCTCCCTCTCTACAACGGCGACCTTGTCGAGATCGCGGAGGTGCGAGCCATTCGGTTGGGGGTGGCAGCACTTACACCCCTAGCCGCTCCAGGCGTGACCCTGCCCGACGCTCAGTCGTCGGGGGATGGGGGCCGCCCCATTTTGAAGTAGGGCCGGGTGGCGAGGGCGGCTGAGAGAGCTGAGCCTCGGCACTCCGTTCCGCAGGGCCTTTCCTGCAAGCACCATCAACATCATCAGCAACATCATCGTCACCTCCAGCATCGACGTCGGGTGATGACAGCTGTGCGATGCACGCTATCAATCGACAGTCATGATCATCATGAAAATCATCATCATCAGCATCAGCAGCAGCAACATCCGCATCCGCATCCGCATCCGCATAATTGTCACCAGCATCACCATCAGCAGCAGCATCATCATTAACATCATCATCAGCATCATCATCAGCATCATCAACATCATCGCCAGAACCATCACCACAACCATTACCATTACATCCACCATCACCAACAACACCAAAATACTCATCATCAGCAGCAGCAGCAGCCCCATCATTATCATCAGCATCATCACCATCGTCATCATTTTATCAACACCCTCGTCATCGTCAAGGACATCATCGTCGTCATTATCGTCATCGTTCTCACCATCATCACCATGATCAGGATCACCATCATCACCATGATCATCATCACCATCATGATCAGCATCATCATCACCATCACACACACCAGACACATCATACTCATCATAGTCATACGCATTACCATCACAACCATCACCATCACCATGGTCATAGTCATCATCATCATCCTCATCATCATCATCACCAGCATCACCATCACCATCCTCCTCCTCCTCCTCCTCCTCCTCCTCCTCCTCCTCCTCATAAGCATCTTCATCACCACCACAATCATCATCACCATATTCTTCCTTGTTTTCATCACCACCACCATCATTAGTAGCATCTTCATTAGACTTGTCATCGTCACCGTTATCGTCATCACCCTCATCACCATCACAACCATCATAATGATCACCACCGTCGTCGTCGTCGTCGTCGTCGTCGTCGTCGTCGTCAT
This sequence comes from Prorocentrum cordatum, assembly GCA_963575745.1. Classification (NCBI taxonomy): domain Eukaryota; class Dinophyceae; order Prorocentrales; family Prorocentraceae; genus Prorocentrum; species Prorocentrum cordatum. The sequence goes on from CAUYUJ010014301.1 coordinate 223,821, forward strand.
CAGCATCATCAGCATCATCAGACTTGTCGTCGATGACATCTCATCGCCCAGCTGCAGCGGACGAGGACGACCACGCCCCCCCCCCGTGGTTGGCGGGGCGCGCCTGCGAGACCAGACCGAGGCGGATGCTCGCCGGGAACAGCGAGTCGTTCGAGATCTTGATCGTCTCCGCCTTTGTGCACCGCCCCGCCCACCTCCTCTCTCGTGGCGAAGCCAATACAAGCACGACGGATGATGCTTCATGTTTCCTGTCTCCAGGGAACCTCAACGAGGCCGTAACAGAAACGATTCAAGATGAGAAACTAGCCGCGGGGATGGGGCCCAGAATTGTCCAGACATCTGGGGGGGCCACATTGCGAACCAATCTCGGCGTCGGATTTCTGGCTCTCTCTCTCTGGGGAGCGCCGCTCTCGCGAGCCTCCCTGACTCAGAATGCGGCGGCTGCGACTAGCAGACGTCGGGGTTCGCGAACCCCGCGCCCTCCTTGCTCCCATCCCTCCACGCTGAAGGCTTCAAAACACTTCGCGGGCTCCCGAACACACGCGTGGCCCAACAAGGCTTTCAAGTGTGTCCGGCAGGATCATCCAGCGTCGAGTCCGAATCGGGTTGCATCGTTTCGGCGCTTCGGAATCGAAGTCGAATCGGAACGGCTGCGCCCCCATGCGCAACTACGCTGTGTATCGGGTCGCATCGAATCGCCTGGAAATCGCATTCGAAACGGACTGGGCCGGCCGAAGTCGATGTCGAACCGGATCGCTGGGATCGGGACAGGCCCTGGCCTGCGCCGACGCTGCGCCGCAGACGCGGCGGGCGCGGCAGTCGTCACACGCGGCGGTGGCACGGAGGATAGTCGCGCCCGCCGCTCCGCCAGACCACCTGGCAGGCGCTCAGCGAGCACGTCTCGCGGCACAGGTCACAGGCGTGTGGCTGCCGGAGGCGCTCTCCTCTTCCGATCTCTGCCGCAAGCCGTCGGGCTCGACGCCTGGGACCCCCCTTGGCCTGGCCGTTCCAGCAGGCTCTGGGCCAGGGACGTACCAATTCGTCAATGCGCCGAGGCATCAAAGGCCACGCGCCTGCGCAGAGAACAGCACCAAACTTGGTGGGGACAGGAATACTAAGACTCCGGGCAGCCACCCGCCACAGGGCATCGGGCTCAGAAGACGAACATGGATGATGCTGCTGAGGCTGCTGCTGATGATAATTTTGATGATCTTCCCCCTCCTCCTCCTCCTCCTCCTCCTCCTCCTCCTCATTATCCTGACATCAGCATCATCATCACCATCATCAGCATCAGCATCAGCATCATCACCATCACCAGCATCAGCATCAGCATCGTCACCATCACCAGCATCACCATCAGCATCAGCATCAGCATCAGCATCATCATCATCATCATCATCATCATCAGCATCAGCATCACCATCAGCATCATCATCATCATCATCATCATCATCACCATCAGCATCGCCATCAGCATCGCCATCAGCATCACCAGGGGAGAACATCATCATCAACCATGACCCTTCGCGCAGCCAGGCTGCCGCCGCGGGCTCCCGCTCCGCGTGCCGCACCGGCCGCCCCGAAGACGCGCCGTGTGCCCCGCGAGCGGCTCGCGAGCGCGTGGCGCGCCCCGGTCCCCCGAGGGCGGGAAGGTCGGGGAGAGGCTCGGGGCGTGGACGTCAAGGGTAGGTAGGAAGCAACTGCTGGGAGGTAGACGTCGGCAAAATCGAGGAGGATCAAGCCCCACGGCGGGGCCGTTACGCCAGAGTGGGCTTCGGATCAAGCGGGATTAAGCCAGATTAAGCGGGATCAAGCGGGATTGGGCGGGATTCAGCGGGATTAAGCCGGACGTCGGACCAGGGCAAAATCAGAATTTGACCTCCCAGGAGTTACATCCGAACCAAGGGGGGCGACGTGGCGGCCACTGCGCCGAAGCGCGATGGGCGAGAGCAGGCGGCGCGACACGCGACCGCATCCGTTCGAGCAGGGGATCGACTAGAGAATTGATTTTTTACCCCAAAATTGCTTGCTTCGTCGAGTCGAAGGAAACTGGGCAGCATAGCCTTCACAGGTTCGGACATTCCACGTGCTGTTCGTAACTTCGACGAAGTACAGGGGTACATCCATGCTGCAGTCAACCCTCTGCTCGCATCGTACATGGGGTGTGAGCCAGGGGAGCCAAGCCCGAGCACACGAGCCGCTGCGGCACCAGGCTCCCCCGCGACCGACCAAAATGGTACCGAGAACTCTTCCGCAGGGCTCTCACCTGCCCTCCCCGTGGAAGGCTGACGCCGGCAGCCTCCACCCTGCATCCCGTGGGACGCAGAGACAGGCCCCGCTCGCACCGCCCTCAGTGACCCCGGATCCCCGACGCCATGGCTTTCTCAGAAGGTCGACCCCCGGAGGTGTCGACCCCCTCCCCGGGACCAACTTGCCATCCTGAGCCGGTGGTCGACGGCCCCGCGGCCCGGCCATGGCGGAACACGTTCCGCCGTGCCCTTGTCATGGCTCGGAGGGGGCCTGGGATTCGGCGGGCCACGGCAGGCCCGCACCGCTGAGATGACCGCGGCGGCTGCCAAGGGGAGAGGGAGGTTTAGAGGCGGATGCAGCGGAGAGCTCTTTCTGGCCTAGCCTTGCTCACAGATGGGTTGCGTGTGCCCTGTGGGCGGCGCCCACGCAGACCAGATCTGTGACCCGCCTCGGCCACTGAGGGCACTGGGAACCCGCATGTGAGCTATGTTCGGCCAAACACACACGCACATACATATATCAGAGTGAGGGGGCCGAACGGTCCTTCATTGTCCCTGCGTGCGTGGCTGAATAAGAAATTCGTGGTGAGAATTATGCTTGTTGCGTTGTTGTTGCTTGTTTGTTTGTTTGTTTGATTGTTGTTGTTGGTGTTGCTGTGGTTGTTGTTGGTAGTGGTGGTGGTGTTGTTGTTGGTGTTGTTGTTGTTGCTGCTGCTGCTGCTGGTGTTGGTGTTGTTGTAGATGGTGGTGGTGTTGTTATTGTTATTGTTAGTATTGTTGTTGTTGTTGCTGTTGTTGCTGCTGCTATTGTTGTTGTTGCTGCTGCTGTTGTGGTTGCTGCTGTTGCTGTTGTTGTTGGTGTTGTTGTTGTTGTTGCTGCTGCTGTTGTTGTTGTTGTTGCTGCTGCTGCTGCTGCTGTTGTTGTTGTTGCTGTTGTTGTTGTTGGTGTTGTTGTTGTTGTTGGTTGTTGGTTGTTGTTGCTATTGGTGTTGGTGTTGTTGTTGCTGTTGTTGTTGTTGTTGTTGGTGTTGTTGTTGTTGTTGTTGTTGTTGTTGTTGTTGTTTGTTGTCGCCGTCCCACCCCGTCCCCCGCGACACACCCGCGACCCACCCTGCGACCCACCCGCGACCGACCCGCGACCCACCCCGCGACCCACCCGCGACTCCCCCCGCGACCCATCCGCGACCCATCCGCGACCCACCCGCGACGCACCCCGCGACCCACCCGCGACCCACCCCGCGACCCACCCTCATAGGAAGAAAAACCACCAAGACCCGACAATTGACGTTTACTCAACGGCACTGGGCGTTGACTAAACAGCCCTGCCCTGTTCGATTCATTCCTTGTGCGTTTACTAAACGGCTTCACTTGTCGGGTTTTATGGGGTGGATGTTTGCCCTCTACACTCGCGACCCACCCGCGACCCAACAGCGACCCACCCGCGACCCACCCGCGACCCATTTGCGACCCACCCGCGACCTACCCACATTGTTTAACGAAAACATCGGCGCCTGCGGCGGGCTCGTTGTATGATTTGTGGAACTTTGGCGCCTGCGGCGAGCTTCTCCAGAGTCTCGCAAACTGCCGACGTCCCCACCGCCCCCTCACTCTTATCTGCATCTGCGGGGTGCTACGTATATACACATACATACACACACGTAGCCCCCCGCAGTTGCAGATAATAAGGATGGGGCAGGGAGGACGTCTGCAGTCTGCAAGGCTCTGACAAAGCTTGCCGCAGGCGCCAAATCTTGACAAACTATACAACGGGCCCGCCAGAGGCGCCGATTTCTCGTTAAAGGCTGGGTCGCGAGGTGGGTCGCGGGTGGGTCGCGGGTGGATCGCAGATGGGTCGGGGGTGGGTCGAGGGTCAGGTCGCGGATGGGTCGCGGGTGGGTCGTGGTTGGTGCGCGGGTTGGTCGCGGGTGGGTCGCGGGCGGGTCACGAGCGGGTCGCGTGGGGGGGTCGCGGGTGGGTCACGGGTTGGTCGCGGGTGGGTTTCCAGGTGGGTCGCGAGTGGGTCGCGGGCTGGGTCGCGGGGGGACGACGCCCAACAACAACAACAACAACAACACCAGCAGCAACAACAACAACAACAACAACAACACCAACAGCAACAACACCAACAACGACAACAGCAACAACACCAACAACAAACAACAACAATAATAATCCGCATCGCGGAATCCCACTTCAGCCACAGGCAAGGGACAGTGAATGCTTCATTCGGCCCCCCTCACTCTGATTTGTTGTGTATATACACACTTATATATATATATATATATATGAGTATATGTGTATATATATATATATATATATACATATATACATACATATATACATGTGCATGTACATATATAGAAATCAATAAATTACCGCTCTTAGCATCCGCTTCTAGCCCCTCCGGCCCCCTAACCACCCCAGCAGCGATCTGGAGCACGTCGCGCACGGGGTGCCCCACGCGTGCACGCACCCTGGCCTGGCTGGCGCCACGCCGCCCCCACGGCGGCTGCGCCCCGCAGCTGGCGAGGCGGGCCCCCGCTGCGCGGTGCGACGAGGCGGGGCACCTGCCGTCGCTGGCGGCCCCTTTTCTGAGCATTCTCTTCGGGTGGAGGGCTCGGGGTGAACTCCGTATAGGCCTGTGCACCTCGAAGATCAATCCGTCTTGTGACTCACCTCTTGCAGATTCGAACCTCGAGAATCAATCGAAACGGCATTTCAGATTTCACCTTTTGCCGCACCCCAAAAAAATGCTCGGCCTTACTGGTTCGCCCTGCCCCCGCGGAGAAGGGCAGCCGCTCTGGCCCGGGCCGCGGCGCGAGAAGCGCGAGTCTCCTCGCGCCCCCCCGCGGGTGGCCGAGGGCACGCGCCCCTGCCCGAGTGGCGGCTTCACAGACAGGTCACGCGAAGGCGATTACCGCGGGCCAGTGCTGCAGGACGGCGTCTTCGGCGCACCTGGTCGCCATGTTCCAGGCCAGGGATGCCCACGTCGAAGGCAGAGGTGCGGCTGACGAAGCAGATCTGAACAAGTATCCAACGAAGCGACTCTCGCCCTGGTCACCAGAATGGAGCAGTGGTGGATCATGGTGGCCCCTCTGCGTGCGGAGGCGAGCTGGTTGGGCCCCTAGACAATCTGTCAAGAGAATGGGGATGAAGGCAAATCTGGTCAAAATCGGCCCCCGGACCCCTCCCCTGTCGGGGTCCCTCTGGTGCAACGTTACACCCCGGATCCGTTTTGTCACAATCGCGAGGGCCGAAAACGGCCCCCGGAGACCAAACAAGGCAAAGCACCGTGTTGAAGCCACCACCCCGAACCTGCCCCGACCCTTCCTGCTGGCCCCAACCAGTGCTGCGCCACCTCCACTCCCAAGCCGACTCCCCCTCTCGGGAGCGGCCAAGAGGGGGGTGTCCAAGAGGGCGGGGTGCAAATCATGACTGGCGGCATGTGCGCGGCCCAGCGGGGGGCCAGGGACGTAATGAAATAAGAAGGAGCGCCATAAAATCTGGGGAAAAATCATGGCCCGCGCCATGATATCCACCCCCCCCCTAGTCATCACCCCCCTCTTTTCCGCCCCCCGACCCTCTGCGTCCTCTGCCCTTTTTGTTCCCTCGCCCGCGGGCGTGGCCGGGCGGTGTCTTCTGTCGCGCCCGGCGAGCGCCCGCCTGGCGTGCTGCCCCCCCCCTGCTCCAGAGGAGGGCCCCTCGAGACGAGCGCGGCCCTCCCGCGAGGCCCAGATCCTCCTGGCGGCCTCTCGCGGCCCAGGCGTGCAGCAGCGACGGGGGGGCTGAGGCTCCCAGGACGCCAGGCCCTCGGAGGCCCACTCGGGGACTCTTCCCAACGGGCGAGGGGCGAAGGCGGCGGCGGGCGATGGGGGCGGCGGCGGGCGCTGGGTGCAGACGGCAGCGCAGGGCGGGCCGCTGGGGCGAGGCCGCAGGGGCACCCCTGGAGGGGGGCGCGTGCCCTCACGGAGCGCGCTGGCTGCACGCATCACGTGCCGGACGCCTCGCGCGGCCACGGGAGGCCCCGTGTGCACACGGGCCTTGCGCCGGCTTCGCATCGTCGGGTTTGAGTCGGGCTTGCGCCTACGCCGGCACGTCGCCGCGCGAAAGCCGTCCCATGTTCATGTTGCTCCCGTCGTGCTTCAGGACCGCATCCCAGAAATAGTTTCGGGCACCCAGAAAAGGACCGAAACAGTGTCGAACGAATATCGCCTCACAGGGCCCGACACGTGAAAACCCTCCAGCTTCGGTACTATCTTGGTGCTCGAAATTCTTTCTGGCGATCACGGCTGAAGCAAGCTGGATCATCATAATCCCAGATCTGCCGGGCCGTACGCGTGGACTCTCCTCTCCGAGCGCATCTACTGAACCGGGTCAATGCCAACGCGGGTCGGTCGGGCATTCCAGGATCCTGCAAGATCCTGCAAGCTCCTGCAGGATCCTGCACGCAAGCCCGGGTCAATGCACCCCTGGCCCTGCATGATGCTGCAAGATCCGGCGCTCTGACTGGCCCTCGGTTGCATCGACCCCCGTCTCTTTGCGCCCCGAACTTGACACAGTACTGCTGCGCGCCAGACGAGGCCTCTGGGACTTTCCTCACAGGGCCTCATCTCTGTCGGGGGGGTGCGGTGGCCCCGAAACTGTGCCCGGAACTCTCTGCCCGGTTGTGTGGCCGAGGCCTGCGACCGAATTGTTCCGAACGGGCCCCAGCGTGGCCGAAATCTTCGGTCCGAGGCCAATTCGTTTGTCAACTTCGGTTGCAATTTCGGCCACGCGAATATCCTCGTCGTTGTTGTGCGGCGAGGGCCGCGGATGAAACGTCCATCAATAAGGTCACCGGAAAATTATCAGTTTAGCCCCCTATCGGAAAGGGGGTATCTGAAGACCCTCGTGGGTTACATTTTCGGTGGCAGTTCCGGGAGCATTGTCGGTCACATTTCGTTTTCGGCCGAAGTTGAGCAGGGACCGACGGTCCCAGCATTCCTATAGTCCTACCCCGAAATGCTCTTAGAATCCAAAGATGTTCGAATAACAAAAACAATGTTCTTGGAATATCAACCCGATGTGATAAAACAAGACAGACTCCGCCTGAAATGTTCTACGGCAGGTTCGTGTCGTGCCGACCCCAGCGTTGGTTTTTGACACCGCAGGGCTCGTTCAACCTTGAACGATCGGCCGCTGCCGCAACGTCCGATCGTTCAACATCGATCGATTCTGGGTCGCCGGCGGGGTTCAACCTTGAACGTCGGCGGCGGGGTCGCCGCCGGTCGACACGACACGGACCTACCGTAGCGCTATAGGCGAGCCAGGACGCCTCGCCACCGCTTGACAAAGGGGGCCAGGCGCCAGGGCACGTCCCCCCTGCAGGAGCGGCCCCCGGGAGCCCGGCCAGGGCGCCGCCCCGCGCGGCTCTCGAGGCGGGGAGCCCGCCGCAGCGGCGAGTGCCTCCCCAGGGGGCCCCCATGTGAAATCCGACGGAGAGAGCGACCCAGACATCGGGCGCCTCGAAACAATCGAGACGGAGGTGTTTCATAGTTTTTGGCCTCTCGGGGCCCTCGCCGGGCCTCGGAACCGTCAAAAAACGGCTCAGGATGAAAAACAGGTCCCAGGGAAGTGGTCGGGAGGTCGGGGGCCCGCGTCTCGAAAAAATCGAGACGTTGGATGTCTGGGGACCCAGCGGGGAGGGCCGCCGGTGCGTCGCGGCGGGGCCTCTCTCCGCGCGCGCCTCAGGCCAGGCTCAGTGCGCTCTGCAGGGCCTGGCCCGCCCGGCTCGGCCTGGGCGCCTCCTCCTGCGGCCCCCGCGCGGCGCCGTGCGGCTCCTCCTCCCGGGGCGGCCGGAGCGAGTCGATGAGGCGCCGGGCCGTGAGGAGCGAGGTGCCCCCGAGGACGACCTCCAGTGCCACAAGGGGTCCGCGCACGTCCGCTGCCAGCCGGGCCCACGCTGGGCCCACGGGCGGTGCCTGCGCCCTCCTGCCTCGGCCAGGGCCGCATCTGCACCGCCAAGCTGGGCCGAGGATGGGCCTGCCCTGGCAGCGGATAGATACAGCCAGAGGATGGCCACGAGCACGCGGGCCAAGAGCAGATGAGCCCCCCTGACGAGGGCCCGGGGCCCAACGGAGATACCCGAAGCGAAGAAGGCCCCAAGGCGGAGAGCCCCAGCACGAAGAACATATAAGGGTGGCCCTCCAAAGCTGGGGCTTCCCCCAGCCCTCGTGCCTTGGGCGTCGCTCACTGGGCGGGGGCGATGCACGCGGGGGGGGGGGGGGGGAAGAACGGTGCACCTCTCGGCCCCAAAGGAGGAGGAGGAGGAGGAGGAGGAGGAGGAGGAGGAGGAGGAGGAGGCCCTAAAGGGCGCCCTTTCGGGGCGCTCAAGGCCCCTGTTCTGCAGCCTTCGCTGTCCCCCCCCATCCATCGCGCCCCCCTATGACGCGACGCCCTCGTGCCAGCTGCAGGTCCAGTTCCCGTCCCCCCGAACCTCCAGGCCCGCGGCGGGCAGCTCGCGCTTCAGCTCCTGTGCATCGGTTCAACGAGCCGTCCCCGCTGGCGTGGCCTGCCTGGGCCCCACTGGCCGACTTCGCCCCCCAGGTGGGGGTGTGGGTTGCTCCCTTCGGGGTCCGAGGGGCATACCCCCCCAACTGGGGTGGTGTGAGGGTGGGGCTCAGGATGGGGATTGGGACGAGGATTGGGATGGAGACCCTGAGATCCGATGTCGCGAAAAAAAAACCCAACAAGCCTCCCAGACCCCATCTTCCTGCGTCCTTCTGCGAGCCGGATCGATCTGTGAGGGCCCTGGGGCCCGAAGTGGAGCGCAAACGCCCCGCTCGGGAAAATGGAGTCGCCAGGCTCTCAGGGGATGGGCATCGGTGAAACGACGCCGGGCTCCGCCACCGCGCGCAGCTCGGAGTACGTGATGCCGCCGAGGACGAAGACGAGCACCCGCCGCGTGACGCCCGGGGCAGTGCTGTGGGCGGCCGGGTCGGCCGCCGCCGCCGCCTCAGCGAAGGACCAGTCGTCCACGGCCGCCACGGGCGGCGCGAGGGGCGCCGCGAGGCCGCGGGCCGCGGCGCGCAGAGGGCCCGCCGCCGACGCGATGGGGCAGCTCGGGGCGCCGGTCTGGTGCGGGAACTCCTCGTCGGGCAGCCTGCCCTCCATCGGCTGCACGCCAGAGGGACCGAAGCAGAAGAAGAGGAAAGGGCACGATCACAAACTGGTGGCGCTCCGCGCGGACTTCTTGGCCTGGATCGGCGCTGGATCCCCCTCCCTGGCGCGCGGAGCGCGCCAGGGGCGGCGCCAAAGGCGCCGCCGGGGGGCCCAGCGCGGATCCAAGAAATCCGCGCGGAGCGCCCAAAGTTTGTGATCAGACATGAGACGTCCTGATTTTTTCAGGACGGCGTCCCCGAAGTCCAGACCCTTTCCCAGGGGCCAGTTTTTCATCCTGAGTCCTTTTTTGGCGGTCCTGGAGCCCGGCGAGGGCACCCAGGGGCGGAAAACAGCGAAAAGCGTGCCGTCCTGTTTTGAGAGTTTTTTGTTACGACGCGCTCATGTCTGGGGCCCTCTCGCCCTCCTCTTCGGCGAAGGCAAGAGGGACCTCTGGTGCGCGGCCTCCCGGCCGCCGCGCGCGGCGCGACGGCAGCGGCCCGCGTGCTCGGGCACAGGGGCCCCCCCGCGGCGCATGCCTCGGAGGCCGCGCACCCGCAGAGGCCGCTCCGGCGGAGGGGGTCCCTCTTGGAGTTCGGTCGGGGCGTGTCACCCCACACGATGGGCCTGCTTTCCACGGCCAGCGCCAAGAAGGTGGAGGGGGGAAGGAGGTGGAGGGTGAGGAGGAAGAAGAAGAGGAGGACCCCCTCCCCCCTCCAACTCATGGTGGTGGTGGTGGAAAACAGACCCAACACTACAGGCGGATTTTGGACGACAAATGAAGAAAGAATACGCAACAGAAACAAAAAATGATCAAACATTGTCAAAGTCGTCCCCAGACTATTTTTTGACTGTTCTTGAACATTCCTCCTGTAGAGGGACATGCCCGACGTAAGTGACAAGTGCAGCCGGCCTCCAGCAGCTGCCGCAGGATCAGCTTCACCCGGGGCTCGTAGCGCGAGAGCTCGAAGCGGCCCTCCTCCCTGGCGTTGGCCTTGAAGCAGGCCGCCTGGTCGTCGGTCACCCGGTGCACGCAGCTGGCTCCTGGCTTCTGGCTCGTGTGGTCAGGCACGTCGGCCAGCTGCGTCTGCAGCATGTTCATCAGCACCACCTGGTCGTCGGCGCTGAGGTTGGCGGCCTCCACCAGCCTCTGGCGCACGTCCTCCTTGACGTAGGCCACGCAGGACAGATACAGCAGGAGCAACCGCAGCTTGGTCTCGCTGGGAACGGATGCGCCCCTGTTGAAGAACTTGACCAGGTTCTCGTGGAGCTTGTCCGATCTTATGGTCTTTCCATTCCTGTCGTGGCCGCAGGCGATGTCCTGCTCCAGAAGCCCCAAAGAGTCCTGCCGCGCTTCGCCCGGCATCAGCTGCTCCTCATCGATCCTCCTGTTCAGCTCCTGGGCGATGAAGGTGTGCAGCATCAGCCGGTCGATCACGTCCTTCTGTCCGGGCAGATCCCTGACCATCCCCAGCAGGTCCTTCGTGGAAACCTGGTCGGGGCTCGCCCTGCGGTTCTGGCTCAGGACCTCCTGCGTCCTGGCTGGGATGGTGCTCAGGGCCTCCCCAAGGTGCATGTGCTTCAGCTCCTCCCAAAGGGCATCAACCTCCGAAAGCAGCATCTCCCGGTCGGGGGACTTCATTGTCACGACGTTCCTGTCGGCGTCGAGCGCGCCCCCGTCGAGCAAATCATAGACCATGGCCTCGTAGGTGTACTCGTGCACAAGGGGCGAGGCCATGTCGAAGGATCTGTCAACGATCAATACCTCGCAAGGTATGTGGGCTTTCCTCTGTC
>CAUYUJ010014301.1:240000-255000 GCA_963575745.1 Prorocentrum cordatum
GAGAGAGGAGGGGGAAGAGGAGGAGGAGGAGGAGGAGGAGGAGGAGGAGGAAGAGGAGGAGTAGAAGAGGCATTAGGAGGAGGAGAGGAGGAGGAGGAGGAGGAGGAGGAGAGGAGGAGGAGGAGGAGGAGAGGGAAGAGGAGGAGGAGGAGGAGGAGGAGGAGGAGGAGCAGCAGCAGGAGGAGGTGGCGCCCCTGGCAGCGGCGGTGTCGCTTCTGTGTCCTCCCGGGCGCCCCGCTCCCGAGCTGCAGCAGGCCTGGCCGGCTGCGACCCCCCCCCCGCCTGAAAGAGGCCAGCGCAGCGCGCGCCACTCTCCTTGCCTCGCACGATTACAAGAAAACCCGGAGATCCTGGCGATTCCGGTTTCTCGAGCAAGGCGTTTTCGCTCGATCTCGGGCCCTGGGACCCTCACAGATCGATCTGGCTCGAAGAATGATGCAGAAAGATGGGGTCCGCGGGACCGGCCGTGATTTTTTGGCGACGTTGCATCTTTTTGCAACGGACGCACCACATCGAATCGGACCACATCGGATGCACCTCATCGAATCGGACCACATCGGACCGAAAGCGACATGCTTTGAGAATTGTGCACTGCATGTTCGGGACGGACGTGCGCCTTGGACCTGGTGCCTCGTTGCCACCCAGATGAAGCATCGAACGGAGCCTTGGTGAACTTTAGGGAAGCAAGCAATCCGCGCGGACCTCCAAATTTTATGTTTATGTCATTGCTCGTTCCCCTAAAGTCGACGTCGAGTCGGATCGGCTGAATCGAACAAAAAGCCCCTGTCGCCCTCCCGGTGCCACGCCTGGAGCGCGCGCCCCCTCCGGCCGCCCGCCCGCCTCATCGCGCCGCGCCTGGCCCGATGCAGATCGCACGCGCCCGGCTGCCCTCTGGCCGACTGCGAGCCGCTCGCTCCCCCGACCCCTCGGGAGCCTACACCCTGCGAAATGCTTAAGAAATCATGGGTTAAGAAATTCATAGTCTCAGAACTTGAATAAAAACCCAACGTTTCCATTAAAAGCTTAGGATTTACATCCAAAAGTTAAGAATAATCGAGACTCTGGCCGAAAACTTACGTTTTCTTAAGCATCGCATAAGGTGTACGCCGGCGGCCATGACGTGCCTCGGGTAGAACCACGGTGGCCAGGCAGCCAAGGCGTGGCCGGGCCCACCGCGCTGCAGTCCACCCGGACAGCAGGGATGCGCGGCAGGGATGCAAAGGGCCTTGGACGCCCGTGCCGAGGCTCTTCGAGCGGGGCTGGCCATCGAAAGGGGTTGCGGATGGGCCGAAGATGTGAAGGGGCCTTGGGGCACACGAATAAATACACACACAAATAACAGGATCCCCCATCTTTTCCCATGTTTTCTGGATTTTCGTCTTCCACCCCACTACCCATATTTTCCCATATTTCCCTGGAAGTCGACGATTGATTGTGTCTGTGTGTTTTTTCCCCTCGTGAAGATGACCGAAGAGGTCACGATGCAAGGGCACCCCGGGTAGCCGACCGAACCTACTGTGCGGGTTGACTGTACGGAGAGCCGCCCACACGAAGAAGGCTGGGGAACCATGCGGCCGCCTTCAGAGCTCGCGCCGGCCTCCGGCTGCTCGATGCGGCCACGGCGCCCACCCAGTGACGAAGTCACACGCCAGTGGCCGGTCGGCCAACGTCTGCTTACGGTCCCCGACCCCTCTCCTGCCTCTCCTGCCTGGTTACCTCCTTTCGGGGAGACGTAAGACTTGGGTTCGGGGGACTCGGGTTGGCCTGACGGGCCCATCACGAGGATGGCGAGACCCAATCTGAAATTTGACGCGAGCTCCCGCTGCAAACATCCCACGAATATGGGACCGTCAGAAGCCAAGACTCGCTCGTCAAAAAACGTCGGCAAACCCGAATTACGGCTTACTCGAGTCTGACGTATCCCCGATCCTTGGCATGCGCGTGCGCTCATAACACCTTTTTTCCGGCAGACGGGTGCGTCTCTGCAGGTCCCCCAGCTGGCCAACCGCCCGATTTGAACCCGGGGAGTCTCGCCTCTGGGGAGCTTGCGCCGCCACCCCTGGGCATCCCGTAGTATGTGGGCAGTTACCAGGATCAGGAAATCCTCCTCCTGCCCTTCCACCCTTCGTCTGTACCTACACTCCCACCTCTTATCTTTGGTGTCCTTCCCAACCTGCTAATGCTCCTCTTTTGGTTGACGTTGAGCGGACCGTACTCTTAAAATGTTCGTCATCTTCCTCCTCCCCCTCCTCCTCCTCCTCCTCCTCCTCCTCCTCCTCCTCCTCCGCATCAGCATCACAGTCAATACCGTCCTCATCACCACTCTCATCACAATAATCAGTAGTAACATCACCATCACTCTCATGATCAGCATCGAACTCATACTCCCCACCCTCATCACGCCACCGTCACCCACGCGACCACCATCAGCAACACCAACAGCCTCACCTACATCATCGTCAGCACAATCTTTGGGGAAACCGAGAGATACTCCCCGGACCTCTCCCTGGGTGCGTTCTGACCAGAACTCCCAGGCGAATGCAGCCACGTCGTCGACGGGGGGCCTCCCGGGAGGTCCCGGAGCAGGGCGAAGACGAGGGCTGGGCAGCGGCAGCGGTACCTCCTCCTCCCCCCGACGCCCTGCTCTGCCCGAGGACGGCAAGCTGGGAACGACGCGTGGCCTCGCCGTCCCCCGCGCCGCCGGCGTCGAAGGCGCCTGGCGCGCCGCGGCGGGGCGGTGCTGCCAGCGGAGGAAGTCCCCCCCGCGCACGCCGAAGGGCATGATGCCTCGCTGGCCGCTGCGAGCGAGGCCATCGGTCGGGCGAGGAGCCCGGCCGACCCCTCCCGTGGCGAGCCCCTTCTGTGACGACGCCCGCCTCCCCGGGGATCCTGGTGCGGCATTTTTCTTGCTCGCAGGAGGGCAAAGCTGTCCTCCTCCTCCTCCTCTTCCTCCTCCGCCTCTTCGGTCCTCCTCTTCCTCCTCTTCATCCTTTCCTGAGATCCTGGCGTCGAATTTTTGATTCACGACGACCTCACGGGTCGCCCTGGCTCGAAGAGTGCGGAAGAAGGATGGGGTCAAAGGTCCTGGCCGTGTTATTTTCTTTCACGATGCTGCACTTCTGTGACGTCGGATTCATATACCCACGATCAATATGTCTTGCTATGTTATGCAATGTCGTGTTATGTCGTGTTATGCCGTGCTATGTTATGCAATGTCGTGTTATGCCGTGTTATGCAATGTCGTGTTATGTCAGTGCTGACTTATGGTGTGCTATGTCGTGTTATGGTATGCAATGATATGCCATGATGTGCTTCGTGTTGTTATAATACGCTGTGCTTGTCATGGTTTTGCTATGTTACGTTATGTCATCCTATGTTGTGTATTGCTGTGTTGTTCGTGTTTGTCGAGGGCCCGAGGCGGGAGCCCCAGGGACTATCGGGGACTCTCGGGACAACTTGGGCTCTGGCGGCCGCGGTATGCGTGGGGTTGGCCGGGGGTCTGTTCTTGAAATGTAACAACCCCAACCTGTCGGGTGGGGAAAAATGCTCCAACATACACAAACAATAATCGGAGCATCGTCCCCAGCCCATCTCTTCACTATGTTTGAACAGATTCCTCCTGCAGAGGGACACGCCCGACTTAAGCCTGGTTCCATGAGAGCGGCAAAAAGCAACGGGCCTCCCGCACGATGCCACAGCGACGTCACGCGGTGGCGCACGCAGGCCGCCAGCGCGGCGCGCTGGATAGGAAACGGGGGCGCGAACGCGCGAACTTACACGGGCAGCCTGCGCGCGAATGTCCACGCAGCCGCGGCAGCTCATCGGCGCCGCTCAAAAAAATATGGATAAGGTAGGGAGGGCCTGGAGGCGCCCGGGGGCTCTGAGCTGGCTGGGCCCCGGGAAATCTGTCAAGAGGGCAAGTGCGCTCAGGATCCGTCCCCAGACCCCTTCTGAGGTCCCTCTGCTGCAATTTGTCGCTCCACAGCTCCGCTCTCGACGGCCCGCGGGGCCCGCAAACGGCCCGCAGAGACCAGAAGGGCAACGACAACCTCATCGAACCCAGCACCTCGAACCTGCCTCCCCTTCCCTGCTGGCCCGAACCAGTGCTGGGCCGCCATAGACCGCCAATCCGACGCCAAAGGGAGGGCTCCCCTCCTGCCGCACGCGAGAACTCGTCGGACGTGCCCCTTCTCCGGGTGCGCAGCGGCAGCAGGCAGCCGGGAGGCCACGGCAGCACCAGAACCACCGCCAACAGTGGACAGCGGGCGGGCGGGTGGGCAGAGGGGGGAGGGATTGACTTGGATCCGAAGCATCCCCATGCTAACTCCAATCGGCGGATTGGCACGGCGGAAGCTGGTCAGAGAGCAAGGTCAAAGCAAGCGCAAGGTGTCAGCATTGCGGAAGGAGGGAGGGATGGCGAGGAGGGAAGTGAGGCTCCCTCACAGTGACGTAGGCGAATATTGTGTGTATAGGTATACACACGCACATCGAATTATCGTTAAACAAATAAGTGCGTGTACACATTTACACTCATAAACATGAAAACAGATTCAAGATACATTTATGTATGTGCATATCAGAAAACGGGGCACGAGCTGTCATTCACTGTCCCTGGGTGCGTGGCTGAAATGAGCTTCCGCGGTGCGGATTGTTGTGTTACGTGGTGATGTTGTTGCTGCTGCTGTTGATGTTGTTTTTTGATTGAGTTCTCATTTCGAGAGAATGTTGTTGATTCCCCCGTCCCCGGCACACTGTGCTTTTTCTATTTAATCACCGAAAGTCTTGAGTCTCAGAATTGTCTTGTTGCCGCGCGGCTTACAACAACAGCGGCTCTCGCCTGATACTTCCTCACCAATGTATTCCCAAATCGCGCTCTCGCGCGGGACTTCCTCATAATGCATGCAGAAGTCGCTCTCTCGCGTGGGAATCTCTCGCAATGTATTCAGACGCTGCGCTCTCAAACATTCAGGAGTCACGCTCTCACTGTGATTTCCTCACGATTGATTTGGGAATCGAGCTGTCGCTCGAAACTTCCTCGCGATTCATGCAGGGCGCACGCTTCAGCAACCCACCTGCTCGACCTGGCCGCCTGGGCCCTCCTTTCCAGCCCGCCTGTAAGGTGTACCCGCCCGATCTGCCCGTCTGGTTATGCCATGTGTTTTCTGCTCATAGCCCCCCTCCTGATACTCTCTCTCGTGCTCCATGCTTCATCCCCCCCTTGACCATTAATTCAATCCATCCTCGCTTCCCCTGCCTTACGGGCTGCACGAAATACACGTTGCAGGTCAGAATGATATATCCCCAAAGGGGGTACGGTCAAAGACGAAGAAAACGGGTATCGAGGGTTTGGTATAAAACCCGTACGTGTTGAGTGGCACGCGAACGGACAAGAGCGAACAATATTAACATGATCGTTGGTGTGTTTGTTGCTCGTGGTTTGTTGTATGCTTGTTGTTGTTGCTTTTAAATGCTTGTTGCTTGTTGTCGTCGTCCCGCCCGCGACCCGGCCCGCGACCCAGCCGCGACCCAACCGCGACCCACCCATCCGCGACCCACCCACCCGCGACCCACCCGCGACCCCACCCCGCGACCCACCCGCGACCCACCCGCGACCCACCTACGACCCGCCCGCGACCCGCCCGCGACCCACCCGCGACCGACCGCGCGACCCGCCCGCGACTCTCTCTCGACCCACCCACGACCCACCCGTCACCCACGCGCGACCCACGCGCGACCCGCCCGCGACCCACCACCCGCGAACCACCCGCGACCCACCCGCAACTCATCCGCGACCCACCCCGCGACCCTCCCGCGACCCGCACGTGACCCACCCGCGACACACCCCGCGCCCGCCCCCTTACTCTTATCCGCAACTGCGGGGCGCAACTGCGGTGCACATACATTCACACATACACACATACATACATAGATACATGCATGCATGCATGCATGCATGCATGCATACATACATACATACATTCGTACATACATACATGCATGCACGCATACACACATACGTACTTACACCCATACATACATACATACATACATACATACATACATACACACCTACACACCTACATACCTTCATACCTACATACCTACCTACCTACCTACCTACATTCATGCATACATACATACACAAATATATATATATATATACATACATGCATACATGCCTGCATACATACATACATGCAAACATACATACGTACGTACAAGCATGCATACACATATACATTAACACACACATACATACATACATACATACCTACATACATACATACATACATACATGCATACATACATACATGAATGCATCCATGCATGCATGCATGCATACATACATGCATGTGTGCATGCAAGCATCCAGGCATGCATGCATGCATGCTTGCATGCATACATGTATCCATGCATGCATGCACACACATAACATACATACATACATACATACATACATACATACATGCATGCATACATACATACATACATACGTACGTACATACATGCATACATACATATATACATACATACGTACATACATACATACATACATACATACATACATACATGCATACATGCATGCATGCATGCATGCATGCATGCATACACACATACATATATAATTACATACATACATACATACATACATACATACATACATACATACATACATACATACATACATACATACATACATACATACATACATACATACACACATACACACATATATACAAACATACAAACATACACATATATACATACATACGTACATGCATACATACATACAGACATGCATATATACATACATGTATGCATACATACATACATACATACATGCATGCATACATACATACATACACATACATACATACATACATACATACCTACATACATATCTACCTACCTACCTACCTACCTACCTGCCTACCTATCTATATATATATATATGTATATATATATATATACATACGTACATGCCGACATACAGGTAAATGTACATCATACATGCACGTATTAAGAATTGCATATTGGCGGCCTCTGCGGGCCGAAGACGAGGCGACCTGCCGCTGGCCCGCGCGCGTTGGCGGCGCCGACGCGGCTCTCGGGGTCCCGCCCGGCGAGCAGCGGGCCGAAGTCGTAGGTGTTGATCGAGGTGACGAAAGTCTTGGTCGCGAAGCCGTCCAGCGGCCTCCGCTTCTTCCGCCTCCGGGGCTCGGGCAGGAACAGGGCAGCCGCAGCAACCGCGTGCTGATTACAGTCACCCCGTCGAAAAAAGGACGCACGATGAGGATGCAAGGGCCCTTGGAAGGCCACGTCGACACTTTGCGAGCGGGGCGCGGCCAGCGAAAGCGGCCGAGGATGCGCCGAAGGGGAAGGGGAAGGCTGCAGGGGTACCCTTGGAAAGTCGCTCATCCTTTCAATTTGCGGGTTGACTGTATGCCTCAAGGGGCGCCGAACGAGGGACGAAGACCGATGCCTTCCCCTTGGCCGCGGCGGGAGTCGCAGCACGGCTTGGGCAGGCCTGGCGGTCTGGGCGGCCGAAAAGAGCTCCAGGAGGAGCCCTGGCGCCGCGCCATAGCTGCGGCACGACGGGGATGGGGCCCATGGGCTCCGCGGGGGGCCATGGCCATTTGCGAGGCACGGGTGCGACGAAAGCATGATGAGAACACATCCGAGACACCTCTGAAGAGCCGGGGTCTGGAGGACGCAGCTGGCGCCGCGGTCGTTCCAGATCGCCCTGGGACGTTCCCAACGCGTCTCGGAGCGCTCTGCAACGCGAGGAGGAGGAGGAGGAGGAGGGGGAGGAGGAGGAGGAGTGGGAGGAGCAGGAGGAGCAGGAGGAGGAGGAGGAGGAGGAGGAGGAGGAGGAGGTGGAGGGGGAAGAGGAGGAGGACGAGCCCCGCGAGGTGCGACGCGCGATTGCCATTGCCATCGCGCCCCCTCGAGCACTCGGGCCACCCCCCTCGGGGAGGGGGCGGCCGGTCTGGCCCAGACCGCAGACGCGCGACGCGCGATCATCCTCGCGCCCACGCTGGGGTCCTAGAACTCGGTCGGGCGTGTCCTCCTAGGCGGACTTTGGACGACAAATATTGAAAGGCTACAAAATATTCAGACAGACAGAGTCGAAAAATCGTCCCCCGACTATTCCTTTCCAATTTTCGGATGTTTCTCCTGTAGAGGGACACGCCCGACTTCAACCTGGAGAGCCCGGCAGCGCCATTGTGCCCCTCGAGTCGGCTCACGCTGCGGGCTGCTTCTCGCTCCAGCAACAGGGGCCGCCACGGGGCCAGAGGCGACGACCGGACGCAGGGGGGGGGGGCTTGGACAGGCGCCCGCGCGATGCGATGGTACCACAGAGCCAGCGCCGACGACGACGCCCCAAGCGAACGCCCGCCCGCACCTAATGGTCGGGAGCTCCGGCTTCGCGTGTCACGGCGGCGGCCCCGGCGCCACGCTGTGCCCTGCCAGGTGGATGGCGTGTCGCTCAGCTCCGCGCGGCGGGGGAGGCAGGGGAAGAAGGCTCGGGGGACGCTGGCTCCTGGGATTGTTCTCTTCTTAATTTTTTCGTTGACTCCTGGGAACTGGGAGGCGGAACGCCCTCGGCGAGGCGCAGCTGCTGGAGAGCATCCCGAGGCTGGACAGTCCGCACAGAAGAACCTCCGAAGACGTCCGACCGCCTCGAGCCCCAAAGCCTCGAACCTCGAACCCCGAGCCCGCACTGCCGGGCCTGGGGCACCACCCGACGCGGCAACTGCGGGGCGGGAGCGGCGAGAGCGGCGCGAGGGGGCGGGGCCTGGGACACCACCCGACGCCGCAACTGGGGTGTGGGAGCGGCGAGAGCGGCGCGAGGGGGCGCACGCGACGCCCCGAGGAGCCGCGCGAGGGGCTGGCCGCTCCTGCAGGGCTCGGCGCACGCGGGCCGCCAGCGGCTCCGTGCCCCGCGGCGGGGCTCCAAGATGACCCGATGGGGCCCCCAAGACGCCTCCAGGACGGCCCCGTGGACCTCCGGACAGGTCGGGAGAGGGACTCCAAGACTGCCAACAGAGAGGGCCCCGCGACAGCCTCCGCAGGCCGAGGCGGCCCCCCGAGGCCGAGCACCTGCAGAGAGCCTCCGCCGCGGCCGCTCCTCGCCGACAGGCTGGCCGTGGCGCACCAACGCCGCTCCGTGCGAGGACCCCCCGGAGGTCTTGACACCTCTCCCCAAGGGCGGCCCCAGAGGGCCCGTGGAGGGCCCGCCGGGGCCGAACACAGCCCGAGACCAGCTGCTCCATTTCGAAGGGAATGAGCAATGACACAAACAGAAAAACTCAGAGGTCCGCTGGACCCCCTGGCGGCGCCTCCGGCGCCGCCCCTGGCGAGCTCCGCGCGCCATGGAGGGGGGTTCAGCGCCGATCCGAGACATCCGCGCGGACCTCCGAATTGTTGTGTTTATGACATTGCTTGTTCCCGTAATTTTCTCGAGCCTCGGATCTTCGAGATGGGCATGAAAAGTGATGTTTTCAATGCGGGGTCCCCGGAATTCTCGACCGATTCCCCAGGACCCGTTTTTCATCCGGAGCCGTTTTGTTGACGGTGCCGGGGCCCGGCGAGGGCCCCTATAGAGGCCGAACATAGCGAAAGACCTCCGCCTTGATGTTTTTCCATGCGTTGGATCTCTGGGATCTCTGGGATGAGCACGAAGTTCCTGCGCGGTTGCCTCGACCGAGACTCAGGTCGGGCGCGTCCCCCTACAGGGCGAATTTCAGACGAAAAATAAAAGAAATCCCCCACAAATGTTCCAACAACCTTCAAACGAGGCAAGAAAACCGTCCCCAGACTCTTTCTCAAACTGCTTTGGAATACCCCCCCTGTGGAGGCAAAGGCCCGACGTAAACCGAGACGGCCCCAGGGCGAGCAGGCTCCGCCCCCCCTCCGACGAGCGGGCGGGCCCCCATGTCTCGACCTTTATGAGGCAGCGGAGCCGCCACGGCGGGCCCCGCGCCCCGCGGGGAGGCCTCTCTCGGCGAGGACCGGCGCCACGTGAGCGACGCAGCGGACCGGGTCTTACCAGACGCATCCTGCAGTGAGGTCGGGCATGTCCCCCGACAGGCGGATTTTGGAGGGAAACTTCAAATTGATGCGAAAAATACGCATTGCTCAAAAATCGTCCCCAGACGAGTGTTTTTGGGATTTGTTTTGGATATTCCCCCTGCAGAAGGTCAAGCCCGACTTAAATCCTACAGTGGGTTTCTTGGGTTTCCGTGGTTTTTGCGACGAAGGCGTGGTGACCTTCCCACACCACAAATCAGTGGGCGTCCTGGGGTCTCAGAGTTGGGTTTCTTGTGGAAGGTTTCTTGTGGTCGGGCCCCTGCTGTAGATGGGGTCCGAGTAGAACCCATCGATCGGTACCAATATCACTACAGACCCATACCCCCTCGGGTCCTACAACAACCGTGCTGGGAGGTGTTTCAGAGTTCTCGGCCTCCGGGGGCCCACAACGGGCCTCGGGACTGTCAAGAAACGACTCCGGATGAAACGCCAGTCCGGGGGAATGGGTCGAGACCCCTCGGGGGGGGTCAGATAATTACTTTTAGGCCACCCGGATAGGGTCCGAGTAGATGGGGTCGGAGGAACGCGCCGCATCGCTGATGCATCCCCGCTGCATCGCCGATACATCGCCGATGCATCGCGGTTGCATCGGCGACGTTTGCGATGCATCGGCGACGCCGGCGTGGAGAAAGTCTAGCTCCACATCGAGCCGCATCGCCGACGCGTCGTCGATGCGGCGCGACCATCCGACCCCATCACCTCGGATCCCGTGTTGGAGGCCTACAAATATGGAGGCCTCACGCGGAGGCTTACGCAAGCCGCCAGGGTGGAACGCTGCAGTGGAAACGAGGGCGCTCACGCGCGACCTTACGCGGCCAGCCTGCGCGCGAATGTCCGGGCAGTCGACTCCCTTTTACTGCGTTGCTCGCGTCCCCACCGCGAGACCTCGCCGACCCTGGGCCTCGAGCCCCCCAAAAAACCATTCGCGCAGAGGCTCACTGCCCTGAGATCCCGGCGTCGCAGTTTTTCCACCATGGGCGACTTTGCCCTGATCGATCCGGCCCGAGGGATGCCGCAGAACGGTGGGGTCCAGGGTTCCGGCGGATGTCAGGCAATGACGTCATGATGCGATCGGCTCGGGGCTCGGTGCGCGCTCAATATTAGCTCGCGTCCAGCGGCCATCGTGCCTGGCTGAAGCCCGGGTGGGCGGAGCTATAGAGGAGACCTGGAGGTCCCGGAAGTCTTGGAACGCATCATTATCACGACTTCCTCGGCTCCCCTGCCTGGCTCACACCCAGAAGAGCTTTTTCTGGGAAAACGGCGTGGCCAGGCGCGGCGTCTGTACGCTGCCGGGCAGGGCCAGAAGAACAACAAATGCTGCATAAGCATAAGCTGTCGAACGTCCGTGCGGAGTTCTTGCTGAGATCTGCGCTGGGGTTGAGAAGTGGATAGAGGACTCAGAAGCGGATGCTAAGGTGGGATGTGTCTGAACTAAACTAGATTATCACTGGGCTACGGCTACAAGTGCCCTAAATGGCTTAGAGGGGTACATGTCTGCCTTAAGGGCACGTGTATAACCCTCTTATACGCTAGCCTAGGCCAAATACTACCTGCTTTGGGGGAAACGAACAAGTATCGATACCGCTACTCCCCAGACTCCTGGGGCGCGTACTGACCTGAACTTCGAAGAGGATCCAGCGGTGGCGACGGGGGCCTCCCAGGAGGCCCTTATTCATCCTTTGAACTTGCGCATCCCCTCCTGACCTCCCTATCCCCTCAGCAACCCCAGCCGTGATCTCAGTGGGCCAGCTATGGGCCCAGCTCACCACACCCCTTCCCCGGCGGCCGGGGAAGAGCCCAGCGCGCACCGATGGCGTCATGGCGACGCCCTGACACGCGGAGAGCGGGGTCCAGCGCCGACCCAAGATCCGCGCGCACGCCTGGAACTTTGTGCTCATGCCGCTTTTTGGTCTTCAACAAAGGCGCCGCGCGTCAGTCCAGCTCTATGTCCAATGCGGCACCGCCCAGCATGCCGGCCTGAGGGGGGTCGAAAGGGAGACAACGACCTGGAATCGGTGGTACCTGCAACCAAGACCCCCGACGTCATGATTTTTTCATGACGTCGACCCCCAGAGGTCTGGACCCATTCCTGGGGACCGGCTTTTCATCCTGAGTCGTTTTTTGATGGTCCCGAGTCCTGGTAGGGGCCTCCAGATGCGGAAAATAGCAACAACAAAAAAAACGCCAGTCGTGATTTTGGCATGACTCGAGGAGGTCTGGGAAGCGACCCTGGGTCAGAGTGACCTTCGGTGCGCGGCTTTTGGGGGGCCGCGGGGGGCCCAGACACAAGCGCGCCAGACGCTGCTGTCGCATCGCCTTCGGCGATCGGGGGGGGGCGGCCCAGTGGGCCCGCACCAGAAAGGTCCCTTCCGCGAAGGGTCACTCTGACGTGTAGTCGATACAGTGGAGGCCAGTTCACAAGAAACCTTCCACAAGAAACCCAGCCCTGAGACCCCAGGGCGTCCACTGATTTTTTGTGTGGGCACGTCACACTTTTCCATCGCAAAACCATCGAAACCCAAGAAACCAGGGCCCCCTGGAGGCAGGCAGGGTGTTTCTTGGCATGGGACTCAACTGCAGGTTCGCGAGAAGCCACCAGCCTCAAAACCGCACCTTCCTGGGCGGGGTCGGGGGCCTAGGCTCAGATTGGGTATGGATAGCTTTGGGATCGATGCTTCGCCAATGGGCCAAGTCCCCCCGAGGGATGCTCGTGGTCTGGCCTTCGGGGCATGACTCGGGTTTCTGGCGGCCGTTCGGGACAATCTGGGCACCTCTGAGTGCCCCTCGGCGAGACGCAGCTGCTGGAGAGCATCCCGAGGCAAAACAAATTCTCAGAAACTTCTGGAATTACTCCGACGGTAGGACCCCACATGAGAATCTGTGTAGCTTACCCTTTGCCCTTTCCTCTTCCTCCTGGGGTTCCCGCCTGAGACTTCCTCACAATTCACTCACAGACGAGGCTCCCGCCTGATACTTCCTCCATATTCAGGCCTCAAGAGCCCAAAAGTGACGACAGTTGCACGTTGCGGATGACCCGCTCGGATTCAAACATGAAGTGCGGGCCCCATAGGGAGGGGGCTCCCGCCTGAGACTTCCTCACAATTCACTCACAGACGAGGCTCCCGCTCGAGACTTCCTCCATATTCAAATCTCAAGAGCCCAAAAGTGACGACAATTGCACGTTGCGGATGACCCGCTCGGATTCGAACATGAAGTGCGGGCCCCATAGGGAGGGGGCTCCCGCCTGAGACTTCCTCACAATTCACTCACAGACGAGGCTCCCGCTCGAGACTTCCTTCATATTCATATCTCAAGAGCCCAAAAGTGACGACAGTTGCACGTTGCGGATGACCCGCTCGGATTCAAACATGAACTGCGGGCCCCATAGGGAGGGGGCTCCCGCCTGAGACTTCCTCACAATTCACTCACAAACGAGGCTCCCGCTCGAGACTTCCTCCATATTCTAATCTCAAGAGCCCAAAAGTGACGACAGTTGCACGTTGCAGACGACCCGCTCGGATTCAAACATGAAGTGCGGGCCCCATAAGGAGGGGGCTCCCGCCTGAGACTTCCTCGCAATTCACTCACAGACGAGGCTCCCGCTCGAGACTTCCTCCATACTCATATCTCAAGAGCCCAAAAGTGACGACAGTTGCACGTTGCGGATGACCCGCTCGGATTCAAACATGAGGCTCCCGCTCGAGACCTCCTCCATATTCATATCTCAAGAGCCCAAAAGTGACGACAGTTGCACGTTGCGGATGACCCGCTCGGATTCAACATGAAGTGCGGGCCCCATAAGGAGGGGGCTCCCGCCTGAGACTTCCTCACAATTCACTCACAAGCGAGGCTCCCGCTCGAGACTTCCTCCATATTCGAATCTCAAGAGCCCAAAAGTGACGACAGTTGCACGTTGCGGATGACCCGCTCGGATTCAAACATGAGTGCGGGCCCCATAGGGAGGGGGCTCCCGCCTGAGACTTCCTCGCAATTCACTCACAGACGAGGCTCCCGCTCGAGACGTCCTCCATATTCAAATCTCAAGAGCCCAAAAGTGACGACAGTTGCACGTTGCGGATGACCCGCTCGGATTCAAACATGAAGTGCGGGCCCCATAGGGAGGGGGCTCCCGCCTGAGACTTCCTCACAATTCACTCACAGACGAGGCTCCCGCTCGAGACCTCCTCCATATTCAAATCTCAAGAGCCCAAAAGTGACGACAGTTGCACGTTGCGGATGACCCGCTCGGATTCAAACATGAAGTGCGGGCCCCATAGGGAGGGGGCTCCCGCCTGAGACTTCCTCACAGTTCACTCACAGACGAGGCTCCCGCTCGAGAGTTCCTCCATATTCATATCTCAAGAGCCCAAAAGTGACGACAGTCGCACGTTGCGGATGACCCGCTCGGATTCAAACATGAAGCGCGGGCCCCATAGGGAGGGGGCTCCCGCCTGAGACTTCCTCACAATTCACTCACAGACGAGGCTCCCGCTCGAGACTTCCTCCATATTCAAATCTCAAGAGCCCAAAAGTGACGACAGTTGCACGTTGCGGATGACCCGCTCGGATTCAAACATGAAGTGCGGGCCCCATAGGGAGGGGGCTCCCGCCTGAGACTTCCTCGCAATTCACTCACAGACGAGGCTCCCGCTCGAGACTTCCTCCATATTCAGGCCTCAAGTCAGCGAGTAGTGATGATGATGATGATGCTGATGATGATGATGATGATGATGATGATGATGATGATGATGATGATGATGATGATCGTTCGATGCCGATGATGGTGAGTGATCGTGGGATGGTGATGGTGATGCTGATGATGATGATGATGATGATGATGATGATGATGATGATGATGATGATGATGATGATGATGATGATGAGTGGGGAGTGATGGTGATGGTG
>CAUYUJ010014301.1:257500-290204 GCA_963575745.1 Prorocentrum cordatum
CGCTCACCCACCCAGAGCTGTGCTTCCAAACCGCCGTTTCGAAAAAAAAGAAAGTCCGATCCTCGCAGCTCGGGGGAGGCGCCCCCCCCGGGCCGAGAGCGGGCCCCGGATCCACGCTTCATGGTCCCTGGGCCCGACATCGATATGAAGAAGCGCTGGATCGGAAGAAACCGCATCCGATCCTCGCAGCTCTGGGGAGGCCTTCCCCCCCCCGACGGGCCCTGAGCTTCGCGAAGCAGCCCGCGGCCGGCGCCGCGGCGGGCGCGGCGGAAGGCCCCGCCGCAACCCGCCGCGCCTGGCGCCGCGCACGCCCCACGCCCCGGCCGCGCCCAGCGGCGCCCGGCGGGCGCGGGGGCTCGGGCGGGGGCGAGGAGGACCCTGAGCTAGAGACCTCCCAGATGGGGTCGGAGTTGAGATGGGGTCGGAGGATCCCGCCGCATCGCCGACACATCGGCGATGCATCGACGATGCATCGGCGATGCCTCGGCGATGCACCACCGAGGCATCGTCGACGTCGGCGGTGCATCGGCCACGTCGGCGGGGCGAAAATCCGGCTCCGCATCGAGCCGCGTTGGGTGATGCATCGGCGATGCGGCGCGATCCTCCGACCCCGTCTACTCCGACCCCGCCTAGGAGGACCCTGAGCTTCCATGCCCTGAGATCCTGGCGACGCAATTTTTGCGAGCCGCGGGCGCTTTCGCTCCCCAATTCGGGCCCCGCGGGATCCTCACAGGTCAACCCGGCTCGGAAAGCATTACGCAGAAAGAGGTATGGCCTCCGGGGGTCACGTCGTGCTTGTTGGATGTTGCAATTCTTCTGCAACGCTGGATATCAGGGGAGCGCTGAAAAAGAGCCCTCCAGGCTTCTCGACCTACAGTGCGGGCGCGGTCGCAAGAAACCCTCGCGAGAAACCCAACCCTGAAAACCCGCGCGCGAGGTGCACCTGAGGAGAAACCCGGAGCACCCTGAACGCAGCAGCTTCTTCGACGGCCCTGGAAGTCACCGCGCAGCGCGCGGAGCGAAGACACCCAGGGCACCCTGATGAAAGGCAAATGGTTTCTTGGTGCGCGCCCCCATTGCATCTGGACTACCGAACAGATGACCTCGGCAGGAGTTCAGACGTCGAGGTCCTGGTGCGCTTTTTCAAGCCCTCCTCTGGAAGGTCGGAGGAGGTGGGCCTGCTGCTCACTGCGCCTCGCTCCGCCCATGCCCTGAGGTCGGAAGTTCGAGGCTCGTGGTTGGAGGGTCTCTGCGGCAGTAGCGTCTTGCGCGCTTGTGCTCGGTCCCCCCCTCGCGGCCCCCGAAAAAGCCGCGCACCAAAGGCCACTCCGGCAAAGGGCCACTGCGACGTGCAGTCGACAGCAGGCCCAGGCCGGAGGACCTGTGGTGGCGCTCTGTGGCGAACGGCGCCAGCCCCCGCGCCCGACAGGACATTCTCCCCCGGTCTGCACGTGGCCAGCTCCAGCAGCCATGCTCTCAAAAAAAAATGAGACGCCTCACTGTTGCCTCCGCCGCCTCTCGCCGAGCTTCCCGTGGCAGACCCGCCGCCGTTCTGATGCCGCCAGCGTGTGCCAGCCTCCCGCTCGCTGTCGCCGGGCGTGCGCCCAGCATTTGGCGGGGGCCGTCCCCGAAAGCCCTGTGTGTGGCAGCGGCAGTGAAAAGCCAGGTCCACGACCCGGAGATCCGAAGTCACGGACACGCCTCAACATCGTAAAACGACCCTCCCAGAGGCCTGGACCTCATCTTTCTGCTGCACTTCTCGAGCCCGATCCATCCATGAGGCCGTTGTGAAAAATCTCGACGCCAGGATCCTAGGGGAGGAGGAGGAGGAGGAAGAGGAGGAAGAGGAGGAGGACTTCGACGAGCTTCTCCTGGAGCAGCTCGAAAGCGACAGACCGCCCTCGTGGGGGAACCACAAGGTACCGATACCCGATACCGCTATTCGCCGCACCTCTCCCAGGGTGCCTTCCGACCAGAATCTCGGGGCGAACCCGGCCGTGGCGACGAGGGCCTCCTGAGAGGCCCCAATCAGCGAAAACGAAGCAAGGGTAATGGTAATCCAGGTCTAATCGGGAGCGGCCAAGAGGGGGGTCCAAGAGGGGGGGTGCTCATCATGACCGGCGGGCGGCATGTGCGCGGCCCAGCGGGGGGACCAGGGACGTAATGAAATGAGAAGAGGCGCCATGACATCTGAGGACAAATCATGGCCCACGCCATGAAATCCCCCCCCCAGTCATCACCCCCCTCTTTGCCGCCCCCGGTCTAAGAACCATGAGACAACGCCGGGGCCAAGAAAGCAGCACCAGTGCTTGAGCGGCCCAGAATCGCCCGAGCCACATCTCTCGACGTCCCGCGAACCCCAGCAAGCATTAGAAGCTGAGACGCCGATGATCTGTAGCCGCCGCAGCCCCGCGGGGGACAAGTTCTTAGAACATTGTTTGGTGGGGCTATAGGCGAGCCGGGACGCTTCGCCACTGCTTGAGGCATGGCTACCCTCTCCTCCTCGGAGGGCTTATCCTCGCCCTGGCCTCGCCCGATGTTCCTCCTCCGCTGACCTCGGAGCCCTCGCCAGCGGAGAGCTCGCTCGCGGAGCTGCCGGCGGCGGCGGCCGCCGGGGCCCGCAGCCGCAGCTCGCCGCCCCGGAGCCACGCGCGCACGTCCGAGAGCAGCAGGGCCCGCGGCCGGTCTCGCGGGCCGCCGCCGGGGAGGGTGCCTGCGCGGAAGGCCCACTGAGAGCACCGCTGGTCGGCACGATGCCAGACGACCCCCTCGAGTCATGGACAAAAACCACGACGGGAGGCTTTCAGCTACACTTTCGGCGTCTGG
This sequence comes from Prorocentrum cordatum, assembly GCA_963575745.1. Lineage (NCBI taxonomy): Eukaryota > Dinophyceae > Prorocentrales > Prorocentraceae > Prorocentrum > Prorocentrum cordatum. Next base: position 260,327 of record CAUYUJ010014301.1, read on the forward strand.
GGGCGCCCCTGCCAGGCCTCGGGCCCGCCAAGAGACGACTCGGGATGAAAGGCCGGCCTCTGGGGATGGGTTCAGGCCTCCGGGGGTCGACGTCATGGACAAATCATGACGTCGGCGGTCTGGGATCGAAGCGGGAAAAGAAGGAACGGGTGATGCACAACAGCAGTTCCTGCTCATTCTGAACAGGACTCGCTGTCCGCGCCGCCGCGGGCGCTGTCCGTCTGAGACTGAAGGTCCCCTGCCCGGCAGCGGGCCGCTGTCGGTGTTGGACAACAGTGGTAACTGGGCATCATAGCATTTTTTCCGTACCCCCCATTCCGTCATTTCGGGCGTCCACAGCTGGGGGTGCTACCTCCTCCTCCTCCTCCTCCTCCTCCTCCTCCTCCTCCTCCTCCTCCTCCTCCTCCTCCCCCTCCTCCTCCTCCTCCTCCTCCTCCTCCTTCTCCCGCCTCCTCCTCCCTCTCCTCCTATTCCCTCTCCTCCTCCTCAAAACTGATAGCAATGATACGCCATAAGGGTGCAAAAGCCCCTCGGACGCCAGTGCTGTGAAGACTTGTTTTCGAGCGGGGCTGGCCATCGAAGGCAGTCAAGGATGAGCCAGAGAGGCACGGATGCAAGGGCAAGTACCCTGGGTTTCTCAGTACGCGTGGGAAGGTACCTCCCCGACGGGGGTCAACCTCGCCTCGTCGTCGCGCCGCGACGGGGGTCGGAGCGCCTCCGGCGCGCGGTGGCCACCCGCGACGGGGGTCGATGTGGGGCTGTCGGCGCGGGTGACGCCCACCTCCGACGCTTTTTTTCAGAAACTCGGAGTACTCTTTTGGGAAGATGACCCCTCCTCACCATCGGCTTCGACTGCGCGGGGATGGGGGGGCCGAGATCAAGAAGTACCTCAGACTTGCAGAGGCATGGCCTCTCGGAGGTCCACGCGCCTTTCTTGGATCTGCGCTGAGCCCCCCGACGCCGACCCAAAGGCATCCGCGCGGACCTCCGAAAGGCTGTGCTTGTGCAGCCTGCGTGCTTCCTCCATGCCGAGCCGAGCCTGGCCTACAAGAGGGTTGCAACCGCTCTGCGCGGCTCACGGGGGGGGCGATAGCTCCGCGGAGTGGGCTCCGCCCCCTCCGCCCAGGTCTGGATCGCCCCCTGAACTGGTACCGGGAAGAAGGGCGCCTGCACGACGGCTCAGATCTCCGAGGAGTCTCTGAGGATACGATTGTCTCAATAGTGGTCCATCGAATTCGACCTCTTGGCGTCGCATTTTCTTCGCCGCGGGCGGTTCTGCCCCGTTTCGGGCCCCGGGACCCTCACGGATCGATCCGGCTCGTGAGATCCCTCGATCCTCAATCCTCGACCCTCGACCCCCGACATTCGACTTTCGATCCTCGACCCTCGAACCTCTACCCTCGACCCTCGACCCTCGACCCTCGACCCTCGACCCTCGATCCTCGACCCTCAATCCTCGACCCTCGACTTTCGATCCTAGGCCCTCGGCCCTCGACCCTCGACCCTCGATCCTCGACCCTTTCTACCCTCGACCGTCGACCCTCGATCCTCGGTCTTCGAGAGAGTGGTGCGCAGGTCATTTGATACCAGATGTCTTGGCCGCGATCGGTAACGACCGACGGTTACTTCAAATCGGTCGCGACCGATACCGCGGATTTCGGGCAAAGTCGGTAGCGACCAGGGCCCCCACGCTAAAGCAGCAAAAGGAGCCACAACGTCGGGCGCCTGGGAGATGGCGAGGGCACAACTACGACCGTCGACGTCGACGACGACGACGACGACGACGACGACGACGACGACGACGACGACGACGACGACGACGACGACGACGACTACGACGAGGTGCTAACCCACTTCGAGCGGAAGGACCCCCAGCCTGGCACGACGGTGACGTTACGCGGCGCGCTCTGCGCAGGGCCTGCTACGCGCGTGGAGAGCTCGAAGCAGGCCTTCTCCATCGACCGCGCCTCCGCGGCGGCGGCGGCCGCGCCCGCGGCGAGGGCGCCCTCGAGCTCGAGCTCGTCCCGTCCTCGGCGTCGTCTCGTCGCTGGCCTCGTCGTTTGTCGCCTTCGTCGTGGTCGTCGTCGTCGTCTTTGCCGTTCTCGCCGTCGTCGTCGTCGTCGTCGTCGTCGTTGTCGTTGTCATTCGTCGTCGTCGTCGTCGACGGTCGTCGTCATTCGTCGTCGTGGTCGTCGTCATTCGTCGTCGTCGACGTGGTCGTCATTCGTCGTCGTCGACGTGGTCGCCGTCGTGGTCGTCGTCGTCGTGGTCGTCGTCGTCGTCTTCGTCGTCGTAGTCGTCGTCGTCGTCGTCGTCGTCGTCGTCATCATCGTCGTGGTCGTCGTCGTGGTCGCTGTGGCCGCCGTCGGCGTGGCTCCTCGTCGTGGCTGGGCGCCGAAGAGGCACCCGCCGCGCAGCACGGAGAGGGGGGGGCAGCAGACCGCCGAGGCGGGCACCTGCTCGTAGTCGACGCCGGCGACCGAGCGCGTGCGATGCCTCATAGCATTAGGTCGGGCATGTCCCCCTACAGGCGGATTATGAAGGAAAATGAGAAATAGTGAACGAATATTCAAAATTGTCAAAAAATAGTCAACAACTCGTCCCCAGACTATTGTTTGACTACGTTTGAAGATTCCTCCTGTGGGGGGACATGCCCGATTTAATCATAGCAGCGGGGCGCAGGAGGCCACACCGTAGGAACAAGGACAGGCGACACCGGCACCACCAGGGCGAGGAGGTGCGAGGAGATGCGAGGGGGGTCTCCCTGGCGGTGTGGCCCCTCCCATCTCGCTCGAGACATGCTCGGCCTCCAGCTCGAGGGGGGCATCGTGGACCTCCTCGCTGGAGGTGGCCTCCCTGGTGGTACTGGTGTCGCATCTCCCCCCTCCGACACTGGCACTGTGTGCTGATGCTTCCTGAGAGCCAAAAGAGCCACCACCACAAAAACTCGATGAGGCACCGTTCCCAAAGGCCAGAAGACCACCCCCCGAGCTGGTTGCACTCCGCTCTGGGCCCTCCGTGGGGGCCCGCCCGGCACTGGGCGCAACCAGCTCGGGGAGGGGGAGCGGTCAGCCCTCCTAGCTGGTGGAGGTGCTTCTTGCTTCTCCGGTGAATGCTGGAAGCGCACGTCCGATGCAAACATACCGTGCACAAGTCTTGCGGCAGATCGCTTCCCGAGCGGCATGGCCAGAGCGTGCGCGTGTCGCACTCGAGTGGCCGACGCACATGCAGTTCAAGTATGCTTGGGGTGGTGTCGCCCGTCGAGGGCACGAGGCGGGATACCCGGGGAGCACGGGCACACTCTGGGCCTGGCGGGTGCAGCAGGCAGGGTGCGCGAGGCGGGGCGGAGGCACTTCTCACTGCACACCTAACAGCCTCAACCTTCCGGGTGGGGAAACCTAAGCGCGCGGGCCCGAATTCTCGACGCCTGCGCTGTTCGCAGAGGCGACGTCGGCCAGCACGAGGGTTTGGGGCCCCCTCCAGGCCCCGAGACCTGCCCGAAGCCAGCGCCTCCCGTCGAGAAACCGACTACGGCGTGCGTCCCGTAACCGTGTGAATTTCACTCGATCGAGGCTTTGGCCAGCGCCCGTGATCCTCAATCAACTTTCCGAGGTCCGAGCGGACTTCTCGGATCCGTGCTGGGCCCCCCCTTCCTGGCGCGCGGGGCGGCAAGGGGCGGCGCTGGCGGCACCGCAGCAAGCGTCCAACGCCGACCCGAGGAATCCGTACGGCCTGTAGGACATTCGTTTATGGAAGTTTTGTGTCCTCCGATGGTTCCTCATTTCTGAGATGACCGCGGCGGCTGCTGAGGGGGTAGGGGGTTAGAAGTGGATGCGAAGGGTTGTAACAGCTGGCCTAACATAGCTTATAAGTAGGTTACACGTGCGCTAAATGGTTTAGGGGGTGAATAACTCCGCCAAGTGGGCGGAACCAAGTTTAGCCTAGATCGCCAACCTCGAAACCACTGTTAGGGCACCTGTAACCCAATTCTAATGTAGGTTAGGCCAGCTATAACTTAGCATCAGCTTCTAAGCCCCCCATCTTCATAACAGCCGCCGCGGTCATCTCATTTGACTTCCGACATTGCGCGTTTTGCTCACAACGTGGATCCCTGGAGGTCTGGCTGGACCCCTTCCTCAGGACCGGCTTTTCACTGAGTCGTGTTCTGACGGTCCTGCGGCCGCCAGAAGAATGTCCAATAATCTGCCGTCGTGACTTTCCCGACGCGACGGGGCGTGGGACCCGAGGCTTGAAGTCGCCCCCTGGACCTACGGTGGAGGCGAGTCCACAAGAACCCTTCCACAAGAAACCCAACCCTGAGACCCCAGGGCGTCCATGGATTTTTGGTGCGGGAACGCCACGCTTTCCATGGCAAAACCATCGAAACCCGAGAAACCCAAGGGCACCCTGGAGGCGAGCAGGGCGTTTCTTGGCATGGGTCCCCACTGTACCTTGAGGCGCGTTTTGACCCGAGTGCTGAATTGGAGGCCTGGAAATTGGCACCAACACCAACACATGGGGGTTGCCGGGTTGCCTCCACAGGGGGAAGATGATCCTCGATTTCGGTGTTGGTGCTAATCTCTCGGTCACCTTGAAGGCCAGATGATTACCGCCTGCCGATAGTGGTGCTGGTGCCAACCTCTAGGCATGCGACTGGAGCGAAGCCAGCCGCGGCGACGAGAGGCCTGCCCCGAGGCACCAACCAAAAGCCCCATCCCGAGGACGAACGGCCTCGTCCTCCCCGGTTTTCCCCTCGAGCGCCTGCTCATGCGCTCCTCCACCGTGCCCTCGTCGGGGGCTGGCCAGAAGTGCCCCCAGCACAGGGTGCCCCCAGGAGTTCCAAGGAGGCCCCCACGGCCTCCGGAGCACCCCCCTCACGAGGCCCAGAGGGCCCCCAGGGGCTCCAAGATGGAGCGAAAAGCCACACCGAAAACGTGCAATAAGGACGGGTGGCAAGGACGCAAGACCCTTGGAGGCCGAAGTTGGGATTTTTGGACGGCGGGCGACCAAACCCCAAGGGTACCCTGAGAGGCTGGCCAGTGGAAACGGCAAAGGACGGGCCGCAGAGGCAAGGACACAAGGGTGCCCTAGAAAAGGCGCGCGTCCTTTCTTTATGCGCGTTGGCTGTAGGCGCACCTCGGGCCAGGGGCACTTCTAGCATCGGCAACACGCAAGAGCGACCCTGGGTAAGAGTAGCCTGTGGTGCGCGGCTTTGCGGGGGCCACGGGGGGGCCAAGCACGAGCGCGCGAGACGCCGCTACTACCGCACCGCGTTCGGCGATCGGGGGACCCCATCGGGCCCGCACCAGAAGGTCACTCTTTGGCGAAGGGCCACCCTCACGCCCACACGACCAACACCCGACCTTGTGGACGAGCACGTAGAAGGTCGGCTTCACGCCGGACTCCTCCCAGCGCCTGCGCTTCACGGGCCCCCACCGCAGCAGCCGGCCCAGGCGCTGCTGCTCCTGCCGGCGGCTGGCGAAGTGCCCCCCCATCTGCACCATCACGGAGAGCTCGGGGAAGTCCAGGCTATCGCCAGGGGAAGCAAGAACGGCATACCCTGAAACCTTTGCGTCGCATTCTTGTCGAAACCGGCGAACTCTTGCCCTGTGTCGGGCCCCGGACCCTCACGGACCGATCCTGCTCGGAAGATGCAGCAGAACGATGGGGTCCAGGGCTCTGGTCGAGCTCTTGTTTTACGACAGGGCTGAACCTAAACGGTGTGTTTCGTTTTCGTTTTGTTTTCGTTTTCCCTCGTTTTGTCTTCAATCCGCCTTTGTCGCAAACGAAAGCGGCCCACGAACTCGCCAAAACACCGTTTAGGTCCAGCCCTGTTTTACGATTGATCTCGAGGTACCGATCGGTCGGAAGAAGTCGGTAGAAACTCGAAGTAGGAAAGAGTTGAAAGTAGATTGGGTGTCCACACGACCCCGAAAGAGGACGGAAAAGGTGAAGCCACGGGATCATTGAAGTAACCCTGCGCGGGCAAAAAATAATACCCGGGGGATGATAAAGTTCGGGGGTGTGACGGGGATAAACAAATGATTTCTCCGGGGAAGGAAAAGTTGTGACTATGATGACGATGATCATGATGATGGTGATCCTGGAAGTTCGGCACGTGTACAATCAAAATCCAATCGGTCCCCATGGGCCTGCCACACGTTCCTGACTCGGGAACGGCTGAGAAAGTGAGAACTCCATGGCACTGCCGCACGTTCGTGACTTGGGCAAACTCAGATGGTGAGAATCCCACAGCCGTGCCACACGCTGGTGATTGCGGAAGCTGATATGGTGAGACCACCATGGCCATGCTCAGCGTGTTTGATGGTGTTGCTAGTCAACATGAGATGATAGCAACTTCGATTCGCAACTTCCCCCGTGGATTATAAAGTTCGGCCTCCGCGCCCTTCTCCACAATGAAATCCTGTTGACCAGGGATAATAAAAATATGGACCCTTAAGGGGGGTGTACATTATTATCGCCCGCACCGGGTTAGGAGGGCCCTCAAAATAAATTGGCATCTGGGAGTCCAAAAATACCGACTTTCAACGACCGATGGGCACCCTGATCTCCGACGATCTCGTTTCCGTGAAACCCGCCGCCTGCCCACGAGATCCCAACCAGCATCCATGAGGCCTCTGACCCACCACCCACGCACGGTGGCGGGATAGGCCGACGGCCACTGGATAACTGCTGAGTGAGAGGAGGGGAGGGAAAAAGAGAGGAGGGACGAGGGCGAAGAAGGATCACGTCAGTCGGAGCGCCCCGGATCGGCGGCACTGGCCGAAGGCCACTACGATACCGACTTTCAACGACCGATGGGCAGCCTGATCTCCGACGATCTCGTGTCCGTGAAGCCCGCCGCCTGCCCTTGCTTGTGTCGGCCTCGAGGGGCCCCTCCGCGGGCCCCCCCCCGGGGCCTTCAAGCACGCACACGGATCGGAGAGGAAAAGACCCACCTCCCAGGAAGGGGTCGGGAGCTCTCGCGCGGGCAATATTCAGTTCCATATCCAGTGCGTCTTGGTCCTGGACTTTCTTGGAAGGGGCACTGCAAGGCCGAGGCGCACCGGATGTGGGCAAACACCGAGCCTCTATAGGGGCCATATTCATATCCACATATCCATATCCGGTGTGCCTCGGGGTTCTTGGGAAGGGAGCCCGAAGCTCCAAGCTGCACTGGATACGGACACAAGTCTTGCCCGCATCTGGGGCCCCGGATTGAAAAAAAACGCGTCGAAGGCTGCCAGGGCAACCATCAGCTTTCGGAGTTCCGAGCGGACTTCTGGGATCGGCGCTGGGCCGCGGCGCCGGAAGCACCGCCAAGCGAAAGTCCAGCGCCGACCCGAGACCTCCGCGCAGGCCGCCAGGAGTCTCTGCCTTTGCCGCTGTTCCTTCCCCGGATCGTCGAGCACGTGCGTGGCGACGAGCGTGAGGATCTTGCGCGCGCGGAAGCGCTCTAAGATGTCCTTCATCTGCGCCGCGGGCAGGGACCCGTCGACGGGCATGATGCCGAAGGTGGAGGCCACCAGGCGCGCCTGCTCGCAGCGCTCCACGACGATCAGCACCGAGTCCTCCGCGTGCAGCGCGAGCAGGTGCTCCAGGACCTCCCACTTGCCGCGCGACAGGCATACCGCCGCCGCCAGCGGCTGCTCCTTGAAGAGCCTTCGCCACGGCCCCGCGGGAGGCACCTGCACGTCCACGCACCTCTAGGCTTGTGGATGCAATGACGCTGGACACTCTAACAGTCCTATCACTGAAATAAAGATGTGCTTACAATTTACAATGTGTAAAACATGTTCTAAACATGTTTCAAACATGTTCCTTCCATATTCAAAATATGTTTGAAACATGTTTTGACATCTGGAAAGTATTTGGCAGCATGCTTCCTCTCCATTGAATCGACTCCCACCACTTTAGTTTGGAGGCACCTCCTGGGAGGCCTCCCGAGAACGATCAAGCGCTAGTACGACCGATGAGCGGGCCATCAAGCCACTGAAGAAGGCCGGATCAAGCTGGGGATCAGCCGAATGAGCCGGGACTCGACCAGACTGGGTGGGACTATGCCAAATCCGGCCAGCGTTCGGCCACGGAAAAACCCGAAGATCCGACGCCGTGATTTTTTTCAATGCGGGGTCCCCGGAAGTCTCGACCCATTCCCCAGGACCGGTTTTTCGTCCTGACTCGTTTTTTGATAGTCCTGGGGCCCGGCGAGGGCCCCTAGAGGCCGCGCGAGAGACCTCCGTCTTGATTTTTTCAATGCGTTGGATCTCTGGGTGCCAACGCCGATGCTGCATTTGAACCTCCCCCCCGCGCAGTGCACCCGAAGCACCTGACGGGCGCGAGGTACTCGGGGGCCAGGTTCGCAAAGGTCTGGCGGTACACGCAGCTGCCCAGCACCGGCCACTCCGCGCCCTCCCCCTCGGCCCCGCCGTCCCCCATGCCCTCGCGCAGCAGCGTCGCGGTGAGGCCCACCAGCCGCCGCCCCGGCCCCGACAGGGTCCGCAGCAGCTCCCCGATGCGTGGCGCGGGCACCATGCGTCGGAGGAGGCCTCCTCCTCCTCATCACCCCCCTCCTCCTCGTTCTCCCTTCTCCTCTATCCTCCTCCTCCTCCTCCTCCTCCTCCTCCTCCTCCTCCTCCTCCTCCTCCTGCGCCTCCTCCTCGTGGGCCAGTGGAGACAACGGCGGCTGTCCCGCATCCGGCCTAAAGACTCTCAGAGTCAGGCCTGGGACCCTTCCCGGGGGCCCAACCCCAAGCGTTTCTCGAGGCGGATCCGGCCGTGGCGACGAGAAGCGTCCAGGGTGCCCTCAGAGGGAACGGCACATGCGCCAGGGAGGGCCACACTTGCCCCGAGATCTGGCGCCACGGAAAAAGTGTAACATCGTAGAACAACTCACCCAGAGCCGTGGAGCCCACTAATCTGCAGCATCTGTTCCGAGCCAGGTCGATCCACATGAAGGGTCCCGGGGCCCGAAACCGGGCGACGTCGCCCGTTGTGAGCAATTAACATGTTGTTGAAGCCGTCCCAGACCCAACAAACCCGAACGAAAACGCATCGAGTATGGCAAACTCGCAGGCAGACCTTGCAGGGTGCACGACCCGCTCCTCGAGGCGGCGCTGGGCGTGGCGACGAGACGCGCTCCGGGAGGCCGAGCGCGAGCGCAAGGCCCGGGGGGGGGGGCGATCGGTGCTCTCCAGCACGAATGCGCTAGCGCCACCGTGTACTGGTCCACCGAAGCTCCTCGACACGAGGCGGAGGGCGCGATGAGGGCCGACACGGGCCGCGCGCTGTCGGTGGAGCTGAATGGGGAAGCACACACACATACACACACATTGGCCCCCCTATGGGCCAACACACGCCCTGAGGATCATCCGGCCACCCTCTCCGATCCACACACCGCCGCTTCACCGATCCCTGTCCCCACCGGCGTGGCCTGGGACCCGCTGGCCGATCTAATTACCCCCCTGAATGGGCACATAGGCTGTTCCCTTCGGGTTTCGAGGGGCGCATCTACCGCTGGTGTGGTGGGATGGTGGGGATCGGGATTGGAATGCGGATGGGGATAGGGATCGGTTGAATGATACTGACATTTCAATCGGATCGAATCGAAATGCACATCATATCGTGCTGCATCGGCACTGGATCGAAATCAGATCGGTTCGGCTGCGCTAGGATGCACAACAGCGCCACAAGCATCGGCCAACATCAGATCGGTGGAACAACGGAATCGCATCGGATCGGGCAGGCTGGAATCGATATCGAATCAGAGCGATCGCATCGAGATGGACCATGCGTCCTGAGGATCCTCGAGCCGCACCGGGGCCCTAGACCCTGATTTACTGCGTCATTTTGGAGTCGGATCGATATGTGAGGGCCCCGGGGCCCCAAACGAGGCAAACTCCCCCGTCGTGACAGAACATGCAACGCAGAGTCTGAGGAAACGACGACGACGACGACGGCGGCGAAGAGCCGGGGCCCCGAACAAGGCAGACTCCCCCGCCGTGAACAAATGCAACGCCACGATCTGAGGAGACGGCGACGACGGCAGTGGCGAAGAGCAAACTACGAGGCGGGGATTCATCCATATCCACCGCCAGGGAACCGACGTCCTGGGGAACCCACGGGCGGTGGATGTAGACATGTTGTGGTCCGCCGGGGGCCCGAGCATGCCCACATCCACCGCCTTCGAAGGGCCGCGAAGATCGATCCCCCAGGCCATAGTTAAGGATGAATCCGCGCCTGGGACAGGTCGACCCCTCCCAGGTTTCGTGGTGTTTTCACATGGGCCAACAAGGTGTGTTGGATCCAAACCTGCGATACGTGAAGCGGGCGTCCATCCTCGATAGGGGTGCGTCCTAAGAACCCCCGGGGGGGGTATCCCAGGAACTCCCCCCTTTTCTGAGCGGCTTCACTTTTCGTCGGAAGTCGTGGGCTGGGGGAGAAGCATCGCCTGCGAAAGCCCTCGTCTCGGCGAGGGCCCAAACGGTACCGATGCCGCCACTCCCCAGACCTCTCCCGGGGTGCGTTCTGACCAGAATTTCGAGGCGCGCATCCGACGGCGGCGACGAGGGCCTCCGAGGAGGGCCAAAAAGTGGAACACATGGAAAGGGTTAGAGGTATGGGTACTTCCTCCGCTGATCTTCCTCCTCCTCCTCCTTTTCCCTCCTCCCCCTCTCCCTCCCCCTCCTCCTCCTCCTCCTCCTCCTCCTCGGAGTCTCGGCGAGGGGCCCCCCTCCGGGGGATGTGGCACTCGTCGGCGAGCAGCAGCCCACACGGGGCCGCCAGCAGGCGCGCCGCGATGGCCCCGGGGGCAGCCTGCGGGCACGGCGCCCCCGCCCCGCCGGCAACGGCGCCCTCCTCGCGGAGAGAGGCATCCACGTCGTCGTCTTCGGCGCCGTCGGGGGGGAGAAGGGGGAGGAGGAGGAGGAGGAGGAGGAGGAGGAGGAGGAGGAGGAGGAGGAGCAGGAGCATGAGGAAGAGGAGGAGGAGGAGGACACAGACGCTACAATCGGAGGATCAAAGTCCGCTCAACGTTCAAAGTGAGGAGGAGGAGGAGGCGAAAGGGGAACGCGCGATACGAATTCACCCCACAAGCGTTCAGCGCCAGGGGAGGAGGAGGAGGAGGAGGAGGAGGAGGAGGAGGAGGAGGAGGAGGAGGAGGAGGAGGAGGAGGACACAGACGCTACAATCGGAGGATCAAAGTCCGCTCAACGTTCAAAGTGAGGAGGAGGAGGAGGCGAAAGGGGAACGCGCGATACGAATTCACCCCACAAGCGTTCAGCGCCAGGGGAGGAAGAGGAGGAGGAGGAGGAGGACACAGACGCTACAATCGGAGGATCAAAGTCCGCTCAACGTTCAAAGTGAGGAGGAGGAGGAGGAGGAGGAGGAGGCGGAAGGGGAACGCGCGATACGAATTCACCCCACAAGCGTTCAGCGCCAGGGGAGGAGGAGGAGGAGGAGGAGGAGGAGGAGGAGGAGGAGTAGGAGGAGGAGGAGGAGAAGGAGGAGAAGGAGGAGGAGGAGGAGGAGGAGGGGGAGGAGAAGGAGAAGTAAGAGCAGGAGGAGGATGAGGACCAGCGTAAGCCCCTGCAAGGGATCATTTCCACTGAGGGAGTACAACCAGCCCTTTGGGCGACAGTTGGTCTAAGGAGGGTCTCTTTCCTCTTCCACAACACCTCTTCCCTTCGGGGAGGGGAAACCTCCCCCTCCCGTCTCGGAGGCTTCTTTTTGTCGGCACCTGGGAGGGCCAATTTTTGACAATCCCCTCACGAGGATCGTGGCCTCCGAGGGGGGGAGGGAAATATAGGATCCCCCCTCTTTTGACCGACCGCATCCAAGATGGCCCCAAGAGGCGCTTCAGGGCTCTCACGAGGCCCCCAAGAGGGCCTCAAGAGCGCCCCAAGAAGCCCCAAGAAGACTCCAAGAGGCACCCGAGGGGCCCCCAAGAGGCCCCCAAGCGGCCTCAGAGAGCCCAAGATGACCTCCCAAAATGGCTCAGATAGCCCAAGCTGAAGATGGCTCCCAAGATGCTCCAAGGGGCCCCAAGACCGCTCCAAGACGGCTCGAGATGGCCACGGAGCCTCCCAAGCCTCCCTCACTGTTTGACTACGCGTGTCTCTTCCTCTCTCCCCCGTCAACTCTCCTGGGCATCGTTTCTGGATGGGCTGGTGGGGATACTTGTTTCGCAGCCGCAAGCGAAGGCACAGGCGGCGTCAAAGGTCGACCCGGGCTACGGGCGGAGCCTAATTACCCAGCGAGCGCCCTCACGGCTACAGAGGCTGCCGCCGAGGGGCTGGTGGGGGTACGCAGAGCGTCAAGAATTGCCCCGCTGGGGGGGAAATCGTGTGAACATATTGCAACGTGCCCAACACCACTCTCGAACTTCAACGCCACGCTTTGACCTGACTGTTATGTCTTGGCGACCCTGAATCGCGCCAGATCACCATTCACGGGACTTCAACACCGCGAAGCAACATAATTATTGCGCCCTGACAAGCCTGAATCGATTCAACATCAATGCTGGGAAGTTCGATGAAACTCGTGTAGATATCTGAAACGGATATGCGCGGCGCTGGGGCGAGAATCACGAGTGTAGAACGAATGTGCGCGGCGCTGAAACGAAAACCACATGTTCAAAACGAACCACCCTCAGTCCGTGAAACTCTTGCACATGTTTAAGACGAATGTGCGCGGCGCCGAGGCGAGAGCCACACGTTGAACACGAACCGTCCCAAATCCATGAGACTATTGCAAAGGGTTTTCAAATAAATGTGCGCTGCGCTGAGGCGAGAGCCACATTTTGAGAACGAGCAGCCACGAATCCGTGAGGCTCTTGCATCTTGCAAGTGTTTAAAAACGAATGTGCGCGGCGCTGAGACGAGAGCCACATTTTGAAAACGAGCCGCCCTCAATCCGTGAAGCTCTTGCAAGTGTTGCAACGATGTGCAACGAATGTACGAGGCGCTGAGGGAAACTGTCGTCAATTTAAAGCGTCGGGGCCATAAACGGTAAGGAAGTCTCAAGCGAAACGCCAGGTCCGCCATTTCGACCAGCCCTGGGGTGCGACAGGGCGGAATTATCGATAAGGACAAGGTCTGGAGGAGGAGGAGGAGGAGGAGGAGGAGGAGGAGGAGGAGGAGGAGGAGAAGGAGGAGGAGGAGGACGAGGAGGAGGGGAGGAGGAGCGGGAGAAGGAGGAGGAGGAGGAGGAGGAGAAGGCGGAGGAGGAGGAGGAGGAGGAGGGGGAGGAGGAGGACGAGGAGGAGGGGGAGGAGGAGCGGGAGGAGGAGGAGCAGGAGGAGGAGGAGGAGGAGGAGGAGGAGAAGCTGGGCAACGCCGTCGAGGGGCGGAAGGGGGGAGAGGGGAGCCTCCAGCCCCGAGGGCCGAGGGGCGCGTCTCGGGCGCTGCCTCACGGGGGTGGGGCGAGACCCCGGCCACCCAGGGAGGGCCACAAGACAACACCAGGACCTCGGCATCTACACTCCTGTCGAGACTTTGGGCGGTTCGTCGGCGTCGGCGTCGGCGGTCGCCGTCGGCATCGTCGTCGTCGTCCTCCAGGGTCGGCGGCACCGGCCGTGAGGCCTTCAGAATAATACCAACACCTCGGCATCTGAGCTCCCGTCGAGGTCTTGGGCGGTCCAGATGGGTCTCTAGGTCTGGAGGGAAAAGGAGGAGGAGGAACAGGAGGAGGAGGAGGAAGATAAGGAGGAGAAGGAGAAGGAGGGTGAGGCGGAGGAGGAGGGGGAGGAGGAGGGGGAGGAGAAGGAGGAGGGGGAAGAGGAGGAGGAGAAGGAGGAGGAGGACGAGGAGGAGGAGAGGAAGGGGGAGGAGGAGGGGGAGGAGGAGGAGGGAGAGGAGGAGGAGGACCATTTTTGCGGCACTCTGGAGACTCAGGCAAAGGAGAACCGGGGGGCGCCAGCTAGAAGGGCCGGGGGGCGCCAGCTTTACACCTGCACCAGTCCTGGCCAGGCGCATCCCGGGTCTGGGGCCGGCGTATACCGCCCTCCTGACGTGGGCAGGGCGGCAAAAGACACCGACCCTGGGCCCAAGATCGGCCTGCGCAGGACTGGTGCAGGCGAAAAGAGGTGATGCCCTCATAGAAAGGGGGGAGGGGTGGGCGAGAGCAGCGTGCACCTGTCGGGCAACAGGGGGGCCTCTTCGGCGTCGTCGGGGGAGGAGGAGGGAGGAGGAGGAGGAGGAGGAGGAGGAGGAGGAGGAGGAGGAGGAGGAGGAGGAGGAGGAGGAGGAGGACGCGGGGGGGAGGAGGAGGGGGAGGAGAGATGGAGGAGGGGAGGAGGAGGAGGAGGAGGAGGAGGAGGGGGAGGAGGAGGAGGAGAGGAGGAGGAGGAGGAGGAGGAGGAGGAGGAGGAGGAGGAGAAAGGAGGAGGAGGAGGAGGAGGCGGACCCTTCCTTCGCCCCCCTCAGTCACCGCGACGCGATGACGAGATCGGACCCGACGACGGCGCCGCGATGACTCCTTCTCTTTCTTCCTCGGACCCGCTGACGCGACGCCCGAGCGCACGGGCGGCCCGCCAGAGGCTGCCGGGAGCGAAGAGGAGGGGGAGGATCAGGCGGGAGGCGGCGAGCCGTTCCTGCTCTCTCGGCGCCGAGCCCAGGGGGGGAAGTTCCGGGGTCGAGGCTGTCGGCTCTCGCAGTGTTCCACCCTCGGGATGCGACTCATCTCGGCGCCGAGCCCAGGGGGGAAGTTCCGGGGTCGAGGCTCGAGGTCTTCGGACCTGGTTGTCGGCTCTCGGCAGTGTTCCACCCTCGGGATGCCGCTCATCTCGGCGCCGAGCCCAAGGGGAGAAGTTCCGGGGTCGAGGCTCGAGGTCTTCGGACCTTGTTGTCGGCTCTCGGCAGTGTTCCACCCTCGGGATGCGGCTCAACGATCAGGCAGGAGGCGGCGAGCCGTGCCTTCTTTCTCGGCGGCGAGCCCAGGGGGAAGTTCTGGGTTCGAGGTTCGAGGCCTCCTGACCTTCTCGTCGGCTCTCGGCGGTCTTCCGCCCTCGGGATGGGTCCCAACAGCCGCGCCTCGCCGAAGGCGCTCTGGGGGTGCCCAGATCGTCCCTATAAAGGCCATCGGAGAGCCGAGCTAGGACCCCCCAAAACCACCATGCGTCCGAGAGGGGGCATGCGTTCGCAAGGGGAGACGGGACTTCTCGGGAGCACTCGTGCCTTCTCGTGGAGCCGTCTGCAGCCTCGGAGAAGCCCTCGGGGCTCCTCAGAAGGCGCGAGGGCTTCTGAGGAGCCCCACCACCTGCTGCGGAGGCCGGTCCCCTCTCCACTCCTCCCTGAACTCGCCACCGATTTTAGACTTAGGTCGGGCCTGTCCCCCTACAGAGGGATTTTGGGCGAAAAATTAAGCATAGTTAAAAACAAAGATGCTCCAAAAATGCTCCAAAATAGAAGAGAAATCGCCCCCATAGTATTAGTTTTCCTATTTTTGTATACTCATCCTGTAGAGGGACAGGCCCGACTTAACTTCAGACTCCAGCAGTTGTGCTTGCATGGGAGGGGGGGAAGGGGGATGTGGCGAGGCCGGCAAAGATGCCTGGATCTCGCGCAGGCCGGCCCTGGCGCTGTTTGACAAGGCGGGCGGGGGAAGGGGCGGAGGCGGGGGGGGACCCAGACCCCCTCGAGGCATGAAACAGTCACGACGGCAGGTTTGTCACTCTTTTCGGCCTCTGGGGGTGCACCGGGCCTCGGGACCGTCAAAAAACGACTCGGGATGAAACACCGGACCCGGGGAATGGGTCCAGCCACTGAGGGTCGACGTCGTGAAAAAATCATGACGTCGGGGGTATGGGGAGGGGGGAGAGATGACAATGAACTCGGCTGGGTCTGGAGAGAAACGCCCTCTAGCCCGGGGGGAAGGGGTGCAGCGAGGATCAGCGGCGGAAGGCTCAGCGGCAGAAGGCAGACCCAAACTCCCGGTGCCATCAGTTTCCTCTATCCCGGCGCTTCCCTCGACTTCGGCCCCTGGGGCTCCCCCCCATCTCGGGCATCAGACAGGATCCCGGGCCGCAGCCGCGGATCATACCTAGAGGCTTCCTGAATGGGGTCGGAGGATCGCGCCGCATCGCCGATACATTGCCGATGCATCGGCGATGCATCGGCGATGCACCCGCGATGCCTCGTCGACGTCGGCCATGCACTGGCGACGTCGACGTGAAGCATATCGGGCCCCACATCGAGCCGCACCGGCGATGCATCGGCGATGCGGCGTGATCCTCCGACCCCGTCTACATCAAATCCCTTATTAATCGAACCCCCTATAAAACCGACCCCCCTCCAAATGCGACCTAATATTCTGGACCCCCTTCTTCGACGGGGCGCCTTAACAAACGGGATCCCTGAAGCTCCAATCCAAAGAACGCGCCCTAATACACTGGACCCCCCCAGTTACACAAAAGGCGCGTCAAAAAACCGGACCCGGGGGACGATTACTAAGGGATTTGGAATACTCCGACCCCATCTGGGAGGTCTGGAATATAGACCCGAGGACCTGGATGCGACAGGCTCGTGCCTCGGAGAGCTCGGGGGGCCTCGCCGAGGCGGCAGCGGCCCTCCCCGGCGCCTCTCGCGCCCTCTCCAAGGGAGGGCCCCCTGGGGGGGGGGGGGGCGGCTCGCCGCCTCCGGCCGGGTCCGCCTCCCCAGAGATCAAACGCCTTGAAAAAAACAAGGCGGAGGCTCTTCGCCGTTTTCGGCGTAGGGGCCCTCGCCGTGCCTCGGGACCGTCCAAAAACGACTCCGGATGAAAAACCCGTCCTGGGGAATGGGTCGAGCCTTCCAGGGACACTGTCTTGAAAAA
Organism: Prorocentrum cordatum; assembly: GCA_963575745.1. Classification (NCBI taxonomy): domain Eukaryota; class Dinophyceae; order Prorocentrales; family Prorocentraceae; genus Prorocentrum; species Prorocentrum cordatum. Next base: position 277,136 of record CAUYUJ010014301.1, read on the forward strand.
ATCACGACGTCGGATCTCTGGGTCTCGAGGAACGGGCTTCGGGGGCGGCAAAGAGGGGGGTGTCCAAGAGGGGGGGGTGCAAATCATGACCGGCGGCATGTGCGCGGCCCCGCGGGGGGGCCAGGGACGTAATGAAATAAGAAGAGGCGCCATGAAATCTGGGGAAATATCATGGCCCACGCCATGGTATCCACCCCCCCCTAGTCATCACCCCCCTCTTTTCCGCCCCCGAGGGCTTCTGGAGGGGCACCGTGTCCCGGGGATCGGTCACGAGCGGACAGCGCGGGAGAGCCGCCGCGGTCTCCGCTGGCCCTCCCCCAGGGGGTGTCGCGGCGACCCCGGCGTTTTGCGTCCCGGCAGCGCAGGTCGCCGGGCCTTGGCCGACTCTGCGCAGCTGGCGGCATTCAGCATTGAGCGTCAGCACCGCCGTCGCCGGCGCACCGACACGGCACGAAGCTACCGCATCCATATCCATATCCACAGCCCGACGGTCTGGACTTTGCTCGAGCATTGCCCTCCCACCGGCAAATTTGGGATGGAAAATCCGCCGACCCTGTCGGCGCGTGCGAAGAGCTTTTTCGTTCGCGTCGTCGTCGCCGCCATTCGTTCATCGTCGTCTGTGCCGTCCTCTTTCCCTGCGCTTTCCTTTCCCTCTCTCCTTTCCTGGGCTCTCCTCCTCAAGCGCGTCGGCCAAGGCGAAATTGAGCAATGTCGTCATAGACTCGGAAAGAAACCCCTTACCTTTGATCCCTCGACCGCCGGGATGAGGGGGGGATCCCGGGTCCTTACCCGGGCCTGGACCAGGCCGGGTCTGGACCCCGGTGGGTCCTGGGGGTCCCGGGTCATGCTTCCCCTCCGGGGGCTCCCAGGCCGTAAAAAGAGCCTCAGGACGGACCAAGAGTGCCCGAAAAGCTCCCGCAGACAGTCCACGAGGGTCCCGAATCACCGAACGATATCTGTCCAAGACGCCTGGACGGCCCCCGGACGGCCCAAGAATCCTGCAAGACGCTCAAAGAAGTGCCTCGAAAACAACAACTGTAGATTTCCCATGCGATTTTGTATGACTTCGGCGTTCTCTCCTCTCCCGCTTCCCGACGCTCCAAGACGACCCAAGCGGCCTCCCAGATCGCCCCCAGACAGTCCCGGAGGGCCCCACTAGATATCCAAAACGGCCCAAGAGAGTCCCAAGACGGCGCAGGGCCCCAGAGGCCCCCAAGCCGGCTCCAAGACGGTGCCGAGACGACGGACCAAACGGACATTTCGAGCCCTCCGCCCCGAGTGCTCCCAGTAGAAACCAAGAGGCCCCCCACAGGCCCCCAACAAGCCCCGAAGAAATCCTGAGATGCTCCCGAGAGTCCCCCGGGAAGCCCCAATAGGCTCCCAAGAGGTCCCCAAGGGATCCCTACACTGTCCCCGAGGCCCCCAAGACCGTTTCGACCAAACCCCAAGAAGCATCCCTGAGGACTCTGACCCACGTCAACGTCGTCGTCGTTGGCAGCCCAACGGTGTGTACACAGTAAAGTGGTTGCCGCGCTGCCCTTGTGTCTTGTGGTGGCGACACACCACCCCCATCCTGGTCCGAATCCATGGCGACTTCTCCGCCATCCAACTCCTCATCCTTCCTCCTCCTAATGATCCGCCCTCCTCCATCATTCCTCTTCCCCTTCCCCTGCACCGCATCCGTCCCCCTCTCCTCCTCCCTCACATTCCTTAGCTTTATGTGTACTTTCATCGTCGCTGTCGTCGTCGTCGTCGTCGTCGTCGTCGTCGTCGTCGTCGTCGTCGTCGTCGTCGTCTCCCTTCAGGGTCGGCGGCACCAGCCGAAAGGCCTTCGCCCAAAAAGTGGTCAGACAGATACTCAAAAACTGCCAAACATGATCGACGAATCGTCCTTGCACTATTTTGCTGGCTCATTTGGCATACTCCTCCGGAAGGGGGACAGGCCCGACCCGAGTCTGGACTCCCCGGCCGCGACACCCCCGTGGGCTCGGGGCGGCTCTGCGCGGATGCCCCGCGCGAGCCTCATCCCGTATGGCATCGCGCAACTACCCCTCTGGGATCGTGCCCGGGCGCCCGGGCCGCGAGGGCACGAAACCTCTGCATATACAGCGGAGGCCCGACCACAGAGACACCTTCCACCAGAAGCCCGACCCCGAGACCCCAGGGCGCCCACATGGACCTCGGCCGTGGAAGAGCGCCGCGCTCCCTACCGCCAAACCCTCGAGGCCCTCGAGAACCGGGGCGCCCTGGAGGCCGGCAGGGTGCTTCCTGGCGAGGGTCTCCACTGCACACGCTCGTCGCCCACGACCGCGGGGAGGCGGCGGAGAGGGGCAGGAGGGAGGGCAGCGCAGGAGGGGGCGACCCCCCCCCAGCGGCCTGGACACCTCCCCTGACGCTGGCGCGTCCATCCCGACCCGACATCTGACGGCCCTGGGGCCCGATGGGTGCCCCCCGAGAGGCCGAAAACGGCCAAACACGGCCCGCCGCTGTTTTGTTCGCGACGCGAGGGTAGTCCTAGGTCGGGCGTGTCCCCCTACAGGCAGAGTTTGGGCGAAAAATACGACATCGTCAGAAACAGAGGCTCAGAAATACTATACAAAAGCGTCCCCTTACTATGCCTTTGACTATTTCTGAATCTTCCTCCTTCAGAGCTGTAGAGGGACAGGCCCGACTTAAGGGTGCTCTAAGCTCCCCCCCATGAGATCCAAGCGTCGCACTGTCTTTGCGCCAGGCGGACTCGGCCTGCTTCGGGCCACTGGGCCCTCACGGGCCGATCCCGCTCGAGACGTGCCGCAGAAGGATGGGGCCGAGGGGCACCTGGACACCCGACCTCGTGACTTGTTCTCGACGTGTGGGCCCTGGTCCCCGGGACAGGTCCTCCAGTCCCGAGTGCGCTTGCCTGACGGTCCTGGGGCCGCCGCAGGCCGACAAAACCTCAGACAGCATGTCGCTCCGCGACTGTACTCACACCGAGAGGGGCGGGGGAGGGCGAGGAGGAGGAGGAGGAGGAGGAGGAGGGGGAGCAGGAAAAGGAGGGGGAGGAGGAGGAGGAGGAGGAGGAGGAGGAGGAGGAGGAGGAGGAGGAGAAGGAGGTGGAGGAGGAGGAGGGGGAGGAGAAGGAGGAGGAGGAGGAGGAGGAGGAGGAGGAGGAGGGGGAGGCGCGGCCGCATTTTCCCCGAGGCTGCACTGGGGCGCGAGATCTGCACATATAGCCGCTGCTCCCTGGCCGGGCCCAGCCCGAGCCCTGCAGTGGCGTGCACGCCACGCCCACCCGGCGTGGCCAGGAGGGCGCGTGCTCACAGCTCCTGGGCTCCGGATGGGCCTGGAGCAGCGCATAGATTTAAGTCGGTGCACAGATTTAAGTCGGGCCTGTCCCCCTACAGAGGGATTTTCGACTAAAAATAAAAAACACAAACAAATAATCAAAAAATGCTCCAAAAATAGTCTGGGAACTATGTTTTAAATATTTTGTGACCTTTTTGGAGCATTTTTGGCGTATTTTTTTTTCCGTCGAAAATCCCCCTGTAGGGGGACACGCCAGACTTGAGCATAGATGTACCCAGACCCCCGACGCCACGACTTTTGCATGACGTCGACCCCCAAAGGTCTGGACCCATTCCCCGGGACCGGCTCTTCATCCTGAGTCGTCTTTTGACTGTCCCGGGGGCCGGGAGTGGCCCCCAGAGGCTGAAAACATGGAAAAACCCCAGGTCGTAATTTTTGTCACATCGCGAGGGGGTCTGGGTATAGATCTCGTCGCCCGAAATGTGTCCGCGACGTCGGGTCTCCGGGCCGCACCCCCGCGGGAAGCGGGGAGGAGCCAGAAAGGGGGCGCCAGCAAGGGCAAGCGGGCACGGGCGGTCCGCGGCCCCCGCCGCGGGCGCCGCGGCGGCTGCGCGGCGCCTCTCCGACAGCATGCGGTGGTAGCTGACCAGGATGACCTGAGGCTCGAGGTTCGGGTTCGAGGTTCGAGGTTCGAGGCTTTCGTGCACTCTCGCAGTTTCTCAGGGCCCGAGATGTGACAAAACTGAGCTCGGCGGCGAGCCCGGGGGGAAGTGAGAAGGGGCGGACCGTCTCGGAAGGCTCGGAAGTCCTCTGGCCCTCTAAGAGGTCTCCGAGGCCTTCCCCGAAGGCATGGAAGAAGCCTCTCAAAGGCCGGAGGGCTTCTGAGAAGCCCCGCCGCCTTCTGAGAGAGTCTCCTCCTTCTTACTTCCCCCCACTCGCTTGGGACTCACGTAGACATACTAATACTATAAATATGTCCGCCTTATTGGCGTACGTCCGACCCGAACATATAATATAACCATCTGCTAGTAGATCGTTCCCCGATCGGTACGGCCGGAAAGCGCCCGCCACGGAGCTTATACTGGAAGATTTCTCGGCGCGCGCGTCGCCCCTATGGTGGGGCCACGCACACATAGTGTTAGTATGTTGGGGTGACGCTGATCGCTTGCCGCCAGGCCGAAGCTGATGCTGCGCCTATAACCTGAGGTAGCGTCCCAGGGGGCGGGCCGACGCTGGGCCGGAAGTTGCGCCAGGGCGCGCCGGGGCGCTGGAATCATATTCAATCAGTAACCCGCGGTTCTGTCGCTGTGCGTCCTCCAGTAAGAAGAAGCCAAGACGAAGATCAATGCCAGTGAGAATGCATCGAGAACCTCTGAGATCTAGCCGCTCTGGAAGATGTATCGGGCGCCGCGGCCTTCTCAGAGCGTTCCGGAACACTCCGAGAGCGTTCTGGAACGCTCTGGAACATATTCATCCTCGTCCTAGCCCCGTCCGGTCCAGTGAGGGGCACGTGTAGATTTTGCAAACTGCCCCATGGTCGAAATGGGCGGAGCCCCCTTAGCGGAGTCATCAAATCGCCCGCAACTACTCAGGGCGCAAGTAGTCCACTTCTATAGGCTAGGTTGGGCCAGATACAGCCTACCTTGGCATCCGCTTCTGACCTCCCTATCCCCTGAGCCCCCCCCCCGCGGTCATCTCGGCGTCGATGATGGGCCTGTTTTCCACCACCACCACCACCAGAAGTTGGATGGGGGAAGGAGGTGGAGAATGAGGAGTGTGAGTGAGTGAGTGAGTGAGGCGCTGCCCAAGGCGGATGTCTAAGATCCCATGAGACTGAAAGCTGGTGCGACTGTACCCTGTTGCGGCCACCGATGTGAGACAGAAGGCGGAGGGAAAGAGAGGTGGAGGGTCTGGGAATCTCTGGAACCGTCAGGGTCGAACACATTAGCCCACCCACTGTCCAAGCGGATCACCCTACCCCGAGCACTACGACGAGGAGGAGGAGGAGGTGGAGGAGGACCCCCCTCCCCCTGCCCCTCCTACTTCTGGTGGTGGCGGTGGAACGCACGCCCACCAGCCGACGCGTCTGCTTGCCGCTCCCCCTTGCCCCGGACGACCCGTGCGCCGCGCAGCGCCTCCGCGCTGCAGGCGCCGCTGGCCTCGACGGCCTCCGTGCCCCAGCAGTCCTCTCCGGGGGGCACAACAGAAAAGCTGCCGACGCCGACGCTCCACTGCAGGGGTTAAGTCGGGCATGTCCCACTACAGGCAGATGTTGCACGAAACATCCCAAACAAACACAACAAACAAACAACTCACAAACAATCCCAAAACAAATCCCATAGTACTTCAAATTCGTCCCAAGATTTTCTTATGTTTGAAGGGACAGGCCCGACTTCATACTGGGGGCCTCCCGGATGGGGTCCGAGCAGGTGGGGTGGGTCGGAAGATCGCGCCGCATCACCGACGCATCGGCGATGCACCGTTTGGCGTCGGCGGTGCATCGCCGCCTTCGGCGTGGCGAAGATCGGGCTCCGCATTGAGTTGCACATCGCCGATGCGGCGCGATCCTCCGACCCTATGTACTCTGACCCCATCTGAGAGGGCCAGATGCAGGGGGTCAAGAAGATGTCAATGCCGCTGCTCCAATCAAGGGCAACGATACCTGAGATCCTCTCGTTTTGAAACGCTGCTACCAAACTGCTGTTTGATGACTTGCTTGGCCCCTGGACCGTCGGAAAACTACAGAAGGGTTCCAGACTTCTGGGGATCCACGTCGCGAACAAATTTACGACGGTCGCCGGATGTGGGGGGGCAGCTCAGGGGGGGGAAGCATCGACCTGGAATCGGCGATACAGCGCCGATAAACGCTCACTAGCGAATCAGCACCCTCCTGGGCGGGGTGGGCCATTGGGCCCCCATCGGCGATGAATGGGCGTTTGGGGGTCGATGCATCACTCCCTGAGCTTATCCGATCCTTCCCCTGACGTTGCCGTTATTCCACGTATCTCTCCAGGGGTGCGTCCTGGCCAACAGATCTCGAAGCAAAGCCAAGCGCCCCCGCAAATCCAGGGACTCCAGGGACGCCAGCAAATCTCGACGGCCCGCCGGTGGACGCTTTCTCCACTCTGGAGGCTGTCTCCCTCCCAGACTTCGGTTGGGCATGTCCTCCTACAGGCGGGTTTTGCAGGATTTTTTCGATTGGAAGAAAAAAAGACCAAGCATGGAGGAATCAACAAAAAACGACAAATCGGCCCCAGACTATGTTTGGACCACTCTTGAATCTTCGTCCTGTGAAGAGACGGGCCCACTTCACGCCAGTGAGGGCTTTCTCCACTCTGGAGGCCGCCTCCCTCCCGGAGGCGACGTCGCGCAGGCTCTGATCGCCGCCCCCGGGACCGGTTTCTCGTCCCGCGTCGCTCTGCTGACGGCCCCGGGGGGGCCAGCTGGGGGCCCCCCTGGAGGCCGCCACCGACCTCTACTCCGCCTCCGCCGCGTGGTTGTTTTCGCAACGCTGTCCGCGCGCACAGACGAGGGGGAGGGGGAGGAGGAGGAGGAGGAGGAGGAGGAGGAGGAGGAGGAGGAGGAGGAGGAGGAGGAGGAGGAGGTGTAGGAGGAGGAGGAGGAGGAGGAGGAGGAGGAGGAGGAGGAGGAGGGGGGAGGGGGAGGGGGAGGGAGGGAGGGAGGGAGGGAGGGAGGGCAGATGGAGGGGGGAATGCTTCCTAGAGGGAGGCTGCGCCCCAGCAGGCACGGGCCTTGCATCTGCAGAGAGGGCCCGCGCCTTCCAAGAGGCAGAGTGCTTCGATGCGGAGCCTTCCCCTCTCCCCCTAATTATGCCCCCCTCTGCGCGCAGCCGACAACGAGAGGATGTCAGGGCTGCCCCAGGGCCATCCCTGAGATCCGACGCTGCAAACAAACAACAACATCGCAGGAAATCACGGCCGAACCCCCGGACCCCATCTCTCTGCGTCATGTTTCAAGCCGAATCGATATCTGTGAGGGGTCCGGGCCCCGAAATGGAGCGAAAGCGCCCGGCCCGAAAACATGGAGTCGCCAGGGTCTCAGAACTCAGAGAGCAGATCAGGAGGGAGAGCCGGCCCCGCAGGGATCGAGGCGGTCGAGGTCGTGAGGGGGCCGGCGCCTCGCCAAAAGGGGCGACGCTGGCGGCAGGGGAGGGCGTGGCGACAGAAGGGGCGGGCAACGGTGCCGGCACCGCGCGGCGGGTGGCTCATTTCCACGAGCCACGCCGCCCGGAGGATCGCTCTGCGGGGGCCTCGGCAGGCAGTGGGCCTATAGATACATCTCGGCGGCGAGCCCAGGGGAGGGAAGAGGAGGAGGAGGAGGAGGAGGAGGAGGAGGAGGCCTTCTCAGAAGGCTCGGAAGTCCGTCGGTGCTCTGTGAAGGATGTTCTAAGCCTGCCCGGGAGACACAGGGCACTCCTCAGAAGGCGCGAGAGAAGTCCCGCCGCCTTCTGAGAGGGCCTTTTCTCCTTCTCACTTCCCCCCTCGCCCGCCGCCGAACATCTGCCCCTGGCCAAAGGGCCCGAATAGAACGTTATCCACATCCACAGCCTGCCAAGGGCCTCTGAGATCAGTGCCCGCACCACGGCAGACCCCACTGGCAAACCCACTGCGCCCGAGGCGCTGTTGCCATCCCAGACACCCAGCCGCTCCGCTCAGTTCGATGCTTGGGCCCCAAGAAGGTCTGGATCACTTCCCCAGGGGCGGTGTTTCGTCCTGAGCTGGTTCGACGGTCCCGAGGCCCGGCGATGGGGCCCCGGACGCCGAACATAGCCCAAACCCGCCACTCCAATATTTGTGGGGGCAGCGGACCTCTGGGCGCGTGCCCGCGGCGCCCTCCACAAGGCGGAAGGCCGCGCGTCGGCACAGAGGGCGCGGCTACAGGCCCGATTCCTCAAGCCCTGAACCCCAAAACGTTGTCATCTCTTGGGGACGCCTCCTCGACTTGCGCCGCCTTCCGCCAGCCTTCGGGGATCTGCTGACCGGGGTCCATCCAGACCCGGGCGGGTCAGGCTTTTCCGGATCCTGCAAGGCCCTGCAGGATCCCGCAGGTGCTGCGCCCAGGCCCGGGCGAGTACGCCGCTGGCTATGCAGGATCCTGCAAGATCTGGCGCTCTCTGGCTGCCCCCCGCTTGCAGTGACCCCCGCCCCTTGCGCCCCGATGCCCTTCAGCAGGCGGAGGCGACCTCGTTTTACTGCCGCCGCCTTGCGCCGCCCTCCTCCCACAAGAAGAGGTGGCAAGGCCCTCTGGAACGCCCCCGACCTCGACCTCGACCCTCGACGACCTCGACCTCAACAACCTCGACCTCGACCTCGACCTCAACCTTGACAACCTCGACCTCGACCTCGACCTCGACGACCTCGACCTCCACCTCGACCTCGACGACCTCGACCTCGACCTCGACGACCTCGACATCGACGACCTCGACCTCGACGACCTCGACCTCGAGCTCGACCCTCGACCCTCGCCCTCCTTCGGCCCTCTACGGCAGGACCCTTCTGGAACGCCCCCTACTTGGGAGTCCCCAAACCAGGTGGTGAGGCATCAGGTGGTGGCCTGGAATCCCCCAAACGTCACCGCCGGGTTTTGGAACACGGGGTCACCGCCGGGTTTCGTGACTCCTGGGCTCACCAGCGTTCGGGACGTCCTCGAAAAACCATACACGCGTTCCCAAACCGGGTGGTGACACCAAATCGCCCGAGACTCACCGCCGGGTGTTGTCACCACCACGTTTGGGGACTGTGCCAACGGGCGGGGTCCGCCAGCTCCCGGGACCACTGCCGCATGCCCTCGCGCCGCAGGCACAGCACCACCACGCACCCCGCCGGGTGCAGCTCCTCGGATGGGGGCAACCAGGGGGGAGGGGGGAGGGGGAGAGAGAGGAGAGGGGAGGGGGGGAGGGGGAGGAGGAGGGTGAGGACAAGGAGGAGAGAGGGAGGAGGAGGAGGAGGAGGAGGAGGAGGAGGAGGAGGAGGAGGAGGAGGAGGAGGAGGAGGAGGGGGAGGAGCAGGAGGAGGAGGCGGAGGAGCAGGGGAGGGAGGCGGGACAAGGAGGAGGGGGAGGAGGAGGAGGAGGAGGAGGAGGAGGAGGAGAGGAGGAGGAGGAGGAGGAGGAGGAAGAGGAGGAGGAGGAGGAGGCGGAGGAGGCGGAGGAGGAGGAGGAGGAGGAGGAGGGGGAGGAGGCGGGAGCCGCAGCGGCGCAGCCCAAGGGTACACCGCTGGGGAGGCGAGGACGGGGCAGGCCCTCTGCGCCCCGCCCGCGGCCTCGGAGGGGAGGCGCGCCCTGAGGCTCCTCGGAGGGCCAGGGGCGGGAGGCCCTCCGAGCCCTCTGGGAGGGCTCGCCGCGTCGCTCGGGCGTCCGCTCCCCGTGCCCTGTTGCAATCTCGTGCGCCCAGTTGCCGCAAGGTGATCCAGGATGCTCCTCGAGGGTCTTCGCCTCGAAGGGGGTGCACGCCAAGAGGAGGCGGCGCCAAGAGAAAGCCCGCCCCCGCGTGAGCGACGGGAACAGACGGGTCTCACGCGAGATGGCGTGGCAACCTTGCGCCGCGGCTTACGCGGGCCGCCAGCGCGGCACGCTGCATTGGAGACGAGGGCGCTTGCGCGCGACCTCACGCGGGCAGCTTACGTTCCTATCTCGGCGAAGACGACCCCGTTATTCTTCCGACCCCGAATGTTAACTTCCCCCCTAGGAGCGCCGCCGAGCAGAGCACAAGCCGAAAACTTCTGGGCTAAAGCTGTGCGCGGTCGTCGTCTCTGCAAGACGAAGCACGGACCAAGCCAAGACAAGTCGAGGATCTCTGAGATCCAGCGCAGCTCTAGATCATGTATCGGGCACCGCGGCCGTCGCAGAGCGCTCCACAACGCTCTGAGAGCGCTCCAGAACGCTCTGGAGCGATAGATCCTGCGCATGCACCCGCCCCCAGACCCCCGACGTCATGATTTTTGTCATCACGTCGGCCGCCAGAGGTCTCGATCCTTTCCCCAGGATCGGCTTCTCATCCCGAGCCGGCTTTCGACGGCCCCGAGGCCCGGCGAGGGCCCCCCGAGGCCGCACACTACAACAAAAACCGCCCCTCGAGATCTCTGTCCTGACCCGAAGGGGTCTGGGCCAGCTCGTGGCAGCCCGGAGGTCCAAGAAGTCGCAGGCCACGGCGGAGCCCAGCTTGGTCTTGCCCGCCCCGCAGGGCAGCACGACGCTGCAGTTGGCGGGCGCCGAGCTCCTGCTGGACAGGGCCCACGATCGGTCTGTTTTGCTGGGGGGCCGCCGAGGCGGCTCTGAGATCTTGGACCTGGTGCCCAGTCCCAGACGACCCCCTCCCCTTGCCGTCGCTTGGACGTCGATTTCCTGTGCATCTTTCGGTTTCGTGCGCGTATATTTTTGCTCGATGGTCCAGGATGTTATTCGCTGGTTCTCGCCGAATACAATGCACACGTCCGAGCGATGCCAAGTCCCCTGAGATCCTGGCGGCCCAATTTTTTCGAGCCAGGCGCTTTGGCTTGATTTCGGGTCCCAGGACTTGCACAGATCGACCCGGCTCCAAAAACGACGCAGAAAACAGGGGTCGGGGTGTCGGGTCGTGCTTTTTCTGCGATGTCGCATATTGTTTGCAACTTCGGATGTCAGGGTCAGGTCATGAGAAATAATGATTGGCGGCGCGCGTAAGGGTGCAAGGCGATTCTTCCCGCTCAGAAGGCGCTGGCCTTGCATCTATAGATACGGCCCGCGCCTACAAAAAAGCAGGAGTGCCTCTAAGAGCCCGTCACCCCTACCCCTACCCCCCTCTGCGCATGGCCGGAATGACGGGGGGCCCTATTTTCAGACTCTATAGGGGCCCTTGCTGGGCCTCGGGACCGCCAACAAAAAAGACCCGGGATGAGAAACCTGTCCTGGTGAGGGGGTCCAGACCTCTGGAGGTCGACTTCCCGAACAAACGAGGGACGAGCGAGCATACCTGCCCGTCGGTCGGAGAACGTAGGCAGAAACATCAAGTGGGTGGCATGATATGGGGTGCCCGCCCGCCCCCAAAAGCGGAAGGGAGAAAGGCAACAACTCGACGATTGAAGCAGGGAGGCGCTCGAAGTACCTTGACATCTGGGAATCCACACCTGCCGACTGTCAAACGAGCGATGGATGCCCATACCCACGCCCTCCGCGGTCTGGATCGCGGAAGCGCGCCCCTGCGGATGCGAGCAGAGACGCTCTGAACCCACGGGGCCGCGGCCGAGGGGTTCGGACCGCGAGGCCGTGGATACTCGTGCGTGTCTGGGTGTCTGTGTGTCCGTGTCTGTGTCTGCGTCTGTGTCTGTGTCTGTGTGTGCGTGCGTATGCGTGCATGCATGCGTGCGTGGTGCGTGCGTGCGTGCGTGCGTGCGTGGTGCGTGCGTGCGTGCGTGCGTGCCTGCGTGCCTGCGTGCGTGAGTGGGTGGGTGGGTTGCTGGAGGGGTTGCAGGGTGGGTGCGCGCGCGTGTGTGTGTGTGTGTGCCTGTGTGTGTGCGTGCGTGCGCGCGCGCGCGTGCGTACGTGCGTGCGTGCGTGCGTGCGCGCGCGCAGGCGTGCGTGCGTGCGTGCGTGCGTGCGTGTGTGTGCGTGCGTGCGTGCGTGCGTGCGGGGGCGTGCGTGCGCGCGTGCGTGCGTACGCGCATGCGTGTGTGTGTGCGTGTGTGCGTGGGTAGGTGGGTTGGTTGGGTGGGTGGGGGGTTGTGCGTGCGTGCGTGCGTGCGCGCGTGATGCGTGCGTGCGTGCGTGCGCGCGCGTGCGTGCGTGCGTGCGTTGTGCGTGTGTGCGTGTTTGCGTGCGTGCGTGCGTGCGTGCGTGCGTGCGTGCGTGCGTGCGTGTGCGCGTGTGTGCGTGTGCATGCGCCTGTGCGCGTGCGCGTGCGTATGCGTGTGCGTGTGCGCGTGCGTGTTCGTGCGTGCGCGTGTGCGTGTGCGTGTGCGTGTGCGACTGCGCGCGGGTGCGGGTGCGTGCGTGTGCGTGTTCGTGTGCGTGTGCGTGCGGGTGCGGGTGCGTGTGCGCATGCGCGTGCGTGTGCGTGTGCGTGTGCGTGTGCGCGTGCGTGTGCGTGCGTGTGTATGTGTGTGTTCGTGTTCGCTACCACGCCGCCGCCGTGGAGCCTGCTCGCTGGTGCTGCTACCCCAGCCGCGCCGCCAAGGGAAAAGAATGTGTGTGGGTGTGCGTGTGCGTGTGCGTGTGCGTGTGCGAGTGCATGTACGTGTGCGTGTGTGCGTGTGCGTGTGTGTGTGTGTGTGTGTGCGAGTGTGTGTGTGTGTGTGTGGGAGTGCGTGTGCGTGCGTGTGAGCGTGTGCGTGTAGGTGTGCGTGAGTGTATGCGGCGTGTGCGTGTGCGTGTGCGTGTGCGTGCGTGTGCGCGTGCGCGTGCGCGTGTGTGTGTGTATCTGTGTGTGTGTGCGTGTGCGTGTGCGTGCGTGTGCGTGTGCGTGCGTGGGTGTGTGTGTGTGGTGGGTGCGTGTGCGTGTGCGTGTGCGGGCTGCGTGTGCGTGTGCGTGTGCGTGTGCGTGCGCCAGTGCGCGTGCGCGTGCGCGTGCGTGTGCGTGCGTGCATGTGGTGTGTGTGTGTGTGTGCGTCTGTGCGTGTGTGCGTGCGTGCGTGTGCGTGTGCGTGTGCGTGGGTGTGCGTGTGCGTGTGCGTGTGGGTGTGCGTGTGCGTATGCATGTGCGCGTTCGTGTGCGTCGTGGCGCTTGCGTGTGCTTCGTGGCGCTGGCGTGTGCGTGTGCGTGTGCGTGTGCGTGTGCGCGTGCGCTTGCGCG
>CAUYUJ010014301.1:290304-372804 GCA_963575745.1 Prorocentrum cordatum
GTGTGTGTGCGTGCGTGCGTGCGTGCGTGCGTGCGTGCGTGCGCGCGCGTGCGCGCGTGCGTGCGTGCGTGCGCGCGCGTGCGCGCGTGCGTGCGCGCGTGCGTGGTGCGTGGTGCGTGTGCGTGTGCGTGTGCGTGTGCGTGTGCGTGTGCGTGCGTGTATGTGTGTGTGTGTGAATGTGTGCGTGTGTGTTTGTGTGCTTTCCGCCCGCGGCACATCCCCCATTCGAGGGCGTCCAAGAGAGGGACGTCCGAGAGGGGGTTGCGCAAGTCATGGCCAGAGAAGAAGGGGCCATGAAATCTGGGAGGTAACACGGCCCTGGCTATGATATCCACGCATCCCTAGTCCCCACCCCTCACTTGACCGCCCCCGACCCAGACATGCGGTGCTCTGACCTGTTCAAGAAGCGGTCCCCGAAAGTCCCGACCCCGCCCCAAGGCCGGTTTCTTGTCGCGAGTCGTTTTTCGACGGTCTGAGGGCTGGGGCAGGGCCCTAGTGTCAGAAATGCGTAAAAGACAAACCTGCGTCCTCATATTGCTTCAAGACGTTGGTTGCATGTCTGAGGGCCCAGCCCCCACCCACCCCGGGGCGAGCCCAGGCCCTCCTGGGGAGACCAAAAGGTACCGATACTGATACCGCTACTCCCCGGACCTCTCCCGGGGTGCGTTCTGACCAGGATTTCGAACCGAATCCAGAGGTGGCGACGAGGGCCTCCCAGGAGGCCCGAAACAGAGGAAAACGAGGAAGGGGTCGAGGGATGGGTACCCTTTTCCTCCTCTGAAAAGCCCAGACCTTCCTGCCCGACAGCGCTCCTCACAGCCTCCAGGGCCTCCTGCTGATACGGCCGAAGCGGCGCCCGCTCGGGGGGCTCCGCCGCGCCCGCGCTCCCGGCCGCGCCGCTCGGGCCGGCGTGGCCCTCCTCCGCCCTCGCGCTGGGCCCCTCGGCGCCCTGCGGAGCTGGCGCCACCTGCCCGTCGCAGAGCTGGCCGGAGCCGCGCTCCTGTGCAGGCGAGGGCTCCTCAGGCAGAGCGACGAAATCTAGACACACATACAGCGGAGGCCAGCCCACAAGAGAGCCTTCCACAAGAAGCCCAACCCTGAGACCCCAGGACGTCCGTTGAGCTTTGGTGTGGGATGATGGGCCTGTTTTCCACCACCACCACCACCATTAGTTGGACGGGGGAAGGACGAGGAGGAGGAGGAGGAGGAGGAGGAGGAGGAGGAGGAGGAGGACCCCCTCCCCCTCCAACTTATGGTGGTGGTGGTGGAAAACAGGCCCATCAGCAGAACCATCGAAACCCGAAAAACCCAGGGCACTCTGGAGGCAAGCAGGGCGTCTCTTGGCATGGGTCTCCGCTGTAGCCGCTGCTTCCGGGCCAGGCCCCGCCTGGGCCCAGCAGCGGTGCATCCTCACACAGTCCAGGGCTCGCTGGGGACCGGGCTCCTTGCAAAACAGCCGACGGCCTCCGGAAACCCTCGGAAAACCTTGCGGAAAGGGTTCTGGGAAGCTTTTCGGAGGGTTTCGCCAGGGTTTGGGAAGGGCTTCCTCGTCGTTCTGGGGGGGGAACCAGCCCCTCGCAACTCCTGAGCGTGTACGCCACGCCCTCCTGCCTTGGCCGGGAGGGCGCCTACACTGCTCCTGGGTGCAGGATGGGCCTGGCCGGGCAGGACCAGGCCACTTGGAGCGCTCTTGGGCAGTCTTGGAAGGAAACCCGAAAACATACAGAAACCCGAGGGACAACGACCAAAAAACGGAGGGGAAACCCGAAACACGTCCAAAAACCCGAGGGGAAACGACCAGTCTTGGGGGGGGGGAACCCGAAAAACATGCAAACACGCGCAGGAAAACGGCCAAAAAGGGGCCCGAACCCGGCCAGGCCCGCCCGCGGAGCGCGGAGAGCAGGCGCGCCCCTGGGCCGGCGCAAGGGCCTCACTCGGGCTGGCCGCCGCCCCTTTTGCAGCGACCTCCTCGGAGAAGGCGCGGCTCGAGGAGCCCCGTTCTTGCTCCCCCCTGCGACGTCCGAGGAGGAGGCCGAGGAGGAGGCGGAGGAGGAGGAGGAGGAGGAGGAGGAGGCGGAAGAGGGGGAGGAGGAGGAGGAGGAGAGGAGGAGGAGGGGAGGAGGAGGAGGAGGAGGAGGAGGAGGAGGCAGAGGAAGGAGGAGGAGGAGGAGTAGGAGGAGGAAGGGAAGAGGAGGAGGAGGAGGAGGAGGAGGAGGCGGAGGAGGAGGAGGAGGAGGAGGAGGCGGAAGAGGGGGAGGAGGAGGAGGAGGAAAAAAAGGAGGCGGAGGAGTCGGAGGAGGAGGAGGAGGAGGAGGAGGAGGAGGAGGAGGAGGGGGGTCGAGCCGCCCAGCGTGGGCGAGGCATCGGCGACGTCCCTGTGGGCAAGCTCGTGCTCCAAATCGAGCAGCATATCGCCAATGCGCTGGCGATGCGGCGCGATCCTCCGACCCCGCGTGTTCCGGCCCCGTTTGGTAGGCGTGGGAGAAGCCTGATGCAGGAGGCGGTCTGCGAGATCCAGATCCCCGACGTCGTGTTTTTTTCATGTCGTCGACCCCCAGAGGTCTGGACCCCTTCCCCAGGACCGGTTTTTCATCCTGAAGCGATTTTCAACGGTCCCGAGGCCCGGGAAGGGCCCTTGGAGGCTGAAAATAGCGAAAAACCTCCCGTAGTGATTCTTTCACAACGCGAGGGGGACTGGGGACTGAGGGTAGAAGCAGTCAGTACTCATCGAAGCGGGGAATCGGATCGAACCAAAACGTGCGTCGGATATCGTGCCGGGTCGGCGCGGAAAGCCATAATATCAAATCGAAGATCGGCCGCGCCCAGATATGCACCACAACAAGGCCATGCAAGCACCAAGCCGCGCCGGATACATCGTCGGAATCTCAGATCTGCGCCACGCTGATGGGTATATACTTCAATACGACTACCTACCAGACCACCGCAACCCAACCCGAAGACCCAAGTTTCGGGTTGGGGGGGCATGGGTTACAGGTATGTTTATTACATGTTCCCCGACGCACCCCCACTGGAAATGAAGAGCAAATTGGAGCCTTCGGGTTGGGTTTGGGTGGCTTGGTGGGCGGTGACAAAAAACGGGGACGTTGGTCGGTGCACGAAACTGACGGTTTCCTGCGCCCGCCCGTGCGAAAGTGGCCCTTTCCTGCCACCCTCTGGCCACTTTCCTGCACCTTCCTGCGCGCTACCGAAATACCCGTTGCTGAAAACCCGTCTCGGTGGCGCTGATCAGAACTGAACGAGACCGGGCCAGCCAGAATCGATATCCGGTCGTGTCGATCGGACCGAGATCGGCCCTGGAGGAGGCACTCGATGTTCGGGCCCCACCTCGGGTCTCCGGCAGCCGTTCGGGACAAGCCGAGCACCCCTGGAGCGATCTCGGCGAGGCGCAGCCGCTGGAACGCATCCCGAGGCTAGAGGGCCTCCATGAACCGACGAGAAACGTTTCGGTGGCAACGCATGGGAGCATCCCGTACCATGTTGTCGGCTATTGCGAATCGACGCTAGTCGACGCTAAATCGACGCTAATCGACGCTAAATCGACGCTAATCGACGCTAACCGACGCTACATCGGCGCTATCTCATCGACTCCTCGACGTTGATCGACTCTAGTCGACGCTAAAGGCGGAGCTACGCGGGTACACAAGGCTGCCAGGATTTGCTCGGAAAAGCATCCGAATACGTTTGAGCCGACCATCGGGACGAAGCGGTGCAGGGCGTGCGGGCTGGCATTCATGACTACCTACCAGGCCACCCCAACCTAACCCGAAGACCCGCACTTCGGGCTAGGGGGGGGTACGGATTCCACACGTGTTTTTGTCGATGTTCCCCGATACCCCCCCATCGGCGGTGGACAAACCTCCCTTTAATAAACCACCCTTTTGCGAAAACGGCCTAAGACCGAAACCGACGGACCTGGACCCGCAGAAATCACGGCCGCGGCGCCCTCTCGCGGACCGAAAACGGCCAATTCGCTAATCGACGCGTCAGGGTAGGAGGTCGATCAACCTCCGACCCCACTGGGAATGGATGGCAAATTGGAGCCTTCGGGAGGAGGAGGAGGAGGAGGAGGAGGAGGAGGAGGTGGTTTGGTGGGTGGCGAGTTCACCCCCGGGTGGCCTCCGGCCCCGCGCCGCGCACCCAGCGCGCCCAGGCCTCGCTTTGTGTTTACACGCGGGCTGCGGGCCGTGGAGGGTGGCGGGTCCGGGGACCAGAGAGCCGTCCACCTGGCCATCGGCCAGACGTCCATGCCCCGTGCATTCTCAGGTTTCGTGCGTGCTTTTCATTGTGAATATTCTTGTAGGATTATTATTATTATTATTATCATTATTTTTATTATTATTATTATTATTATTATTATTATTATTATTACTATTATTATTATTATCATTAGTACCAGTATTACTATTTTATGTTTGTGCTGCATGTTATTCTTTCTTTTTAGAAGATGATCTACGACGTTCCAGGATGGTCCAGATTTTCACGGGGAGTACGTCGACCCCTTTCTCCCATGCTTCGCGGTGCTTTCGAAAGGGCCAAGGAAGACTTGGGGCCCGACCCTGGGATCTACGATGGGGGGGGCGTCCGAGCTTTGGAGGCCTGGAAATTGGCACCAACACCAGCATAGGGGGTTTGCCTCCACATGGGGAAGATGGTCCAAATTTGGGTGTTGGTGGTAATAGTTCGGTCACCTTGGAAGCCAGAATCTTACCACCATCACCGAGATCGGGATCGTCTTCCCTCGGTGGATGCACACCGCCGATCTTTGTGTTGGTGTCAACCTGCAGGCCCGCGAGAGTAGCTCTGCTGGGGCGTATCCCAAGGGTTCCCCCTGTATGAGCGGCCAAACCTTTCGGGCGGAGCCCCTGGGGGAGAGGGGGGGTAACCTCGCCTGCGAGAGCTTCTGCCGCTGGCCTCGCCGAGGCCAACGCACGAGCCGGAGCGATGCCAAGCCACGGCTTGAGCAGGGACCGACCGCCCCGGCATTCCTATAGTCCTACCACGAAGTGTTCTCAGAACCCAAAAATGTTCTAAGAACAAGATCAATATTCTTAGAACATAAACCCGATGTGTTAAAACAAGACTATCTCAACCAGAAATGTTCCAGGAACATTTCGTAGAAAACCCAAGAGGTTCTTAGAACATTGTTTGGTAGGACTATAGGCAAGCCAGGACGCTTCGCCACTGCTTGAACGGCGACTCCAAGACCGGCCGACCCGACCGCGAAGCCGACAGCGAAGCCGAGGACGAGCCGCAGCGGAAGCGCGGCCGAGGAGCCCAGAGCGGCCCGCAGCGACGACGTCCGCGACGGACCGACCGAGAACCGAAGCGACCGAGCGCCACCGACTTGAGGCGCAGGCGAGAGCCGACCGAGGGCCGTGGGCACTCCTGCAGGGCTCGAGTTAAACAGTGTTTTCCGTTTTCGTTTTGTTTTCGTCATCCCTAGCTCTGTCTTCGTTCCACGTGTGCTGCAAAACGAAGTCAAAACGAAAACGGTCCACGAAAGTGCCAAAACACCGTTTAGCTCGAGCCCTGCACTCCTGCGGACCCCAGGGCCGTGCTCCCGACCCCCCCAGGAGAAGTGACGCAGCCACGTTGTCCATTCCTTGCCCCTCCTCCTCCTCCTCCTCCTCCTCATCTTCCTCCTCCTCCTCCTCTTCCTCTTCCTCCTTCTCCTCCTCCCCAAGGCCCCCCAGACCCCCGAGTTCAATGCTGAGGCAGCTGCGGCCGACGGCGGGAAAAGCGGCAAATATCGCGGCGCCCCGCGCCAGCGTGGAGATCGAGGGGCGCGGGGAGACGCACCGCGCGCGAGGGTGGCATCAGTTCTACAGGGCAATGCAGTAGCAGTTCCCCTGGCACTTGTTTCTTTATTTGCGAGCCTGGGGTCCCGGTAGGGCCCCTGGGAGCCCGTAAACGTCGAACAGGACATCAGCCAGCGAGCCGACGTCACAAACAAACATGCAGCATCGTAGAACTCAACTGGAGACCTGCACCCCCGTCTCGGCCACACGTAAGAGTGACCCTAGGCAAGAGTGGCCTTTGATGCGCGACGTTCGAGAGCCGCGGGGAGGCCGCTGCTATCGCATCGCATTCAACCATCTGGGGACCCCAGTGTGCCCGCACCAGGGGTCACGCAAACGAAAGGTCACTCTTAGGTATAGCCGACCGTTTTTCTGCCACATGTTCCCAGCCCGTCCTGGAGCGTCCCAAAACGCAGCAAATCCTAAGGAAAACCCATGGAGCATGGATTCGCAGGCATGTCTTGCAGGGGTCATGGCCCGTTTCTCGAGGCGGATCCCGTGGCGACGGGAGGCCTCCGGGAGGCCATCTTGGAGGCCCGAAACAGGGCAGAATCCCCCGTTGCGTCTAGGTCGCGACGCCAGGACCGCGGTGAACGGTGGCAGAACAGCGACTTGCTGCGCGGGCCACGACCAGCGACAGCGGCCGTGGTTCCCGCAGTGGCGGTGTGGTGTCCGAAGCTCTTCCAGGTTGGCTGGCTACAGAGGCCCTGCTGGGGCCACCGTCCTAGCGGGGGGGGTCTGAAACCAGGGGGGGGGGCCGCGGGAACCACGCCTCAGGTAGGTTTGGGCGCTACGCCGCTGCCTTTGGCTGCTACCCGCGTCTTTTCCTCTTCCTCTTCTCCTCCTCCTCCTCCTCCTCCTCCTCCTCTTCCGCCTCGTCTTCCTCTTCCTCCTCCTCTCCTCCTCCTCCTTCGCCTCCTCCTCTTCCTCCTCCTCCTCCTCCTCCTCCTTCCTCACCTCGTCCTCCTCCTCCTTCCCCTCCTCCTCCTCTCTCCTCCTCCTCCTCCCCTCTTCTCCTCCTCCTCCCCCCGCCTCCGCCTCCTCCTCTCTCCTCTCCTCCTCCTTCCTCCTCCTCCTCTCCTCCTCCTCCTCCTCCTCCTCTCCTCCTCTCCTCCTCCCTCCTCCTCCTCCTCCTCCTCATCCCCCTCCTCCTCTCCTCCCCTTCCTCATCCTCCTCCTCCTCCTCCTCCTCCTCCTCCTCCTCCTCCTCCTCCTCCCCCTCCTCCTCCTCCTCCTCCTCTTCCCCGTCCTCCTCCCCATGAGCGCCAAGACCCGCTGCCCTCTCAAACCTCGCTTGTTTCGCGCAACGGGCCTCGCGCTCGATGGCCGAGATTCGGGCCTGGTGCGCGGCGCCGACCTCCCGCAGCGCGTCCGCGGGCGTGGCGAATGCGGCGCGGGCGCCGACGGCGCCCCGCTGCAGGGCGGCCCAGAGGCCCACGCTCGCCCGCATGGCCTCGGCAGCGGCCAGCTTCGCATCGACCCACGGATTCATGGGCATCGAAATCTGTTCGCAATGGGCGACTTTGCCTGGGCTCGGGCCCCGGGGCCCTGACGGATCGATCCGGCTCGGAAATGTGGCGTGGGAAGATGGGGCCTAGGGCTCTGGTCGAGTTCTTACACGGGGTTGCAATTTTTCCGCGACGTCAGATCCAAGGGCCGAGTCAGGGATCGACTACAGGACTGATATGTTCGTCGAATCCATGAGACATGCGTAGACTGTTCGTATATGCACAAACGTTCCACGTATGATTCGACGTTGTTCTGGGGAACATCAGTTCTGTAGTCGATCCCCTACTCGAAAAGGGAGGAATCGGATCGGATCTTGAATCCTGCATCGGATCGGGCCGCGCCGGCGCGGGGCCGCAGTCGAACCGGACATCGGCCACGCCAGGGTGCGCCAGAGCGCCACGCAGGCGCAGGGCCGCATCGCATCGTCGATGTGTCCACGAGGAAGGACACACTGTATAAACCTTAAATGTCAGAGGTCCGCGCGAAGATCTTGGATCCGCGCTGGACCCCCTCTCCTGGCGCGCGGAGCGCGCCTTGAAAGGCAGCTACTCATGGACAGCCTGGGATGCCAGGAAAAGCACATCAGATTGCGCGAAACATGTAACAACATTCAGTGTTGTGAAATGTGTGAACAAAAGTCCCCGCTGTGTAATCACTCAGAAAGCGCTCGCTGGAGTAGCGAAGTGGCATGCGGCGAACGCGAAACGCAACTGCGCGCGCCCGCCTAGGGGTGATCCACTCCGGACAGCTCGAACGCAACTCGCAAACCCGCCGAAGCTGCACATTTCCGACGCCGCATCTGCGACTGCAGCGCCGGCGGCGACGCGGCGGAAGGGTGACAAGAGGGCAGAAACAGCCGCGCAGCCGCCGACAGGAACGACGGCGCCAGGAAAACGCTGACGGAGCCGATGAAACCCGCGCACGAGGAGAAGGGGAAGGGGCAGGCGTGCGACATCGCCTGGAGAATAGCACTGGGCGACGAGGGGGTGCAGAAAACGGAAAGGGGGGCGACAAGAACTTGAATGGGGGCGGCGGCTAGAACAGCCTCGATGGGGCCGCTGAGAAAGGGCCCTTGCAACGAGGGGGGCAGGGCGATGAGGCGGAGCAAAACCAATGAAGGCGGGCCCTGGCCGCGCGAAGCTACAGGCCGACTCGCCGCTGCAAAAGGCCACGGGCCACCCAACATTCCTGCGACCAAAACTTTCATATGGCTAATGTACCATCATCGCGCGAAAGCTGATGGCAAAACAACCTGCATGCCCCCGCGCACTGATGACGTCGAAGGCACGCCGCCGCGGCCCGCGCGGCTGCCGCCGCTGCGACTTGCGAGTAAGCCAGCAAAAACGCCCCCCAGACTGCCGCCGACGACGTTGCCCCCCACCCCCCTCCCTCCCAAACCCACCCTCCCCCTCCGATCGCGCCCCCCCCCCTTCCCCCTCGCGCGCTTTTCATCCTGCCCACCGCCCTCTCAATTTAACCCCGTTGCTCCCCCTGGCCGTCTGCACCGCGACCCCCCACGGCGACCCCAATCCACGGCGCCGCTCGCATCCAGCCCAGCCCGCGCCGATTGCGCCGGCGCCGCGGGCAGCACCTTCGAGGGCCCCCAAAATTGTTGCTAGATAGCCACCGCGACCCAAGGCGGCGCAAGATACCCTCCAGGCTCCGCACCCGACGCAGACACGATCGCCGTGGGGTCTCGATCGGCGCGGCCCCCGGGCGGCCGCGATTTGTCGAGGTGCGTTCGAGGTGCCCCAATCGAAATACACACAACCAAAAAAAAAACTAAAACAAAGTAGGCCCCGCATTCGCAATTCCTGGGGGAATTTGGTGCGCCGATTTGAAACAAGTAGAAATTAGGCGGCCGAAATGGGCGAGACGCCCACCGATTCCGCGCGCGTGCTTATTGAATCTCTTCGTCCATGTGTTGTAATTGTTCCACCTAAAAACTACAAACAAATATAAGAAAAAAATGGCCAGGGAGGCGCCATTTGTTACCAACGATGCACAATACATGCGCGAAAATATGCCCGCCCCGATCGGTGAAAACGCAAAAAAACAACCAACAAAAACATGCGCGCGAAATGACCTGTTCCCCGGGGCAGCCGGCGGGGGCAAAGTGGAATGGCGCGAGGCCCCCGGGAGGCCCGCGACGGAATGCGGGTGCCCCATGGAGCCTTGCCCTCCCCCTGTCCCATGCGCCCTTGGGATGAGAGCCCGGCCGCCTCCCGGAGCCAGGCGGGCGAGGGGGCGGGCGCCAGGCGAGGGGCGCAGCCGCGCGGCTCAGCAGACGACGTCTGCGCCGCGCCACCCCCGCGGCAACGTAACCAAGAAATTTCGCCGACATGGCGGTGCCTCAATGGCAATGACCGTCCGAAAAAATGCCGTGGTCCCGAAAATGGCTGTAGCCGTCGCCCCTGATGGGGATTCCACCGGAACCCCGACGGCGGCAGCCGCGCGCGGTGCTCGCAGGCCCCTATGCATTTGCCCAACCGAAAGCCGCAGCGGCAGAGGCTGCGCGCCTTACTTGCACACCCCTCGCGCGCTTCGTGGCCCCACAGGCGACTTCGTCGAGGCCGCGGTAGCAGCGGCCGCGCGCGGCACTTGCACTCCCCAGACTCCACCAAAGGCCCCAGCGGCATCAGCGGCGCGCAGCACTTGCGCACCCCATCGCGCGTTCGATGGCCCGAATACGGAAGCCCACCAAAGATCCCAGCGTCAGCGGCCGCGCGCGCGCCCATGGGGACCCCCACCAAAGGCCCCGGAGGGGGCGGCCGCGCGCAGCACCTACAGAACCCTCGCGCAGTTCGCGGCTCGACGGGGGACCCCGCCGAAGGCCCTAGCGGCAGCGGTCGGGCGCGTGGCCCCGCAGGAAGCCCCGCTGAAAGCCCCGACCCCGCTGGCACCGCTCGCGCGGCGGCCCTGGTTCATTTCGGCTCGCCTCTGTCGCGCGCCCCCTGGCCCCCACAGAAATTCCACCAGAAACGGATCAGAACAGCAGATGGGCGGGCCCTTCGCCAATAATTTGTCTGACGCGCACGGGCGACGCCAGGCACCGCGCCGCGCCAATTCATGGCGCGCCCCCGCGGCGAGACACCCCAAAACCGAACCATGAAAGCCGATCCCGTGCCCCGCTGCAGGACGCATGATCGCCATGACAATCGGCTTCCCCGGCAAGGCACTCGCTGCGCGCCGCATTCACCGCTTGCGCTTGAACGCCTACACCTTATAACATAATGTGATTTAACGTACATGTGTCAAAGATGTGGTTGTTCACATATTTCCCTAACCTATGTTACGGCCAGTTTGGAATTATCCCACATACCAGCACCTCTCAATCTTACCTTGTTGTAAAAGCGCGCCAAGGGCGGCGCCGGAGACGCCGCCAGGGGGGCCCAGCGCCGACCCGAGAAATCCGCGCGGAACTCCAAACATTTGTGCGTGCACCTGTTCGTCTTCCTCCAATCGCATCGTCGGTGTATCGGAGCTGGATCGGATCGGGCCAGCCAACACAGATCCGTATCGGATCGGATCGATCGGATCGATATGACCCCGCAATGCCTCCACCAGCACGCGCACCGCGGCAGTGGGCGCGTGCGCCAGCACCGCCGCATTGGCCTTGAAAGGAGGAGACAGGAATTAGATGCCTCCCAGATGGGGTCCGAGCAGATGAGGTCGGAGGATCGTGCCGCATCGCCGATGCATCCCCGATGCATCGGCATGTCAACGATGCATCGGCGCCGCCTGTGGAGGAAACCGGGCTCCACATCGAGTCGTTTCGGCGATGCATCGGCGATGCGGCGCGATCCTCCGACCCCATCTGCTCGGACCCCATCTGCGAGGCTCAGATCCTAAGGATGAGCGGCAAGCATGCGTTTCCAAGACCTCCTCGCGTCGTGAACAGGAACGCGGCGGCTGGCTGTCTTTAGCACTCGTTCTATACCCCTGTGGGGGAGGGGGCCACTGAGCCCTGGTGCCGTGACACAACTGCTCGGGGTGAAAAGCCAGTGCCGGGGAGGGCCCAGACCTCTGGCTGGGGACTCACACTGCGTAACAGTTACGGCGTCGAAAGTCTGGGTGATGCAAAGCCCTTGCCATCGCTCGGATGTGCACTCCCCGTGCATTTGTTGGTTTCGTGCATGCTTGTTCTGCCAGATGATCAGATGATCCAGGATGCTACTCGATGGTCCTCGCCGAGAACAACTGCACACGTCCGAGCGATGCCAAGAGCCTCTGGACGTCCAAATCGAGGCCGAGCTCGGAGGCTGGATGTCGGCAGAGGGGCAAGGGCGCAAGGGGCGCCCTCGCAAAAGTACCCATCCTTACGGTGCCGTTGTTCGTAGACTTGGGGCGCGAATCACTGGGGAGGGCGGGGGAAAGAACGGTGCCCTTCTCGGGCCCCAAAGGCACCCCTTGGGGCCCTCAAGGACCCCTCTTCTGCAGCCCTCGCTGCCCCCCCCCATTCGTCGCCTCCCCACTTACGCGCCCCTCCCCCCCCCCCCCCCCAAAGGCATGCGCTTCTGGAGGTCTGGGCGGCCCTCTTGCCTCGGCGCTGGAGGCATGTGGTGGCGCCTCGCGCGCCACGTCGGCGAGGGGGGGGGGGGGCAGGCAGAGGCGCGGAGTAGTGGATCAGGAGGGGGGGGGGGGACGATGCGTTGGCCTCGGCGCTGGATCGCCGATCGATCGGCGACAGACTCTCGAGCGCAGGCGGCGCCAGGCCCTCGACAGCAGACGCGAGCGCCCCCCCCAGGGGCAGGCCGGGACGCCCGGGCCCCGAGCGGCGACGAAAGACTCGGCGCTCGGGGGTCGATGCTTCCCGCCCTGGGCCAATCCCAGAGGGGGAGGAGGAGGGGGAGGAGGAGGAGGAGGAGGAGGAGGAGGAGGAGGAGAGGAGAAAGAGGAGGATGAAGAGGAGGAGGAGGAGGAGGAGGAGGAGGGGGAGGGGGAGGAGGGGGAGGGGGGGAGAGGGGGACGAGGAGGAGGAGAGGAGGAGGCGGAGGAGGAGGAGGGGGAGGAGGAGGGAGGAGGAGGAGGAGGAGGAGGAGGAGGTGGAGGAGGGGGGGGATCGAGCACCGATGCAACAGATCCGCGCGAACCTCCGGAAGTCTGCGCGCTCCCGTGCCGCTTGCCTCGTCCTTCCCGGACCTGCGACGTCGTGCTCTTCCCCGCAGTGTCAGAGCCATGGGAAACCGACACCAACACCGCCGGGGACCACCAGCGGGAGGAGCCAGGGAGGGGTCCCCCTGGTGGTGTGGCTCCCCCTCTCGCTCGAGACATCCCCCCTATCTTCAGCTCGGGGATAGGCATCGTGGACCTCCTCGCTGGAGGTAGCCCCCTGGGTGGTCTTGGTGTCGTTCACCCTTCCCCCCCCCCACAGGTGGACCCTCCGAGACCCTGGACCTTATCCCAAGGACGGGCTTTTCATGCTGCGTCGCTTCTCCTTCGGCCCCGGGGCCCGGCGCACGGTCTGCGGGAAGGTGGCGAAAAAAACTCCCGTCGCGCTTTTGTTTCGCGACGCGAGGGGGGTGGGGGTCTGGGGTCCACCGTCGCGTCTGCACCCCTCCAGAGGGGCGCCTTCTAACCAGAATCTCGAAGAGAAACCAGCCCGTGGCGACGAGAGGCCGCCATGCCAGAAGACGAGGGACGAACACAACGGCGTGAGCATTAACTTCCGGAGGTCCGCGGGTATTTCTCAGATCGGCTCTGGACCCCCTCTTCCTGGCGCGCTTAGCGCGCGAGTGGCGGCGCGGGAGGCACCGCCAGCGGGGCCTAGCTTAGATACGGTGTGGGCATTGGATAAGGAATCCAGGGTCTGGAAGCCGCTTGAACCCCCGTCGTGGACTTGACATGGACATCACTGCCGCCCTCATCAGGCAACGCAAGGTCTGAAGCCTCCTGAACACACTCCTTGACCAACGCCCCCACCGTATGAGAAGTCCGCGCGGAGCTCCGATTGGCAATAAAAGGACCCCAAAACCTTTGGGAAGGGAGCTAAGTCAAGAAGGCCCACAGCGTTCGAAACAGGGGGTCTTTTCGGCAGATGCCTCAGACCAGACCGCCCAGATGTAGCATCCCTGATGCGCAAAGACGGGGGCCTGAGTGAGGCCACTTCTCCACCGTGCTGTGAGGCCTGGGGGTTCTCCCGCTCTCGATGATGCGCTGCTCCTCCGCGTCCGAGGGGGGGCGAGGGGGACCGCTGTCCCCCTGGTCTCGCCCGCCCGCCCCCTGGGCCTTCCGCCCGCTTCCCCTGTGGGGGCAGGGCCGCGCCCCAGCCTCGCGTCTGCTGGCCTTCGGGCCTTCGGGGGCACGGCCAGAGGCCCCCGATGCCGGCGGTGCGCACAAGGGGGGGGGGGGAAGGGGGGGGGGACAGGGCCCCTCGGGGGGAGGCTGCTTCTCAGAGGGCGCCCGCGACTCGCATCTACAGATGAGGCCCGCGCCTCCCAAGAGACAGGGGTGCTTCTGAGAAGCCCTCTCCCCCCCCGCTGAGCATGGCGGACGAAGGCTGGGACGGAGGGAGAGCGATGGGACTGAACAAAAGCAGATCGTCCGAGCGAGGAGGCGGAGGAGGAGGAGGAGGAGCTAGGAGGAGCTAGGAGGAGGAGGAGGAGGGGGAGGAGGATGAGGGGGAGGAGGGGAGCTAGGAGGAGGAGCTAGGAGGAGGAGGGAGGAGGAGGAGGAGCTAGGAGGAGCTAGGAGGAGGAGGAGGAGGAGGAGGAGGAGGAGGGGGAGGAGGAGGAGGAGGGGGAGGAGGAGGAGGAGGAGGGGGAGGAGGAGGAGGAGGAGGAGGAGGGGTCGCCCATGCAGGCCCTTCGGAGAAACCCTCCTCGGGGACCAAGGGCCCCCGACGGCCGAGACGGAGGGGAGGACGGACGGGTGGGGGGCGGACCCGGATCGGAACGCCCGAGGAAGCCTGCGCTCCGCGGCCCAGGGCCCCGGGCCCTGGGCCCTCGGCGCTCGGCGCTCGACCATCTCGACCCTCTCGACCCTCTCGACCCTCTCGACCCTCTCGACCCTCTCGACCCTCTCGACCCTCTCGACCCTCTCGACCCGCTCGACCCCCTCGACCCTCTCGACCCTCTCGACCCTCTCGACCCTCGCCCTTCTCGACCTTCTCGGCCCTCGATCTTCGAGGGAAGCCTAGAACATTGGATGCAGGATTTTTCGGTCGCGATCAGCAGCGACCGATCGGCACTCCCAAGTCGGTCGCGTCCGATCGCGACCGATTCCAAAACCGGTCGCGGCCGATGCCCCATTCTGAAACAAAAACGGTGGCGACAGATCTAGCCAGTCGCGACCAGAAAATTCTGGCTGGCATCATCGCAACACCGCGACAGCGCACAACATCACGACTGGAGCCCTGGACCTCATCATCCTGCGTAGCTGTTCGAGCCCGATCGACCTGCGAGGGTCCGGGGGCCCGAAACAATGCAGAATCGCCCGTCGCGAAGAAATGCGGCGCCAGGATCTCAGGGCTCGAGAGGGGCGGCGGGGGAGGTGGCGAGGGAGAAAGAGAAGGGGGGGACCCGCTCGGGGACGGAGGCATCGAGCTTGCATCGGCGATGCATTGCCGACAGATCGGCGAGACGACCCTCGATTGCGAAACTAGAGGACAGAGAATTCAACCCCCAGAGTGATCACCCCGACGAGCGAAGCCGATTCGCAAACGCACCAAAATGAGGAATCGAACAGGGCAGGGCTGTTTATGAGCATCGTTTATCCGACCCCCATCCCCAGCGGCGTGGCCTGGGCCCCACTGGTCGATCTACCCCCCTAGATGGGGATACAGGCCGTTCCCTTAGGGTTTCGAGGGTGCATCCCCAACTGGGGCGGTAATTTGGTGGGGGTCCCGAAGGGGATGATGATGGGGATGGGGGTCGGTTCAACGATACTGCGTGCAGTGAAGACCCAGGGCCGCGTTGTGAGCGCCAATTGTCGGGGTCTGAGTCGTTTTTGTCCTCCCTTGAGGAAGCCCACGTTCCTAGGCGGGGTGGACCTGCCAGGCCCTCCCCCGCGGCGATGACTGGGCGAGTGGGGGGCCATGCGTCCCCCCTCTCAGCCTCTCCTTCGGTCGGGCATGTCCTCCTACAGGCGGGTGTTGGGAGAAAATGAGCACAAGCAAACAGTATTCAAACATAGCCCACACAGAATCGAAACATCGCCCCCAGACCATGACCTTAGTGTTCTTGAGTGTCCCTCCTGTACAGGGAAGTGCCTGACTTCGGCCTGTCCCCCCCATGTTGCCCCCTGGCTTTCGGGTCATGACCAGGCTCCCCAAGCGGCCGCTCGGGACGACCCCGGGCACCCCCCGAATATGCTTTTGACGAAGCGCAGCGCTACTGGAGCCCGAGGCTGGAGAACCGCCGCGAACCGACGAAAACGCAGAGGCTCGAGCAGGATGCAACACCAAGAGGAGGAGGAGGAGGAGGAGGAGGAGGAGGAGGAGGAGGAGGAGGAGGAGGAGGAGGAGGAGCAGGAGCAGGAGCAGGAGCAGGAGAAGGAGCAGGAGCAGGAGCAGGAGCAGGAGGAGGAGGCGCGGACAGCCTGGCGAAACCGCGGGTCGGGACCGCAAGACAGATATGAGAAAATTAGGCTCGCGGCTCTACGCGGTCGTCGCTCTCGTGCGGCTTACAACAACACACGCACACTCAGACATTGGAGGGGGGCCTATCCAATGGTTGTCGCCCCTGGGCACGGTTTTTCAAAGGCCGCGTGCCGGGGGACATTACAAGGCCCCCCTCCCCAAAACTCACATCGGGTCAAGGACCTTGCCCGTCTTTGGATGGAGCCCACGAGCCGCATATTTAATGTTGGTGGCTTGTGAACTACGGGTGGACGGGCGCTCTCACAGCCTTCACACTTATCACCGAGGCCTCGCGGATTCCCGTTGGGGAGGATAGTGAACGCAGAACACTGGGTGCAAAATAGCACGCGGCCAGACTGTTCCATTTCATGGCCGAGGGTTCCGGAACGCTGTTGCAGCACAGTCGAGGGCGGTGCCTGCCCATCCCCAAGCTCGGGCCCCTGGACCCCCTCAGCGCCCCCAAGGGCCAGAGGCACCGCCCTCGAGGACATGGGGGACCTCTCCTCATCCCGATCGGCGAAAACAGCCGTCGCTTTCCAACGCTGGAAGGTTGATGGGGCCACAAATACACGGGCACGGCAGACGGGGCCAAGAGCTCCTGGGCCAACCCCGCGATCGCCTGCGAAATTCTCGCGAAAAAAATCAAAGCCGAGCTTAGTGTCCATGCTATCCGCGGCCTGCCACTTCACAAGTGTGTCCGGGACTGCGTGAGACTCCGAGCCGAGCCTAGCGAAGAAGTCGGCCCAGAGGTTGCCAAGGACATGCATGATCTCAGTCGGCGAGGCGGCACAAACGACATCGCCCCATCCACGGCGGGCAGGGGTCCTCTCAAAAGTAAGTGTCGGGTCGCTGCCGCCGTGCAAGCCGAAAACCATTCTCCACGCATTAGCGCGCTTCGCACCGCTCCCGGCCAAATCCCGATCCTACGCAGAGTCTGCTCAGGTGGTCGGGGACAACATGGGCGTCCGAGGGGCCAACCCGAAGCGCTTGGCAAATCGCAAACCGCCCGGCCCAGGGCACCGACTGGCGGCGCCCAGGGGGAACAACGAAAACGGCCCGCAACGGGGGCCCACGAGGGCCCAGCTCGACCGCGGACCAGCCACACCTGTGCAATTCGGGACTGGAACTGGCCAGTCCCGAACCGTCGGTGTAGATGGTCTGCCCCAATGGCGCTTCGGTTCCCCCCCAGGAGCAGACAGGGGGCGCGTCGGGGGCGGGGCCGAGGGAAGGCGACCAATGGGGGCCCATAGAGGACCTCGAGGGCGCCCCAAATCAGAACCCTTTTCTAATCCCCCCCTCCTTCCCGCAGCTCAGACCTGCGCTCCAGGGCGCCGCCAGGGAAGACTTGGTTTTGCGTCCCCGGGCAATTCAGCACTGGATCGCAATCAGAAGCCTGGCGCCCGAGGAAACCAACGCCGCGCTCACCGCAGAAGGTGCGGTTGCTGCTGTCAGCGTACCCAACATCAAATTTACGCCGAGGCGGCCGCATCGCATGCCCGATCAAGCATCGGAGGGCACCTCTCCTTGCAGCATCCTTACTATGACGAACGCCTATACGCGAGGAGCGCAGCTAAAGCCTCTCTCCATCTGAGGCCTCGGGGAGGTGTTTGCCAGAGCCTCTCTCCGCCTGAGGCACCTGGCTTGCCGGCGCTGGATTCCGACCTGCAGCTCTAGCTCCAGGTCGCGGGGAGAACAACGTGGCAGGTCGAAGGCCACGCCTTCGTCGGAGATAAGAACGCGCGCTGCGGACATTGACCATCCCACGCACATGAGCGACAGGAAAACAGGACTGATCGGGCATCGGCACGAATGCCATGTCGGCCTGTCTGCTATCTCATCACGAATATGCATCCACGCGCGCTGCAGTCGACCTAGCGAGATCCTCGCGTCACACATCATGCCGGCGTACCGCTGTATCAGAGGCACCGTGGCATCGAAAGCAGGGTCTAAAAAGGGGTCTACCTGCGCGGCTAACCACGCTGCGAGCGATCCCGAGCGTCGGGCCCCGACTAGAGACCCCGCGGGGGTTCGGAGCGACTTCGCCGAGGAGTCAGCGAGCCCACTTGCGCTTGCGCCATGGCCTGCTGCTGGCATCGAGCCAGTCCTCCAGAGCATGTGCACCTTCCCTGGAGCTCCGCGACGCAGCGCAACAAGCGTAGGGCGTCTGCGAATGACTATCTTCGGCCGAGCTCGCCCCTGCGCCCGCCGGGGCCGCCCGGAGAAAGACTCCTGGCCAAGCTTGCGCATGCGGGAGAAGCTCCGACATTTGAAAGCACGAGCCGTCGCGGACACTCTCGACGAGGCCTTCGCGGCAATGGCGGCAAAACCGCTCTTGAGGACCTGCTGGGTCAGCCCCGAGGACAGAACCTGCTCGCAGTTCCAACGTGCCGCAGCTAAAGGAACATCGCACTCGCACAATCGCTTGCCTACCCACTGGAAGCTCGAGTCGCCCATGAGGATTCGCGGCCGCGCAGTTAGGTATATCCCACTCATCTTGCTGACCAAGCGGCGCAGCAGTAGATGCGTCGCCGAGTTTGCGCGGCTGCAGCCAGCTAGCATCCCTCGATAGAAAATCACGCGGTGCGACGCAGAGCCGAAAGCCTGCACAGGACGACGACACCGATAAAATGAAAGGAGCATTCACATCATTCTCAAGGGATGCGCTAGCTCGCAAGCCCCCGTCAAAAGTCTGGCAACGATTATGCGCGCGTAGCATTAAAACATATCGAGGAACACGCCCACAGAGTACCCTCCCTCACCGCCGTCGCCACCTCCGCCCCCGCATTATGGTCGAACGCAGCGTCCGAAGAACTGGTGCCTGGCCCGTGGCCCCAGAAAGCTGGGCGGGAGTGCGAAATCTCCCGCGACTTGGAGATTGGCCGCCTAAGCTTGCCCCACAAGCGCAGCAACGAATTTAACAGGGCGATGAGGCGGCGCCCGCGAGTCCGCTTGCCGAGCCGAATCAGGCGGGTCTAGATGCGATCTAGAGGCCATGAGTTCAGCCTCTCACGTGCCATGAAGAGAGGCGCTAGGACCTCCGGCCCGGCGTCAGACACCTGGCACGGCGACTTCGGGTTGAGCGCGAGCTGGCCCAAGGCAGTTCTGGATGGGAAAGAAGCGGCCGCCGACCTGAAGCCTCCAACGGTGATGGGCGGCAAGCTGCCCCGCGAGCTCGCGACAAGTGGGAGCGGAACCGCCGAACATTCATTCATATTCGGAATCTCCCCCCAGTCGCCCAGGCAATCGTCTGCGCGTTGAATGGGGCGGGGCCTCGTGGTGTCTACAGCGATCTCCTGGAGCCCCTTGAGCCTGGAAAACCTACGGGCTGCGCCTGCACCGTCGACGAATGACTTCTCCGCCCAGGCAGACCACTTCGCACTAAATTGATCCACCAGCTCGTGGATCTAATCTCGGTGCTCGTGACGCCGATCAGGGCTTGAACTGCATTATCGAAGTTTGAACCGACGATGCTCGACGGCACGTCTGCCACGAAAGACCTCGCTTCAGCAGAGACTCGATCAAGCGCCCACTGGGCCCTGGAAACCCTGCGCGCGAAACCGTGGGAGGAATACAGCTGCCTGGGCATGCCCATAAGATTGTCCTCGAAGCTGCCGTCGTGGAGGCTAATAACCTGCGACAGCAGCTTGGTTCTGGCTGAACGCATGTAGCGGAGCCACCGCACCAGCGCCTTCCAAGCATTCAGGTCGGACGGCTCGTTGGGGCGCGGCTCCTTGGCGTCCGTCCACTCATGCCGAGGTCGGCCTGCCCTACCGAGATCAGGTTTGCGATCCGAACTCTCCATGATATCACTCCTGTCTAACACCTCGGCCTCCAGGCCTGCAAGCACAGAGCCCCAGCAGGCTGCCAAGCCTTCGGGCGAACTGGCGTTGTCGCACGTAGCTTGTATCATGCGCCACTCACGTACTGGAGGAAACCGACCGCAAAGAACCTTGGGAGTTATCGGAGGTGCGCGGGGCTCGACTGGCACTCTGCAGCACATGCTCCTCGGTTGGGTGGCGATCCCCAGCTCGACTGGGCGGTCCGGGAATAGATCAGTCCCCATGTGGGCGTCGACGGAGCCCAGCAGCGGCACCAGGCTCTCGGACACGTAGAAGAAATCCCTGGTCGTGCCTGGGGCTGTCTGAATACACATGGGCAGGTCGGAGGCGATCCTAATGCCTCGTACCGCATGGAACCAATCGTCCAACTCACCACAGTCCGTGTTCCAGCCTCCTCCGATAATCTGGTGCTCGTTCAGGGGGTTGAGCTGGTGGAGGCACTTCACTATGGCGTCAAGAGTGCTGGTGTTCCAGCCCTGCACGCCAGCACCAACGACTGTATAGGCAGACAAATCACGATGCCGTTGGGCCTACCCCAGTGCACCTTCGCCGCTGCAGCACGACCAGGGTACACTTCGCGGGGAAGACCAGCAAGAGGAACAAAAACCAGCACACTGTTTGGGCCCAGGATCGCCACTCCACCCGAAGTGCCTCCACGGTTTGTCGGCGCAGCAGGAACCCACACTCCGTTGAAACCTTCGAGAGCAGCCTTAGCTTGGACCTCGGCCAACTTGTCTCCAAGAGCGTGTTCCTGAACCATTAATTTGGATTTACAATATTGATTGGTGCCGAACAAATCAAGCAGCGGGCCGTAGGAGGACGTGTTTGCCGCGACCACAGATCCTTTGAACTTCACCACCTCAGACTGTGGGGCACATCCCGAATCATGCGAGCGCTCGTGCTCCCCAGCGAGGGGCGTAGGACGTGCCAATCTCGCAGGTGGTATTCGCCCTTCCCCCAGAGCCCCTACAGCCCTCGAACCACAAGGCATTTCGCGATCATGGCGGCCAGAAGGCTGGGACGAACCCCCCACTCCATCGGCGGCGGGCGCTGCGAGCATGAGCACTGGTCCAGTCCAAGGGGACGTGTAGTCAGACAACCTGATGGTGAAGGTGCTCGCTGCGGCAGGCCTCAGCACTCCCGCCAGCCTCCATGTGAATAGAATGAAGAACATGCTCCTCCGCTCTGGCCTGCACCTGAGGAGGTGTTTTTTTTGTTAGGCGGAAATGGGGGAGGAGGTGGAGGAGAAAGAGGAGGATGAGGAGGAGGAGGAGGACGAGGAGGAGGAGGAGGACCCTGAGGAGAAGGAGGAAGAGGAAAACGAGAAGGAGGAAACTCGAGCCGGGTCGCTGGCCTGTGGGGGAAAACAACGGCCAAATCGACCATCCCCACAAACAAAATGCTCATGTCGAGGTCGGCGGGCTCTTCCCCCAGAGGGGGCCTTCCAAAAACATCCACGTATTTGTGGTTGCGCTTTTTCTTGTGCCCGGATGATTGAAAAGGGGCCAAGGGCGACACACATACATATACACAAGCTCAACGGTTCGCCATACGTTAACCCACTTCCTTGAGTCGTCTTGTCCCTCCTCCATCTCCTCCTCCATCTTCAATATCTTCCAAATTGCTCGTAGAAATCGTTGATCACTTGTGTCTGTGCTTCTGCCTCCCTTCTGACATTAGGGGAGAAAACCAAGAGGTACCGAGATCGTGCTCCTCGAACCTCTCCTGGGGTGCGTTCTGACCAGGATTTCGGAGCGCATCCAGCGGTGGCGGCAAGGGCCTCCCAAGAGGCCCAAGACTGGGAAACGAGGGAAAGGTGGCAATAGCGGCATCTTTCGGCTACACGCAAGAGTGACCCTAGGCAAAAATGACCGTTGGTGCGCGACTGAAAAGGGGACGCGCGGTGGCCAGACCTGGGCGCGCACGCCACTGCTACCGCTTCGCGTGGGGCGATCGGGGGACCCCTTCGGGCCTGCACCAAAGGCCCCTCCAGCGAAAGGTCACTCTTACGTTAGAGGCCTCCCAAATGGGGTCCGAGCACATGGGGTCGAAGCATAGTGCCGCATCGTCCACACATCGGCGATACATCGCCGATGTATCGGCGACGTCGGCGATGCACCAGCGACGCCAGCGTGAAGAGAATCGGGCCCCACATCGAGCCGCATCGCCTATGCATCACCGATGCGTCGCCGGTGCATCGGCGACGCGGCGCGATCCTCCGACCCGATCTACTCGGACCCCATCTGGGCGGCATAGGTACGTCTAGTCTTAGGTCGGGTATGTCCCCCTACAGGCGGATTCTGGACGAATCATAAAACATACCCAAACCAGATTCAAACAAGTTGTTTTTCTTTTTTTTCCTTGTTCAATATTAAAAAAACGCCCCTGACTATTGCTTGACTATTTTTGCAGATTCCCCCATGCAGAGGGACGCGCCCGACTTTCTAAGTCTGGTCGAGGATTCCCCTCTCGAGGCGGCCAGCTCCGCGGCGCAGCGCTCGCCAGCGAGCCGCAGCCGCAGCTCGGCGCCCGCGGGCGGGGCGCCGGGCGGGCCGCCGCCGCCGGCGGGCCGCAGGGCGTCGCAGACCTCGGCCCGCAGCGCGTGCGTGACGCGCCCGCGCGTGGGCCCGGCGTCCAGGAGCTGGGCGAGCAGGGGCGTGGCCTGGCCGCGCGGGCGGCCGCTGCCCCGCAGCACCGCCACGCTTACAGTACACAGCCGTGAGCGATCATCGTGGACGATTGGCAGACGGCGGCGCCCAAGGGGAGGCATGGAGTGGGATTCGCCTGTCGATGTTGGCACCATGGGCCAGGCCACTGATTTGCCACACTCTGGCTTGCGCGCCCCGTGGCAACATTGGGAGGCGGACGACACTGAATGCCCGGGTGCTCTTCCAAGCTGCTCCTTCACAGGGCCGGTGGCGTGGGCGCCTCCACGCTCTGCCTTGCGGCTTCGTTCCCACCAGCCGGGTGGCGAACATGCTGCGCGCAGTGCAGACGAGACGCTTCTCCGTGACATTGGCAGGCGGATGTCACTTGATGCGACGGGCCCCGCCTGGTCTGATTCAACCAATTTTCGGCTTCTATCCCTGTGCATTTTTTGTTATAAGCATTTTTTTCACGGGGATGTAAAGGGGCCCGGCATTGGATAAGGAACCACTGGGTAAGGAATCCAGGGACTGGAAGCCCGCAGAACTCCAATCGACGAGCGCCAACGGGTATCACCGCCGCCCTCGTTGGATAAGGAACCATCCGGGGTCTGAGGCCTCCTAGGCACATTCTTTAACGAACGCCCCCACCGTAGGGCCCCGACCACAAGAAACGAGAAACCCAACCCGAAGACCCCAGGGCGCCCATCGTCTTTTGGCGTGGGAGCGGCACGCCCTCCATCGCAAAAAACCATCGGCGCCCAAGAGACCCAGGGCACCCTGGAGGCGAGCGGGGTGCTTCTTGGCATGGGCCTCCACTGTAGGTCAGGCCAAACATCGCCCACGTTCGCCTACGCTTCCAACCCCCCCGTTCCCTGGACAACCCCAGCGGCGATCTCAGCAGGGCGCTGGTCGAAACCTGGCTCGGCCTGCGCCACGTGGAGCTCCCGAGGTCGGCGCCTCGGGGCAGGGCGCCAGCTTCGGCCAGATCCTGAGGCCCCCGGAGGACCCCCCAAACCCTCGCGTGTTCCCCGCCTTCGCCCCTGCGAATGACGCCGACGTCGAGACTTTATGCCGCGCAGGTGGACACGGGCAGGAATGGGGACGGATGCCGACAGCGGTCCCTGCCCTCAGAGGAGGCAGGGGTACCTATACAGCTACCATTTGCCCGTTTTCCTCTTTCTGGGCTTCCTGGGAGGCCCTCGTCGCCACTGCTGGATTCGCCTCGAGATCCTGGTCAGAACGCACCCCTGGAGAGGTCCGGGGAGCAGCGGTGTTGGCACCTTGTGGTTTCCGCACTTGCTGCTGCACCCGGGAAACAACAAGTTGCATAAACAGGAAAAAAACTGCCGGCACTCCTCGCGGAGTTCTCGGATCGGCGCCGGGGCACCCTGGCGGCGCCTCCCGCGCCGCCCCTGGCGCGCCGCGCGCGCCAGGGGGGGGCGGCCCAGAGCCGATCCAAGAGATCCGCGCGGAGCTCCGAAAGTTCATTCTTATGCCATGTGCTGTCCCCCGTCCTGCTGCTGCTTCACTGCGCTCCTCGTCGAGCCCTGGAAGATCCGAACGACCCAAGCCTGGGGCTCGGGGCAAGCCTGCTGCTGATCTCTTCTCTTGGTCATCGCCACGCGTGCTGTAACACTGCACGGACAAGGCGTGGTCGGAACACGCCATGCACGTAAGAGGCAACAACCACCCTTCCCTCAACAAGACCGCCTGCGCACACAAGCGCGGGAGGCAAGTGATCTCGCGAATGACCTTCCCCACGGCATCCGCTCCTCCCCCTCCTCCGCCATCTTTCTCCTTTTGGACGTTCAGCAAACTCAGGTCGACTGGGATCGTAGCGTCAGGATGGTGCACAACAACTGGTGTAACCCGACGTTGGCAAAGTAGCAAACACGCAAGAACCTTCGCACGAGCTGTGAGAAGGCAGACATCGAAACTGTACGTAACATCCTTCGAAGGAGGAGGCAGGATGCGGGGATCCAACGGATGCGCGGTAAGGATGCAGTGCAGGGGCAGAACCCCGAAGAAAAGTTGGCGTTGGCGCACCCAGGGACTGCGACATTGGCCAGCCCTGTCTCCGTCTTCCACGACACAAAGATCCCGGCGTGACAATGTTTCACAACGGACGATGCTGCCCTGTTTCGGGCCCCGGGACCCTCACGGGTAGATCTGGCTCGAAAACTTAGCAGAAAGATAGGGTGGAGGGACCTGGCCGAGTTTTTCTAACGTTTTTATAACTTTTTCGTGACGTTGGATCTCAGGGTCCTGATCCTACCCTGACGTCCTGTCGTTGTGAGAAGGA
This sequence comes from Prorocentrum cordatum, assembly GCA_963575745.1. Classification (NCBI taxonomy): domain Eukaryota; class Dinophyceae; order Prorocentrales; family Prorocentraceae; genus Prorocentrum; species Prorocentrum cordatum. Next base: position 315,000 of record CAUYUJ010014301.1, read on the forward strand.
TGACGACGGACGGGTTTTGCCAATTCTCTTCAGCCTCCAAGGGAACTCGCATGGCCATAAGACCGTCAAATGACGTCTCAAGATGAAAAGTCGGTCCCGGGGAATGGGCCAGCTTGGCTACCCAGCCAGGGAGCCAAGTTGATCCGTTCCCGGAGGCTATCTGGGAGGGTGCTTGGGACAACAGCCCTCTTCCCAGTCTTCCTGCTCCTCCTCCTCCTCCTCCTCCTCCTCCTCCTCCTTCTCATCCTCCTCCTCCTTATTCTTCGACCTCAGGACGGTTCTGCCAGCTGACAGCTGGCGCCCTTGCGCGCTCCTCTCCTCCACGTCCTCACACAGAGGGAGCCACCTGGAAGTGTAGCCCTTACAACCTAACTCACTTCTCCTCGTCCTCATTCTCCTCCTCCTCCTAGCCGCCCTGGCACAGGTCCCTTCACACACCCTGCGCGGCCCCAGGGATGTGTGTTCTCTCTTCCCCAGCGCACCCTTACCCTTCCATATAGGCACTTCCCGTCGCGGCGCGCACGGCCCGCCATGCATGATCCTCTCTCGTTTGTGGTGCACAACGTCACGTCCCTTGTCCAGAGTGGTAGAGCTCCGGAGATCAGTGAGGCATATCACACTAAGGATATTGTGTTTCTAACTGGAACTAGGCTGCGTCGGCGACACACGGATGGGCAATGTACGACCATCTCTGATCCGTACGCGCACATTCTGAATTGGGGCTATGGCAGAGGCCCACATGTTTCTTCGCACTCTGGAGTTCAGATTCGACTTCGACGCCGACGATTTCGGCTCTGTCATATCGCACAGATTAACTCCCCGCCTGCAAATATTAAAGGACGACTTGGAGCCGTCGAACTTCGATCAGGCCGCTTTCATTTGTTATTAATTGTAGCTTATGTTCCAGTCCGTCCACATGTGGCTAAGGATCTGATCGCGTATAAGAAGACAGTGGCGCAGACGATTGCTTGGATGGATCAGATCTGTCGACTTCAACCCAATCGGTGCTCGATCGTGTTTGGGGGTGATCTCAAAGATTATGCAGGGCGCCCAGTACCTAATGTATATCCTGATGAACACAACCCTGTTGGACCGCTGCGACTCCAACAGGAACACCATTGTATGACGCTGTCTCGCCAACACGTACATAGGCGGGCAGGACACATTTCACGGCAGGGCCACCAGTTCACGGATTGACTACCTGGGAGTTCCTCGCGGCTGGCGCACTATATTGGTTGATTCTTGTATTCTAAATAGACGAGGGCGCCGACTACAGATGGCGCCAGTGCAGCGCAAGTGGGATCATTATCCGCTGCAAGTTCGAGCTAGATATATCTTGGATTTCTCCCGTGGAGGGCGCATTACTCGCCTTCAATGGAACCTAGACGCTTTGGTGCGAGGTGTTGTTGATGGGTTGTGGCGTGAACGCTTTCTCAAGGAAGTGGAAGATCATCGTTGTCAGTCTTTTTTTACGCTGGAAAGGCTTGCCACAGCCTGATTGCAGAAGTACAACAGATTGCCCTTGGGTATTTCCAACGTTACACGGAGCAGGATCAGAACTACACACCGGCTAGGCAGCAACAACGCGAGCTGGTGCGACGACGCGCGATTCTGCGGGGACGAGTGGGCTCGCTCGGCACTGAGGCGGAGATGAGTGAATTAACGGCTTTGCAGCAACAACTTCGGCAGCTGACTAAGCAGTTGCATGAGGGAGCAGTTTCAGCACGCGCAGATAGACAGCTTGGGTGAGCAGATTCGTATGGCTTGGCAAAAAATTAGTGCATCGCCTTGCTAGGCGACTGGCTACTACCACGGTTGGACCTGGACGACGATTTTACAACACGCCGACGCTGTCGAACCCCACGGTGGACATGTGGAAACAGCACTTGGCACGACCTGGATGGCAAGGGGGACAGAGTGCAGCACATGTTCCCAGCATTGCAGATCTTCCTGAGGATCGTCATGCGCATCATGATGGGCAGCAGTTCTGGAAGCCGTCGTTCAAGGATGAAGCTGATCGAGATCTGTGTGGCATTCGATCTACGATCAAGCGGCTTGCGTATCGCAAAAACAGTTCCACCCTGGTCGTTACCTGCTGAAGTTTTTTGCATGCACGACCAGGGACCCGAATTACAAGCATGAGCAAGAGGAGTTCGAGGCCCGCATTCCTGTTATGAACTGGTTTTCTAGAAGATTGCGTGGCATTATGTGGAGTATTCGTGGCTTGGCCATGGGTCCCCTTATCTTGGCACCATTCTTGGGGAGCATGCAATTCCCAAGCCAAGCACTAGCACTGGTTTCAAAGCTGTCAGATTGATTCGTAGAGTTTGTCCGTTCAGCAAGGCCATGATGCGGCACATCAGCCGACGAGGCAATGAAGCGTATCCTGAGAAACAAACATCTTGGATGGTATGCACGGCGGCATTTCTTTTCGACGCAGGGAGGCGGCCATTCGAGTTCAGCTTATCACGAGCTGGAGGTTATCACATATTGGTGTTTCACATGCCACGGTGTTCTATGATCAGGCCAACGGCTTCGGTAGCATTTCGCAGGAATGCATGGATGATGTCGACTATCAACACAATGATAAAGATGACGTGTGGCAAGGCACTCAGAACAATCATGCTAGCTACATCACCGTGGACGCAGCAGACGGAGTTGGTACCTTTTGCATTGGTGAAGGAGTGGTACAGGGACATCAGTCCGCGCCAGATAAGCACAACCGAATATGTCAGCATAGTGTTCTTGAACCGTGGCTTCAAGATCGCAGCGTGAAACAAGGAATGACGTTGATGTGCAGCTCTCCGTTTTGTGCTGACCCCGTGGATCGTTCGACGACGGTGTTCATGGACGATGTGGCTCACAGAGTCTTGGGGGCTACGCCACGAGAAGTTGCCACTGGCCTCAAAGATGCGAGTAAACAATTTGATGACAACTTGTGGAATGTTGGAGGCACTCAGAACCGCGCCAAGCAGCAGATTGTGCCGCGTTTTGTGGGGCATGGGGCCATCAATCACACTAAGGCGCTGTCTGAACTCCACGAGTTTGAGGGCATGGTGCAACCAACTGCTACGTACTTGGGAGTTCAGTTCTCTCACTCGTGTCAGAGTGCGCATCAGCGTGCAGCGAATTTTAAAACTATGCGACGGGCTTGGTGGAGTACGGGGAGGTTTTGGTTTGCTCGAAGTGTGTCGTCTCAGCTGAAGAAGTTGGTCTTCCAATGCCGAGTGCAGGGCAGTGCTCTTAGCGGGCTTGAAGCTCTTGTTTTGACTGCGAGTGAGTATCGTCTCTTGGATTCTAACATCTTGGGATGGGGGAAGAAGCTTCTTGGGGGAAAAGCTGTTCTCACATTACCTCTGGTGGATGGGTCCCTCAAGCATCGAGCTCTTCCTTCCCGAAAGCTCTGGCGAATGCTAGGACGCGTCCCTGCTCGACTCGAACTTCGCATCCGACGTCTTAGGTGGCTCCAGTCGTTGGCAGTGCATCGTGAAGAGAATGGGCAGGTGCTTGCAGCTATGTTCGGTAAGCTACCTGGGGAAGCGCATGCCACAGTACAGGACCTTAAGTTAGTGAGAGATGAAGAGGGCGCTTATCATGGGAACCCGTGGGCTCTTCAGGCTCAGAACGACCTTCTTGCTATGACGCATGTTGAAAATGGATATGCTCTCTTGCAAAAACTTGGTGATGCCCCCCTACGAGTCTTTGAAGATGATTTTCGAAATGAGTTTGGAAAGTTGAATTTTAGAAACCTTAGGAAAGCGTACTGGGAGAATAAGCTTGGAACTATGTATGACTATGTTAGCCCTGAAACTGGAGAAGGAGGAGTGGTTCTTGGGAGGGAAGGAGATCAGGGTGATCAAGGTGGTGGTGTTCAAGGAGGCGGTGGAAGTGGAGGAGGAGGAGGAGGAGACCTACCAGCTCCCGATGGATCCCCTGAAGGCCCACCTGCTCAACTATGGGTTTGTGAAGAGCTCAATGAAGATGGGTCTCAATGTGGTCTTGAGTTTTCAGATCGTATGGCGTGGCATGCGCACATGAGGTTCACCAAGGGGGGCACGCTTGGGCACCGCGCGTTGAGCTATGTACTTACAGTTACTAATCAATGCCCTTGGTGTATGAGTATATTATCGAATCGACCCATCGCTCGACAACATGTGCGTCGATTGATTGAGGCCACTTCTGATATCCAGTCGTTCAGCCAGAAACCTTGATGTGCCCACCATGTGGCGTGGATCACCATAGCCTCGAGGCTCTGCAGGTGCACATTCGCTCACATGTACAGTTAGACCCTGCTGCCCACTTCACCTTCGAGAGGCCCGATTCAAAAGACGACGTGGCAGGCGCCGGCTATGTCTCAGGAGCAGCTCACGGCAGCGGGGAAGAGGCTAGCGAGCTCTCACGACGCCTTCTCAGCTGGTGGCTACGGAAAGGAAGCACGCCCGCGACGCGGAGGTCATCAGCCTCACAGGGCTGCGGGAGGATCAGCAGGGGCGGCGGCATCAGCAGGATCGAAGGGCTCAGCTACGGCAGCGCCAGCACCGATGGACGCCGATCTGTCGGACTCCGAGGACGAGACGGCGCAGGAGACGCTCAAGCAGGTGCTGAACGTCACGCAGCGCACGAGGGCGCTGGAGGGCTGCCTGCTCAGCACCCATTTGGTGGACAAGGAGTGCATCTTGAATGCGCACGCGGTGGCAGCAGCCCAGCACTACATGACCACGGTGGAGCAGGACCCCACGGCTCAACTCGGCACTCCGTCTCTCATGGTGGCTATGGCGGTGCTCACTATCCTCTTGGCTCAACCAGTCATCAGGGAAGCGCAAGACATTCGAGCGGAAGTGGTAGGCCTTACGGGCCTTGTGGAACGGATTCGAGCAGAGAAGATAGAGCTAGCGGCGGAATACATCAAATATTGGCGTGTGAAGTCGACGTACCCCAAAGACGGAGAGGAGATGAAAGTGCGTCACACGTTCTACATTCACGCGTTTGTGCCCATTGGAGAGCCTCCCAACATGGTGATCGTGCCTGCCAACCTGCTGGTCCCGAAGTGTCTCATGAAGCTCGGGTCCATGCCGAAGCCAGGCCCGCCACCGAGGGGAGGGCCCGAGCGCAAGATTCAGAACTCCTTTCAGAAAATGCTCAAAGGGGGCAAGAACCACAAGAAGTGGTCGATTATGACCGTCAGGTGTCAGGCTCTGGAGGTCCACAGATGGAGGGTGCTGAAGTGATTCAAGGTACTGGCCCAGGTGATATACAAAACCTGAGAGGCAGTAGCAGTAATGTAGCGGCGTCTGTGAATTCTTTTGGAGCTGGGGGACCCAGACAGTGTGTTTCTGAGCGGGGGAGAGTTCAATTTTCGGGCTCCTGGACCCCCCCGCAAAGTCAGCCTAAACGTAGACCTAGGAAAGGCAAAGGGAATGGTCGGGGTAGAGGCCAGATTTACGTGCTGAGGCCTCCTCTTGACTTGAGATGTTTCTCGCCTGCCTCCGCCTTCTTGTTCCCGCTTGCCTCCTTTCCTCCTGTGGTGGTGTTTCCTCGTGTGTCTCTCCTTCCCCCTCCCCCCCGCTCCTGTGTTGTGATTGTGTGTGTGCATGTGCGAGTTGAGACGCTTGACTTCTCACTCTCGGGATCTGGTGCCATGGGGCACTATTCGGGATGTTGTCGTTAGGCTTCTCGACCCTAACGGTTTCTATGGTGTTCCCTGATTAGAAATCTAGTCGTGACGGGAGTGCCGACTTTAAAGTTTCGCGAGAGGGGGACCTGCCCTCTTGATGCGCACAGCGGTCACTTGTAATCAGATAAGCATTGCAGACTTGACCAGATGCTGAGTATCACCACCACCACCTCCTCCTCCTCCTCCTCCTCCTCCTCCTCCTCTTCCTCCTCCTCCTCCTCCTCCTCACTGCTCACTGCGCATTCCTCACTCGTCACTCATCACTGCTCACTCCTCCCTGCCCCATTCCCGCTCCTGCCTTGTCATGTCCAACTGTTTCTCCTCAGGGTCCTCCTCCTCCTCCTCCTCCTCCCTCCTCCCCCTCTTCCTCCCCCTCCTCCTGCTCCTCCTCCTCCTTCTCCTCCTCCTCATTCTCCTCATTCTCCTCCTCCTCCTTTCTCCGCCACCTCCTCCCGTCCTTCTCGTCCTCCGTCTCCTCCTCCTTCTCATCCTCTCCTCCTCCTCCTCCTCCTCCTCCTCATCCTCATCCGTTTCCTCCCTCCTCCTCCTCCTCCTCCTCCTCCTCCTCAAGTTCGGCTCGATAGATCCCGAACCACATGGGCAACGAGGAAAACGAAGATTTGGCGCGCCCGAGAGGGGTACTGAAAACACTGGTGGGCGGCCAAGAGGGGGTGGGGTCGCAAATCATGACCGGCGGCATGTGCGCGGCCCAGTGGGGGGCTGGGGACGCATTATGGCTCCCGCCATGACAAAGGGAACAAACAATGACAGAAACATACAAACTCGGAGGTCCGCGCGGATTTCTCAGATCGGCGCTGGACCCTCCTCCCTGACGCGCGAAGCGCGCCCGGGACGGCGCCGGAGGCGCCGCCAGGGGGCTCCAGCGCCGATCCGAGAAATCTGCGCGGACCTCCGAGTTTGTATGTTTATGTCATTGCTTATTCCCCCGAATGATGTCCACCCCCCTCCTAGTCATCACCCCCCCCCTCTTGGCCGCCCCCGAACACACTTTCTCCCCGTCGGCGGCGAGGCAGAGAAGCTGCTCCAGCGGGTGGCGATTCGGGGCGACCGAAAGGCGAGTTGGCCAGCGTGCACGAGGGGGGGGGGAAATGACCAGGGCGGCCGCGCGGAGGACCGTAGGAGGAGGAGAGCCACTCAGACGGGAAGACTTCCGCGTCGAGTGGGCCGGTGCGGCCAGCCGTGGCAGCGGGGGCCACGGCAGCAGCAGGGGCCGCGCCGAGGGCGCACCCACGGGCGCTGCCAGGGCTCAGCGACGAGGTCTATGCCAACCCCCGAACACACACTGGACAATGCCCATCAGCAGATGTGCCGCCCAGAGCCGACCGCGGCCGCGGTCGGGCGTGGGCGACGTGCTGCCGCCGGAGCGGGCCACGCCCGCGGCGGCACGGACCGACACGGGCCCCGGCACCAGATGGGCAGGAACGCCGACGCCGGACGCCGGACGACGACGACGCTGACGACGCTCACAACGACGACGACGACGACGACGACGACGACCACGACGACAGCGACGACCACGACCCCAGATGGACAGGAACTGCCGCCGGTATCAGTCCCTATCCCGCCCATGTCCACCTAAACCAAAATCGGCTACACTCAAGAGTGACCCTAGGCAAGAGAGACCTTTGGCGCGTGGGTGAAAGGGGTGACCGGGGGGGGGGCCTGGCCAAATCCAAGCACGCAATCAGCCACTATCGCATCGCGCTGAGCGATCGGGGGGACCCCAGTGAGCACGCACCAAAGGTCACTCTGGCGAAGGGTCACTCTTACGTGTAGTCGACAAGAGGTGCCAGGACCGCTACTCCCCGGATCTCTCCCGGGGTGCGTTCTGACCAGAATCTCGAGGCGACGCCATAGCGGTGGCGACGAGGGCCTCCCATAGGAGGTACCAAGAGAGAGAAAACGAAGAAAGGGTAGCGGTGGTATGGGTACCCTCGCCTCCTCTGAGGGCAGGAACCGCTGCCAGCATCCGGCCCCGCTCCTGCCCGTCTCCACCTGCGCGCGGGCATAAACTTCCGACGTCGGCGTCGTTCGCAGGGGCGAAGGCGGGGAACACGAGTTGGGCGCCATTTAATGGGGGGGGGGCGAGACATGGGGGGGGGGAAGAAAGGCGCCCTCTTCGGGCCCTGAAGGCCCCCATGTGGGGCCCTAGCGTCCCCTTTGCAGCGGCCCTCGCTGCCCCCTCCGCCCATCTCCCCAACCTTACGCACCCTCCGAACGAGGGTTTGGGGGGGCACCTCAGGGGGCCCCACGATCTGGCCGAAGCTGGCGCCCTCCCCCGAAGCGCCGAGCACGGAGGCTCGACGTGGTGCAAGCCGAGCCGGATTTCGGCCAGCGTCTTGCTGAGATCGCCGCCGAGGTTGTCAAGGGGATGGGGAGGTTAGAAGCGGAGGCTAAAGTAGAAAAAGAAGAAGAAAACAACAAGAAACAACAACGCCATAAACATCAAATCCTGGCGCTCCGCGCATATTTCTTGGATCCGCGCTAGACCCCCCTCCCTGGCGCGCGGAGCGCGCCAGGGACGGCGCCAGAGGCAGGTTTATTTTTATGTATATGGCGTTCTTGCTCCTCTTCGATAAAAATGGGCGATGTCTGGCCTGACCCAGCGTACTAGCGGGCTCCAAGTGCCCTACGCGTCAAGGGGCACATATCCGGACTCCCAGCGGGCGGCGCACACTTCGCGGGGTTATCAAACTCACGAAAGCCAGATAGAACCTGGGGAGTTCGCAACCCACTACGAAGCAGGATCAGGCAATATACATATATATATATATATGTACATACATACATACATACATACATACATACATACATACATACATACATACATACATACATACATACATACATACGTACATATATACATACATACATACATACATACATACATACATACATACATACATACATACATACATACATACATCCGTACGTACGTACATACATACATACATACATACATACAAACATACATACATACATGCATACATACATACACACATACATGCATACATTACGTACATACATACATACATCCATCCATGCATTCATGCATGCATGCATGCATGCATGCATGCATACATACATACATACATACATACATACATATATATGTATATGTATACATATACATATATATACATATATAACATATATACACACAAACTGCATTGGCGCTGCGCGCCATGCACCTTGGTCCTTTGAGTTCTGCACGCAAGCGGAATGCGTACGTGCGTACATGCGCGCATGCATGTATACACGCGCACGTGCATGCACGATCAGTATAAATGTCCCGGTGTATACCAATCGACTTACATTGTTGTGCGTGTATACAGCGTACATGTGTACATATAAATTTATGTGTGGAAGGGTATGAACATGCATATGCAATTCGTACGCGGCATCCTCGGGCATCTTCGCTGCATGCCACGAGACCCTCAACGACTGGGTCACAATGTGAAATGTCATGGGAGCAGAATCAATGAATGCTGGCATTCGGAAACATCGTGGGGGTTTATTCGGGGCCCTCGTGGGCCGTTTGCCTTCATGGGCCGTCCTGGGGCCTTCTTGGGCCGTCTTGGGGAGCTTGGGCCCGCTGGAGCCCCCTTTGGACCCATCTTGGGCACTTCCAGGGACCTCCCATGGCCTTTTTGGGTCTGTGCTGGGAGCCCTTGGGGGGCCTCTTGGTTCCATTATGGGCGGTCTTGGGGCTCTCGTGGGCGATCATGGGGCCCGGCTCGGCCGTCTTGAAGCTTTCTAGGGGGCCTTTTGGGGCATCTTGAGGCGATCTCTTGGGCTTTGAAACCGTCTGGAAAGCTGATGAAATCCGAAAGGCGAATATGCTAAAATTGTAAGGTTTACGCCAAGAATGGGGCGATTGTTGTGCCTTGAAGGCCCCTTGGAAAGCTTTTTGGGGTGCCGTGGGGGTCTTTATGTTGGCATTCGGGAACATCGGGAGGGTGTTCTCGGGGCCCTCGTGGGCCGTTTTGGCGCCTTCATGGGCCGTCCTGGGGCCTTCTTGGGCCGTCTTGGGGAGCTTGGGCCCGCTGGAGCCTCCTTTGGACCCATCTTGGACATGACCGGGGACCTCCCATGGCCCTTTTGGGTCTGTGCTGGGAGCCCTTGGGGGGCCTCTTGGTTCCATTATGGGCTGTCTTGGGGCTCTCGTGGGCGATCGTGGGGCCCGGCTCGGCCGTCTTGAAGCTTTCGTGGGGGCCTTTTGGGGCGTCTTGAGGCGATCTCGGGGGCTTTGAAACCGTCTGGAAAGCTGATGACATCCGAAAGGCGAATATGCTAAAATTGTAAGGTTTACGCCAAGAATGGGGCGATGTTTGTGACTTGAAGGCCCCTTGGAAAGCTTCTTGGGGTGCCGTGGGGGTCTTTATGTTGGCATTCGGAAACATCGTGGGGGTGTTTTCGGGGCCCTCGTGGGCCGTTTTGGCGCCTCCATGGGCCGTCCTGTGGCCTTCTTGGGCCGTCTTGGGGAGCTTGGGCCCGCTGGAGCCTCCTTCGGACCCATCTTGGGCACTTCCAGGGACCTCCCATGGCCTTTTTGGGTCTGTGCTGGGAGCCCTTGGGGGGCCTCTTGGTTCCATTATGGGCTGTCTTGGGGCTCTCGTGGGCGATCGTGGGGCCCGGCTCGGCCGTCTTAAAGCTTTCGTGGGGGCCTTTTGGGGCGTCTGTAGGCGATCTCGGGGGCGTTGAAACCGTCTTGAAAGCTGATGAACTCCGAAAGGCGAATGTGCTGAAATTGTAAGTTTTACGAACAGAATGGGACGATTGTTGAGCTTTGAAACGCCCCTTGGAAAGCTTTTGGGGGTGCCTTGGAGGTCTTTTGGGCCGTCCTGACGCAATTGGAGTCCCTCTTGGAGCGCTCTTGTGCTGTCTGGGGCCTCCCTGGAGCCTTTCTGATGACCCCTCGGATCGCTTTGGGTCTGCTGGCATGGCGTTTGTGGAGACCCGGAAAACCCGGTGACCTTTTCCATGGACGCCCAAGGGAGCCCGAGAATCCCACCCGGCGGTCCAGTTTTTTTTGGGGGGGTGAGGGTTTTTCCCCCCCCGGGCTTGTAAAAATATAGGAAGAGGAAAATAGACAATGCATCTATATGTGTGCTCCGGACGGGCCTCGAAGCGGCCCCCCGGGCCTCGCAGGGCGTTTTGCCAAGCCTTCCCAGCACACTTAGGGCGATCAGGGGGGTCATCGGAGACTTCCCAGAGACCCCCAGGACAGCACAAGAGCGCTCAAAGAGTGATCGACGTGATCTAAAGATGGCACAAGAGACCTCCAGGCTTGCCCCAAAGAGGCCTCCAAGAGCACTCCCAAGAAGGCCCCAACAAGCAAAACTCATTGTTTTTTGCGGTTGCTGGTGAATTATGGGGTTTTCCTCTGTTCGGCTTCCCGACGCTCCAAGACGGCGGTCTTCTGGGCGTCCGAAGCCACCTTGGAGGCTCCAAAATCGCCCCATAATCATCCGAAAGGGCTTCCAGGCAACCCAACAGAGCCCCAAAACGGCACAACACAGGTTGAAGATGGCCCTCAGAGAGCCCCACGGCAGCCCAATATGGCCCCAAGACACCCTCCGAAGCATTCCAAATCGTGACTCGGTCGTTCAGGGAGACCGCGATTGGAGGCAGGGTGGCCCGAGCAGGCCTCCAGAAGGCCTTGAGAAAGCCTGAAACAACTTTTGTGAGGCCTCCAGAGGCTCTCCAAGAAGGAGCCTCCGCAAAAAAGAGCTGAAGAGGATGGGGGAATGCGCAGGGTATGACGAACATAATGAAAAAGAAGCATGGAAGAAGGACAACGAATAATACTACTATAGCGGCGATGCCAGAAAAGGCAACAAGGAGTTATCGCGAAATTGTCGGCTTGACCTTCCTGCTATTCCGCCTGCATACCGAACTTCAAAGACCAAGGTGCATGGCGCGAAGCGCCACTGCAGTCTTGTACACATATATATATATGGATATATGTACTAGAGCCACTCGCGCGCTTCGCGCGCTTTGGTTCTAGTCAACCCCGCGACCACGCTCAACACCGCCATTGCCGCCACGGCTACCACCGCCCTTTCCGCCATCACCGCGGTCACGACCACTTCCGATTCCATGTCCATTATGGGCATGACCACCCCATCCACGACGATTGCACTTTCCGCGACCACTATAATGGCCATTGGTTCAACCTCTGCCTTTACCACCACCAATACCAAGAGATTCGCTAGCGTGACTTGTTCAACGCGGGGTCCCTGGAGCGGGCCCGAAGTCCGAAGACCTTCCATGGGCCCAGTGTTTCGTCGTAAATGTTTGACGGTCCCGGGCCCCGTTTCGGGCCTCAGGAAGCGAAGAGTGGTCTAGAAGCTTCGGGAGCGGGAAGAGTACCTGAGGGCGTCTGGTCAGGGGGCTGTTGGGGGGCCTCTAGGGGGCTTCTCAATGTTTTGTTGGAGGCTTCTTGGGGGCGTTTTGGGGGCCTCTTGGGGCCTCCTTGGGACCTCTGGGGGCGAAGGGCTTGAAATATTCGTAGGACGTCCTCTCTGGGCTCCTGCTTTTGGCCGTCCTGGGTCCCTCTTGGGCCGTTCTGGGGGCCTCTTGGGCTAGCCAGGGGCCCTTTGGGGCTGTCTTGAAACCCTCTTGGGCTGTCTTGGGGCGATCCTGGCGGCCTCTCGGGCCGTCTGTCTTCGTTCCCCTTGAAGGTCAGAAGGCGAATCCTTGAAAAATATACGTTGTCCAAAGGGAACGGGGCCATGTTGGCCTCGTGGGGCCCTCTGGGAAGGGCTCTTGGGGCCCTCTTGGGCTGTCTCGGGGGGTCCCAGGAGCCCTCTTGGAGCCATCGTCGGCGTCTTAAGGCTACATGTCGAAGCTTGTGCGCCTTCTTGATCTGGTTGGCGGCCTCCAGCGCCCTCGGGAGTCGCGGTTCCGGGCCCCCGGTCCTCGTCCCCCGGGATATATATATATATATATATATATATATATATATATACATATATAAACACACATATACATATATACACAAGACTGCACTGGCGCTGCGCGCCATGCACCTTGGTCCTTTGAGTTCTGCACGCAAGCGGAATGCGTGCGTGCGTACATGCGCGCATGCATGTATACACGCGCACGTGCATGCATGTTCCGTATAAATGTCTAGGTGTATACCAATAGGCTTACGTTGTAATATGTGTGTATACAACGTACATATGCACATATCAATTTATGTGTGTAAGGGTATGAACATGCATATGCAATTCGTACGGGGCATCCTCTGGCATCTTCGCTGCATGCCACGAGACCCTCAACGACTGGGTCACAATGTGAAATGTCATGGGAGCAAAATCGATGAGTGTTGGCATTCGGAAACATCGTGGGGGTGTTTTCGGGACCCTCGTGGGCCGTTTTGGCGCCTTCATGAGCCGTCCTGTGGCCTTCTTGGGCCGTCTTGGGGAGCTTGGGCCCGCTGGAGCCTCCTTTGGACCCATCTTGGACATGACCGGGGACCTCCCATGGCCCTTTTGGGTCTGTGCTGGGAGCCCTTGGGGGGCCTCTTGGTTCCATTATGGGCTGTCTTGGGGCTCTTGTGGGCGATCGTGGGGCCCGGCTCGGCCGTCTTGAAGCTTTCTTTGGGGCCGTTTGGGGCGTCTGGAGGCGATCTCGGGGGCTTTGAAACCGTCTGGAAAACTGATGAAATCCGAAAGGCGAATATGCTAAAATTGAAAGTTCTACGAAAAGAATGGGACGATTGTTGCGCTTTGAAACGCCCCTTGGAAAGCTTTTTGGGGTGCCTTGGGGGTCTTTATGTTGGCATTCGGAAACATCGTGGGGGTGTTTTCGGGGCCCTCGTGGGCCGTTTTGGCGCCTTCATGGGCCGTCCTGGGGCCTTCTTGGGCCGTCTTGGGGAGCTTGGGCCCGCTGGAGCCCCCTTTGGACCCATCTTGGGCACTTCCGGGGACCTCCCATGGCCCTTTTGGGTCTGTGCTGGGAGCCCTTGGGGGGCCTCTTGGTTCCATTGTGGGCTGTCTTGGGGCTCTCGTGGGCGATCGTGGGGCCCGGCTCGGCCGTCTTGAAGCTTTCTTGGGGGCCTTTTGGGGCGTCTTGAGGCGATCTCGGGGGCTTTGAAACCGTCTGGAAAACTGATGAAATCCGAAAGGCGAATATGCTAAAGTAATAACTTTTACGAAAAGAATGGGACGATTTTTGCGCTTTGAAACGCCCCTTGGAAAGCTTTTTGGGGTGCCTTGGGGGTCTTTATGTTGGCATTCGGAAACTCGTGGGGGTGTTTTCGGGGCCCTCGTGGGCCGTTTTGGCGCCTTCATGGGCCGTCCTGGGGCCTTCTTGGGCCGTCTTGGGGAGCTTGGGCCCGCTGGAGCCCCCTTTGGACCCATCTTGGGCACTTCCGGGGACCTCCCATGGCCCTTTGGGTCTGTGCTGGGAGCCCTTGGGGGGCCTCCTGGTTCCATTGTGGGCTGTCTTGGGGCTCTCGTGGGCGATCGTGGGGCCCGGCTCGGCCGTCTTGAAGCTTTCTTGGGGGCCTTTTGGGGCGTCTGGAGGCGATCTCGGGGGCTTTGAAACCGTCTTGAAAGCTGATGAATCCGAAAGGCGAATATGCTAAAATTGTAAGTTTTACGAAAAGAATGGGACGATTTTGCGCTTTGAAGCCCCTTGGAAAGCTTTTTGGGGTGCCTTGGGGGTCTTTATGTTGGCATTCGGAAACATCGTGGGGGTGTTTTCGGGGCCCTCGTGGGCCGTTTTGGCGCCTTCATGGGCCGTCCTGGGGCCTTCTTGGGCCGTCTTGGGGAGCTTGGGCCCGCTGGAGCCCCCTTTGGACCCATCTTGGGCACTTCCGGGGACCTCCCATGGCCCTATTGGGTCTGTGCTGGGAGCCCTTGGGGGGCATCTTGGTTCCATTATGGGCTGTCCTGGGGCTCTTGTGGGCGATCGTGGGGCCCGGCTCGGCCGTCTTGAAGCTTTCCATGGTGCCTTTGGGGCGTCTGGAGGCGACCTCGGGGGCTTTGAAACCGTCTTGAAAGCTGATGAACTCCGAAAGGCGAATATGCTGAAATTGTAAGTTTTACGAAAGGAATGGGACGATTGTTGTGCTTTGAATGCCTCTTGGAAAGCTTTTGGGGGTGCCTTGGGGGTCTTTTAGGCCGTCCTGACGCAATTGGAGTCCCTCTCGGAGCGCTCTTGTGTTGTCCGGGGCCTCCCTTGAGCCTTTCTGATGACCCCTCGGATCGCTCTGGGTCTGCTGGCAAGGCATTTGTGGAGACCCTGAAAGCTGGGTGACCTTTTCCAAGGACGTCCAAGGGAGCCCGAGAACCCCAGATCCCGGGGGTCCAGTTTAGGGCGGGGGAGGGTTCTTCCCCCCCCCCGGGGCTTGTAAAAATATAGGAAATGGACTATGTGTCACCTTAGCACCCACTCCACACCTCCCCATCCTCTTCGCACCCCCAGCGGTGCTCTCGGTAATCATCTCGAGCGCGGGCCTGGTCGGCGCTCGGCCACGCGGCGGCGCCGGGCGGGCCGAGCTTGGGGCGCTTGGGCCTGCGCTTGCCGCCGCCCGCGAAGATGTCGAACGCCCACTCCTGCACCTCGCCGCGTGGACGGGGGCGGCCCTGCCCGACCCCCCCCCTCCCTCTTCCCTGACGTCCTCTCCCAGCTCGGGGTCCCAGGATGGCTTCGGTCCCCTTCGAATCCGCCCCCCTGCCCTCGAGCGGGGGGGCGCGGAGGGCGGCCCTCCTCACGAGCGGGGGGCCGTGTCCTGTGGTGTGCCCGCGGCGCACGCAGGCTGGTACCGAGGCCGTCCACTGACGCACGCCCACTCTGGACGGGGCAATAATCGCCCACCCCCCCTGGGATCCGATGGGGGGCTTGGGCACGTGCTGTCGGAACGGGCGGATGGGGGGGTTGGAGGAGGACGCGGAGCAGCAGGAGGAGCAGCAGGAGGAGGAGGAGGAGGAGGAGGAGGAGGAAAGGGAGGAGGCGGAGGAGGAGGAGGAGGAGGAGGAAGCAGGGGAGGAGGAAGAGGAGGTGGAGGAGGGGGGGGGGGAATGGGCAAGCTCCGTCGGAAGATTCGTCGCCCCTCGACTAACATCCCACCCAAACTATTCCCGCCGCCGCCCGCCATCCTCCCGACGTGACGACGGAGGCCCTTCGCCCTCGCCCCCCCCGCCTTCCGTGGGGGCCTCTCGGCGGGCCCCGGGCCACGTCGGACACGGCTCGGGAGGAAGGGCGCGCCCTGGGGAAGGGGTCGGGGCCTCTGGGGGCTCGCGCCGTGCCACCAGCGCGGCTTCGGAGCTCGGGCTCCCCCTGCCTCGCCTCGGCACGCCGTCGGCGCGAGCCAGTGGCGTCCCGGAGGCCGGCAGCGGGGGGCACGAGGTGCCCCCACTCGGCCGCAGCTGGCTCACTGTGCGGGCGCGAGCGCAGGCCCCCCTGGCCACCCTCGCTTGCATTCCCCCACCTTCCTCCCATCCCCCGTCGCCCCGCGACCAACAGGGCTCAGGGCAGGGGGGGGGCAACGGGAGCGACGGGCAAGCGAGCAGGGCACGCGTGCGGCTGGCTTTGAGCCGCTCCAGCTCCTTCTGTGCGCTTGCGCCTCGCAAAGGTCCCCTCCTGCTTCCTCCCTCCTCCTCCTCCTCCTCCTCCTCCTCCTCCTCCTCCTCCTTCTCCTCTTCCATTCCTTCTTCTCCTCTTCCATTCCTTTTCCTTATAAGCAATTTCTCCCTGTCGCACCCCGAGGCTAGTTTTTAGGGCAGGCCGGGCGTTTCGCCTAAGACTTCCTCACCACGTGACTCTGAAGCTTGAACATTGAGAACAGTTTCGCAGATGGAGGGCGGGTGGTTTTCAAAATGTGGGTCTCGCCGCGCTGCGCCCATTCATTTCAAAAACTTGCAAGAGCCTCACGGACTGAGGTTAACCCGTTTTGATAATGTGGCTATCGCCTTAGCTCCGGGCACATTCGTTCCAAAACATTGCAAAAGTTTCACGGGTTGAGGGCACCCATTTTTTTACATCTGGCTCTCGCCTTAGCGCCGCGCACATTCGTTTCAAGAAGTTGCAAGACCTTCACGGATTGAGGGCGGTTCCTTTTCAAAATGTGGCTCTCGCCTTAGCGCCACGCACATTCGTTCATAATATTTGGAAGAGTTCCACGGACTCCCACGATCAACGTACCAGAAATAGCGTTTTGGGAAGGATTCTGGATTCTGCGGGCGTAACGGTTACGTTGATTCGCGGTGTTGAAATCTCCCAAATGGCGTTCTGGCACGATCCAGGATCGCCAAGACACAACAGTCAGGTTGATCCGTAGCGTTGGAATCCCGAGAACAATGTTTCGGCATGATTCCGGGTCTTCAAACGGCTGTCTTCCAACGAGGCAGGTCCCTCAATGGAAATGAACCGTTGTAGGGGCCTATGAGAAGGGAGCTTGGAGGGAGGGTGTATTCCAACATCGTTGATGTCTCTTGGGTTTACACTGGTCCTCCTCCTCCTCCTTCTCCTCCTCCTCCTCCTCCTCCTCACCCCTCACGCCTCACTCCTCGACATTCGCATGCGGACCCCGGACCCATTTCGGCACCCTTCACACGTGTCGTGGCCCCAAGGGAACCTCCACCGAAAGGCCCAATGGCACAGTTCGCATGCGCCTCCCCACCACCATTACGGCACGCCACTCGCGCGCTTCGTACCGCCATGGGGAGCTCCACCGACGAGAATTCTCTCAACCGCGAAACTCACAACTGCATATGCTTGGGCCCTCCGCCTGGATATTTGTCTTTTGTATCTCGCCTGACCCTCTCTGCGTCGATCTACTGGGTGAATCTACCCATGACCGCAGCAAGCTCACTGTTCTGTTCAAAAGCAGCCGGTCGTGCTTTTCGCAACGTGGCGGCGCCTGTAAGAAGACCAGAGCGCTTCAGAAGCTGAAGAATACTGCTCAACTTCACTCCCATCCTCCCTCCTCTCCCGCCCCTCACCCCCTCGCTTGTGCGGCGGCCATATGGACTCTGTACAAGCCGAAGCGCGCGCCGAAATAGTAACGGCTCCAGCAGACGATGCGAGAACGAAAAAGAAAGAAGAGGAGACAGATGGGAAACGAGAGCCGGGAAGGGAGGGTACTTCTGAGAGTAGTCAGGAGCCCACAATGTTGGCGTGGCATATCTCCAACGATGTTGGGGTCGCATGTCTGCCAACACAATGTAGAAGGAAAAGGGGTGTGTATATATATAACGAGGAGAGACCATGAGAAGGGGCGCAATACCAGTCTAAGGCGGCGCGCACAGGGACTGTGTACACAGAGCGAAACGAATACTTCGACGGCAAACCCTGGACAGGATGAGAGGACTTCTCTGGCAAGGTGGGCTTGGCCCCGCTGCTTGCCAAAACTTAAAACGGCGGGGGCGAGACTACTGCATCGATGATCGGCAGTTGAAGGAACTGCGCCCTTACGGGGAAAAACTATTCCCAACAAGCAGCATCACACAAGTGGCGTGCGCCCGCAGGGCAGAAGGCGATCCCCAGTGCCCCTTCCCTGACCACAACGACACAGAAGACTTTCCCCTCGCCTGCTCATGCGAAGAGCGAGCGTGTCCGAACACGCCGATCGAAGAGACGAGATTCGAGGGCAAGGCCCGCATGGGCCTCGCCGGCTAAAAGGGTCAGCGATTCGCGACCAGCACGCTAATTATCTTCAAACCACTGCTGGAAAGGAAGGGGGGGAGAGCAGAAGCAGGACGAGCGGGGCGGGGAGGTCGGGTCGGCCTGGAGCCTGGCGTCACAAGTCACAGGCTGAACGTGCACGACGGAGGGACCAGCACCCCACCCCACCTGCTCATGAACACCCAGGCGTCCTCTGGGATCTGAGCCTGAAGCGCGGAGCTGTCCTTCGTCGAGGCCACCACGATCTCCTTGGAGCTGGTGCGGGAGCCGAACCTCATGCCGTCGATGGCACACTGGAAGAGCAGGGCCTGGCGGGGGTCCGTGAACGTCACGAAGACGAAGCCCTTGTTCCGCTTGTCGGTCGCCTTCAGCGGCATGTAGAGGCGGTCGAAGCACCCCTGGAACCCCGAGTCGTGGATGAGCTCGAGGACGTCCCCGATGGTGCACCGGCACGGGACGTTCAGCAGCGTGAGGCCCACCGTGCCGGCGCCCCCGCGGGGCTCGGACTGGAAGTCGTCGCTCGAGGAGGGCGGGTCTTCTGGCGCCGCGGCCTCGCCGCGGAGCGCACCCAGCCGGCACGCGAGGCCCAGCACGGCCATGGCTTGTGTACGCGCAGTGGGCGCAGGGGCGCGGGCGGCCCACGCGTCGGGGCCTCTCCAGGCGAGGCGCGGGGCCGGCAGTGCGCGAGGCGCGGGGCCGGGAGGGTCGCCCTCGAGCCGCGGCTGGAGCCAGAGCGGTCGCGGAGCCTCCGCTGCGGATGTTTTGCTTCGGGGGGGGGGGGGAACGCTGGGCGAGAGGCGGGCGGGCGGGCGGGATCGAGGCACAGAATGCAGCAGGCTCGTGCGATGCGAAGTCGTGCCCTCGGAAATCTGGAAGGCAGATTCTGCGTCGAAGCTTGGAGGGGCCTGAGGCGCCCCAGAACTTCCAAGGTGCATCCCTGAAGGAATGTCCCAGGCCTCATGGGCCGGCGGCACAAAAGATTGTGTTTTTTGCTCCGCCCCCGTGACGTCCGTTACCGTGGAGAAGGGCTAGGATGCAACTCCTGGGAGGTCCTCGTTGGAACGATGTTGAGGACGGTGAGGCCCGATGAGAGGGCAACTTCACTGGAGCAGGCCAGATGGAGCCCAGGATTAAGACTGATCAAACAAGAGCGCCACGATATTTGCTGCATGGCGTCGACCCCTAAAGGTCTCGACCAATGTCGGCCAGCCACACGCGAGAGCGACCCTTCTGGGGTAAGAAATCTCTTTAGCGCGCGGCCTCTAAGGAGCCGTCGGGGGTGGGGTGGGGGTGGTGGTGGGTGGGTGGGGGTGGGGTGGGTGGGGTGGGGTGGGGTGGGGGGGGGGGGGGGGGGGGGGGGGGGGGGGGGGGGGCAAAACCCGAGCGCGCAAGACGCATCCATCGCATCGCATTCGGCGATTGGGGGACCCCAGGGGGCCCGCACCCACCGAAGGTCACTCCAGCCCAGCGAAAGGTCACTCTTACGTGTGTAGCCGATTATTCCCTAGGACCCGATTTTCAGCGCTTTCTGATGCTCCCCAGGCCCTGGCCCAGTAGGGTCCCCTAAAAAGACCGACAATAAATAGCGAAGACCTCCCGCGGAGATATTTGTTTGCCATGACACGAAAGAGGTCTGGGCAGGAGGGGGTAAGAGGCCGACCCCCCGTTTCGGACGTCACGGGTCCACGGAGTGAAAAGAAACAGCCTCTAGCTTTGAGGTCGGGTGTGTCCCCCTACAGGCGGATTTTGGACGAAAAATACACAACTGCCGATGTACATATATATATATATATATATATAAAAATAAACACATATATATGTGTATATATATAAATATGCATATATATATATATATATATATATGTATAGAAACATAGATGAAGGTTTAGATGCACAACGAATCGTCCCCAGACGATTCTTTTGACTAGTTTTGAATACTCCTCCTGCAGAGAGACAAGCCCGACTTGACTCCAGCCTTATGATGTTCCCGCCTACTTGAGCCTTGATCACCAGAAAGAGTTTCGAGCACCAGGAAAGTACCCCCAAACTCGAGGGTTTTCACGTGTCGGGCCCCGGGATACCCTCGTCCGACACTGTTTGGACACTGTTTCGACACTCTTTCGACACTTTTCTGGGTGCTCGAAATTATTTCTGGGACGTGGTCCTTTAAGTACGATGGGAGCAACATAACTCCAGCCCTCTGCGGGGCCGCCTCGGGGCGGGCTCACCGCCGGGGCGCGGCGCGCCCCCCCCCGTCGCGGCCGGGCGCCGCCCGGGCCACGGGGCCGGGCGGACCCCCGCGGGCCGGGGCGCGGTGTGGCCGAGAGGGGAGGCCAGGACACCCTTCCCCAAGAGACGCGACGAGGGAAGGCCCGCGGGCCCGAAGAATGACCACCACAATCACCACCTTTCCTCCTCCCTCCTCTACTGCTCCCCTTTTTCTCCTGGGAGGGGGGAGGGGGTGAGGGCGCGTCTTGGGGGGAAAGGGGGGGCGCCACCCCCCTCCCCTTAACCGCCGTGACGGGGGCCCAGCCAGCAGCCCCCCCCAACAGCCCCCGTGCTAACGCGGGTTGAAGACATGTTTCTGGGGACACGATTCAACCAAAAGCGTTGGCGAGGGTTTCCTGGGGGAGGGTCCCGAACTGCAGCTCTGAACTGCAGGAGGAAGGAGGGAGACAAGAGGCTGACCTTTGAGGAGGAGTAGCAGACCGCGAGGGAGAGAAAAATGGGGGCGGGTGTCAGCGGTGTATCATGAAGGGGAGCTGGCAGACCGGGCACCTGGGACAGGGAATCATAGGACCTGGGACTCAGAGATCTGTAGGTGCACCCCCATGTCAATCACGTCAAGCAAATGATCCGTATGGGCACGAGAGCTTGAGCGGTGGCAAGAGGTGTCACACGGAAGGACCGCCTTGCGAAGCATCATGGTCGAGAATATTGAAATTCCTTGAGGCCCTGCCCTGAAGCAATCTGGTGCTGGCACTCCTGGGCTGCAGTGGCAATGCATTGCAAGAGGGGCATAGTGGCTGGCGCTCCGGGGAGCTGGAGTGAGGACTTATGGAACCTAGGACCTACTGCAGCAGTGCAGCTGCAGGGAGAGGGGGGAGGAGGTGAAGTGTGGTGGAGGAACGCAAACCTGGTGGCTCGCACTCCTGAGCTGCATCGGCTCGATGTGGGGAGTGTCTCGAGCGAAACGGCACCTGTTTTAAGAGTCGGGTTCAAAAAACACTGGATCTGGGGAGGATGTCTCAAGCGTAGTGTGTCCTTCAGGATATGCCTCAACCTTGTGGGCACGTAAACCTTCATGGTGACAGGAAGTGTCACGTGGAAGGGCCGCTTTGCGGAGCATCCTGGTCGAGTGTTGGAATTCTACGCGGGGAGGGAGAGGGAGGAGGCCGAGAAAGGAGGACGAGGAGGAGGGGGATGAGGCGGAGGCGGAAGCAGTGGCGGAGGAGTAGGAGGAGAAGAGGAGGGCGAGGAGGTGGAGAGGGGGGAGGAGGAGGAGGAGGAGGAGGAGGAGGAGGAGGAGGAGGAGGAGGAGGAAGAGGAGGAGGAGGAGGAGGAGGAGGAGGAAGAGGAGGACCAGTGTAAACAGTGTAAACCAAAGAGTCATCAACGATGTTAGCATAAACCCTCCCCACAAGGTCCCTCATCATAGGCCTCTACAACGGTTCATTGCCACTGGGGGATCTGCCTCGTTGGAAGACAACCGTTTGAAGACCCTGGATCATGCCAAAACATTATTATCGCGACCCGAACGCCACCGATCAACCTGATTGTTGCGTCTTGCCGATCCAAGAATCGTGCCAAAACGTCGTTCTTGGGACTTCAACACCGCGAATCAACGTAACTGTTGCACCCTCAAAATCCTGATTTGTCCAACACACCATTTCTGGAACGCTGACCGTAGAAATCCGCAAAACTCTGGCACTATGTAAACAGGAATGTGCGCGGCGCTAAGGCGAGAGCCACAGTGTGTCAAATAATCGCCCTCAATGCGTGACACCTGTGCAATCACACAAAAGATGTGCGTGGCGCTGGGGCAAGGGTCACATTTTGAAGACGAACCGCCCTCAATCAGTGAAAGGCATTGCACATGTTAAACAAGGGAAACAAATATGTGCGTGGCGCTAACGCGAGAGCCACATTACGAAAACGGTCCGCACTCGATACGTGAAGCTCTGGCACATGTTTTCAAAAAAGAAATGTGCGTCGCGCTGAGGCGAGAACCACACTTTGAACAAGAATCGCCCTCAATCTGTGGAGATTCGACAATTATGAAAAATGCGCGCGGCGCTAAAGCGAGAACCAGATTATGAAAAAGAGCCGCCCTCGATCCGTGAAACTCGTGCACATGCAAGAGACACATGTTGAATCCGTGAAGCTCATGCATTGTTTAAAGAATGTGCGCGGCGCTGAAGCGAGAGCCACATTATGAAAACGGCCCGCCCTCCATCTGTGAAACGGTTGCCAATGTTTATGTTTCACGGTCATAAGTGGTGCGAAGTCTCAGGCGAAACGCCCGACCCGCCCTTTCGACCTGCCCCGGGGCGCGACAGAGAGAAGTTGTGTACAAGGAAAAGGAATGCAGGATGAGGAGAAGGAGTAGGAGGATTTAGAGAAGGAGGTAGTAGTAGTAGTAGTAGTAGGAGGAGGAGGAGGAGGAGGAGGAGGAGGAGGAGGAGCACAGTCCCCTGACGTCGCGCTCCCCAGCCCCCCCTTGCAGCGTGACCCCCAGAGGTCTCGACCCCCAGAGGTCTCGACCTCCAGAGGTCTCGACCCCACCAGCCGTCTGAGCGCAGGTGGTCTAGAGCGTTTCCTTTTCCAGCCTCCTTCCGTTCCATGCTCGGGAGGTTTGCCGCCCCCCCCCTCCCTGGGTCTGGACGGGCTTCCCCGCGAGGGGTTAGAGCGTCCACGATGGCCCAAGATAGCTTCAAGAGGGCTTTAGCTAGCCCAAGATGGCCCCCAAGATCGCCCAAGATAGCCTGCAACACGCATCAAGACGGCTCAAGATAGCCAAGTTAGCTAGCTCAAGACGGCTCAAGATAGCCTGCAACACGCATCCAAGAGGCCTCAAGACGGCCCCAAGACGATTTCAAGTGCCCTCCCAGCCCTCCAAGGACCCCCCCAAGAGGCCAAAATGGGTTCAACATCTAAGGAACAACATGTCGGTTTGCCTTTTCGCTGTTTTGCTTCCGATGGGCTCTTGAGGCGTCAAGATGGCCCCAAGATGGCCCAACATAGCCCCAAGAAAGGTCCATGAGGGCCCCAAGACGGCCCCAAGAGCGCCCAAGAGCGCCCCAAGAGCGGTCCAAGACGCCCCTTTTGGGCCTCCGAGGGGGGGGGGGGGGGGGGGGGCGCGTAAAGTTAAGACCTTTTTGTTGAGCAAAGGGGTCCAAAACGGCCCCAAAAGGCCTCAGACCCCCCCAAAGAGTCCCAAACGGGCCCCAAGACTCCCCAAAAGAGCCCCAAGAAGGCCCCAAGAAGGCCCCAAGAGGACCCCAAGATGGCGCCGAAATGACACTACGAGTCTTCGAAAAACCCCTCACCACGACATGTGCCCAAAACCCGACTGCTCGTCATCCTTGTCATCGTCCGTTCCTTCCTTGCTTCTTTCCTGCCACCTCCCTGCTCCTCTTTATCCTCCTCCCTCCTTCCCTTCCTCCTTTTTCTGTTTTTCCTCCTCCTCCTCCTCGTCCTCCTCCTCCTCCTCCTCTTCCTCCTCCTACTCCTATTCCTACTCCGTCTCCTACTCCTCCTACTCCTCCTACTCCTCCTCTTACCCCCAATATGGCCCCATGCATGACCAGCACCAGCAGCACCACTTGCCCCAAGATGGCCCCCAGAGGGCAACAGAGCACCACAAGCAACAACACCAGCAGCATCACCACCACCGCCGCCACCACCGTCACCAGCAGCCGCAGGCGAGTTTAAGATAAACTTCGGTGCGGGGGCAAAAAAACAAGGATGCATATGGGGATGCGACTCTCAACTGTGCGACAAGGGCGATGAATGATAGATACAGTGACCTGCGCCAGCGACGCTTACCACGGGGAACACCCAGGCGTATCTTGCACCCGTTTCCATCTTAAACTTCGCTGCGGGAAGCTCTGTGTGATCCTTGTTTCTCATGGCCCAGGGCGGATGCAGCCACCTGCGCTAGAGGCGCTCACCACGGGGAGCACAACGTCGTATCTTGCACTGATCTCAACGTCAAGCTTCAATGCGGGACGCTAGTTGTGATCCGTGTTTTTCGGACGACGGCCGCGCCACTGCACGCTTCCAGCCGTCCCCGATTGACGAACGCCCCTGCCGCTCGCTCCTGGGTGGGCCGGCCGGCGGGGATGCGCGGGGCGACAGGGCACGTTCGAGGCTGACCCCGCCGCGGCGACGAGGGCGCTCCGGGAGGGGCACGAGACGGGAGCGGCGAGGGCCCGAAGGCCTCGATCCACGAGGCTCGATCCTCGAGGCCTCTATGGGCCCCCGCCCCCCTTGGGGGGCACGCACAAGGGGGGCCGTGGGGGAGGGGGGGGGGGGCTTCTCGGGAGGGAGGATGTCTCTTGGAAGGCGCGGGCCTCTTACGTCCACGGAGAAGGCCCGCGCATTCCTGGAAGCAGCCTCCTTTTGAGAAGCCCGCCCCCCTCTCCCCCATACCCCCCTCTGCGCGTGGCCGACCCTTGTCCGATGGGACTTGGTGTCAACTCATTGGATCCTCCCATACCATCCTGTCGGCTTTGGCGAATCGACGCTACTCGACGATCGTGAACGCTACTCGACGCTAAATCGACGCCAATCGACGCTATCCGACGCTAAACCGACGCTAAATCGGCTCCATCGACGCTACTCGACGCGAAAGACGGATTCGAGAGGGTATGCCAGGCTCCAATGATTTTATGAGAATATATATAGATAGATAGATAGATAGATAGATAGATAGATAGATAGATAGATAGATAGATAGATAGATAGATAGATATATAGATAGATAGATAGATAGATAGATAGATAGATAGATAGATAGATAGATAGATATATAGATATAAATACATATATATATATATATACGTAATCTTTTGGAGTTCCGCGCGGATTCCTTGGATCTGCGCTGGCCCCCCTCCCTGGAGCGCGACTCGAAGCGCGCCTTGAGGCGGCGCCTCCGGCGCCGCCCAGTGGGGCCCAGCGCGGGTCCACGAAATCCGCGCGGAACGCCAAAAGTTTATGTTCATGGCGTCTTTTCTCTTCGAGATTTGCCACCGAAAACGGAAGTAAAGAACCGACCATTATACACCGATGCTTTTTTCCAGTCCCGCACTGAAATTCGCGCAAAAAAAAGATTATGGTGCATACGGCATCCTGGTGTATACATGTTTCGCCGCTTCCCCAGGACAACGGGGAAACAAATCTACACCACACCACCCCGACGTCGTCCCCGACCCTCAGAACTTCCCGGGATTGAACAACAGCCCGCCACTGGTGACGTATATGCTCCAGTTCGCCGTGGAGGGTCGCACCGCCGCCGGGGGCGCCTCGCTGATGAGCTCCTGCTCCTCCGTCCGCAGGGGCATCGGCGGGGTGGTGCCGCGCGGCGCCGGCAGCGCGGCCCGCGGCCCGCGGCTCTGGGCTCGGGCCGGCGGCGCCGCTGCGGCGATGGCACTGGACGAGGAGCCATGGGGGTAGTCGGCGGCGAGCGAGGGGGGAGGTTCGGTGCGGCTCTCCTCGGAGGCAAGGTGCACGACCTCAGCAGCCGGGGGGGTTGCGCGACTAGTGCGAGAATGAGCGGCGTAGCCCAGGGCGAGGGGGGAAGTGAGGAGGAGGAGGCCTTCCCAGAAGGCTCGGAAATCACCCGGCCTTCTGAGAAGTTGTTTTAAAGCTGCCCCCGAGGACGCAGAAAGCTCCTCAGAAGGCCAGGGGCCTTCTGAGAAATCCCGCCGCCTCCTGAGACAGCCTTCTCCTTCTCATGCCCCCCCACGCTCGCCGCCGAGAGAAGGAACCCGGGGTCTGAAAGCCGGTGGAACTTCGAACGCGGATTCGCCATGGACATCATCGCCGCCCACATCAACGAAGGGACCCTCCAAGGTCTGAATCTCCCCGGGCGCATGCCTGCACGAACGCCCCCACCGTCGTGCTCATGATGCTGTTTGTGTCGCATTTTCCATTCCACGCCCCCCGCTTTGACCAAGCCGCTGGCCTCTCATGCCTAACTCGCGATCCTGAGGCCCCGTTTGCTGCTTCGACCGCGCTGAGTCAGCCAGCGCTGCAACCCAGAAAGGCTCCACTGCAAGCATGTGTGGGCTGTGACGTATCTCCAATGATTCTCGAAATTCGCTTTCTGCAGTCCGTGCCATACCCCCACCGCCTGAAAATTGCCCCACATGGGGGCGTCACGTCATCAGAAGCCTACCTACAAAATCGCAAAATTGAAATTAAAACCAGGATGACCGACGATGTATAAAAACACACCCTGTTCCGAGTCCCCTCTCCACACGTCCTTGCAGCAGTCTTCGCTCCACTGCAAGAACGGCCCCCCTGGAAGACAACCGACCTGCCGGCACGCAATTCGGACGAAACCAGTGCTTTGAACAGGAACAGCCTTCCACTGGCCCTAAAGCCAACAGGTACACTCGCAAAGTTCAACGAAAGAGGCGACCAGCAATAATCGCGGTGCGAAACAAGAAACAGCGATCAACCGGTGCTGGGACGCAGAAGGACATCCTAGTGTTATGTGCGTCTGCGGGGTGCACACGCCGTCCTTCGTCTGTGCAGCTGCCCTGCAGCTACGATTACGCTTCTCTTCTGGGGACCAGCGGAGCAGGCAATCAGAAGCGGCTATACGATATTTTAAACGATCCGCCCTCCATGCGTATAACTGTTTACGCGTCTCTATATCAACACAACATTTACACATGCTCGTACATGTTGATAAGAGGCGCCATCCATCCGTACAATATCTACATGGCATCCATACACATACAACTTGTTAAACAAACCGCCCTCCATCCGTACACCATTTACACATACATATTGAAAAGAGGTACACTTCATGCGTACACTGTCTGACAATATTCAAGATTCAAATGGCAAACCCTGCGACCCCGTCGAGCGATAACCCCACTCTGGAAGGGTGCGTCGTGCATCCGTGACGCTGCTGGAGACACGTCAGACAAATGAGCACGACGACGGGGATCAAGTCTGAGGAAAAGACGAAGGCAAGTTTGACGAGGACCCAGAGAAAGGGATATCAGAAGGCATCTGCGAAAAGGGAAGAGGTATATGACCAAGGAGCAAAAGAGCGTCGGCGAGGAAGAGGAAGAGGATGATAAAGGAGGGCGAGGAAGAGAATTCCCGAAACCCTTTGAGACCCCCCCCTGAGAAACCCAGGCAAATTTATGAAGCGTCCTCCTTCCTCCCCTCCCTATCCCTCCTCCTCCTCCTCCGAGGTGGCAGCTGTTGGGGGCCGAACTCCCCCAAACCGCACGGCGCAGAGATTGAGGCCCCTGGGGTCCCGGAAGATGGGGTCGGAGGGTTTGCACTCCGCAGGGGCGGCGCCGGAGGCGCCTCGAGGGGGCCCAGCATACCGACGCAGAAGAAAACCCTGCAGACATCCGGAAGTCTACACGCTCGTGCCGCCCTCCTGCGTGCTGCCCGTGCGCCAGCGACCTTCACAGGGGAAGCCGTCATGTACCGATGCCGCTACTCCCCAAACCTCGCCTTGGGATGCGTTCTGGTCAGAGTCTCGAGGCGAATCCAGCGGTGGCGGCGAGGGCCTCCCAGGAGGCCCAGAAAAGGCGAGAACGAGGGAAGGGTAGCAATGTGGGTACATGTCCCTCCTCTGATCCACGTGTGTGCGCCCAGAGGGTGGACGCCCACAGGACTCGCTGACACTCCGCGCGTGACAGAGGAGAAACTCGCGCTTCAGGGAGGCGAATGCGCCCTTGGCATCTGCGGATGCCCCACCACCCCCAGTGGTCCCGCGAGCCGTGCGTCGGCAACTGGCAGCGGGCGCGTTGCGAGAACACCTGATTACTCTGAGTACCTCAATAATTCTGGGCCCCTGGACTTCAAGGGCCCCCCGGACTACAAGGCCCACCCCCTCGGACTACAAGGACCCCCCCCCCGGACCACAGGGAGTCCCCCCCGGACTACCAAGGACCCCCCCCATGGACTACAAGGGCCCCACCCCCGGACTACAGGACCCCCCCCCCCGGCCTACAAGGACACCCCCTGGGCTACAGCCACGCGCGCAACTGCGGCCACTCTGCCTGGCCCTTTGCATGGGGCGCATGTCCGCGGTCGTCGAGTGGGACGTCGCCCCGCGAAGATCAAAGTGCCCCCCCCCCCCCGGACTACAGGACCCCCCCCTGGACTGCCCCCCCCCCCCGGACTATACAAGGCCCTCCCTCCCCCACGGACACCAGGACCCCTCCCTTGGACTACAAGGGCCCCACCCCCCGACTACAGGGCCCCCCCCCCCCGGGACTATTGGTCACCCCAGAACTGTCGAGGTACTCAGAGTAGGCAGCCTCCCAGACCTCCTCTCGGTACGGAAACATGAGGTTGATAGTGGTGTTCGAGCTCCGCGGGGCCTCAACTCTGCACGCCCGGGATGGGGACAGAAAGTGCGGGCACGATGCCCAACAGGAGTGCCCGTTCATGCTGAACACGAGCTGCTGTCCTTCGGAACCCTTCTGACAACAAGTCATGACATGTTGGCCACACTTCTCTTCCAGTTGGACAGCCAGCGCTGTCAGATGCACAGAAACTGCCGTCAAACGACAAGATGTGTTGTCCGATGGGCTCCGAATAACAGCACATCTTGTCGAAGACGAGCAGGCACTGCTGTTGGGCATCGTACCCACACGTTCTGTTCCCACTCCGGGCGCGCAGATCAACATGCCCCGGGACGGTCCAACAACTAACGCAGGATGTAAACCCCGCCCCGGGCAAGTGGTCTAGAGTTGCGCACGGTGTGAAAAGAAGTAGCTGGAAATTCGGTCTTGTCCCGACCCCCGAGATGGACACCCCCAGGGCGATGGCAATCTGGGGGATGTACCCTCAGAAACCGAGGGAATGTTCAGGACCGACGCCGAGATGCAATGGTGCCGATCACGGGGATACCCATCGGTCGGAAGAAGTAGGTAGAAACATGAAGCAGGAAGGCGTTGAAAACAGATTGGGTGTCCACCCGCCCAAAAAGAGGACGGAAAAGGTGAAGCCACTCGATCATGGAAGTAGGAAGGCGCTTAAAGTAGATTGGAAGGTGGGAATCCAAAAATACCTACTTTCAACGACCGATGGGTCAAGGCGACATCACCAGCACCAGCGCCTAGGCTTAGGTCGGGCGTGTCCCCCTAGAGGCGGATTTTGGATGAAATGAAAACTACCCAATATATATATATGGATATTATATAAATAAATTCCAAATGAGCAGAAATCGTCCCCAGATCATTTTGTAAACTACTATGTTTGAACATTCCTCCTGCAGAGGGGCAGGCCTGACTTAAGCCTTGGGCGCCAGGGGGGGCCCTCCTGGTGCTGTGGCCCCCTCCTCTCGCTCGACGACCCCCCCCCCTCCCCAGCTCGGGAGAAGAGCACCGTGGGCGCCCTCGCGGAGCAGGTGGCCGCCCCGCCCCCCCCTGGTGGTGGTGGCGCCGCCTCTCTCGGGGAGACGTACACGTCGTTCACTTCGAGTCGTGCTCATTTCTAAGTGTGCTCGTTTCTGATCCTTCCTGGCCCCTCTGGTGGCCAGGGAGAGGCCCAGGATAGAGGCATTAGAAGTGAACGGATCTTGGCCCCAAAAAAAACAGAGAACTTTCGAAGAATTAGTAATGTACAATGTGCACGTAAGACTCGGCCACGGGGAAGCTGGGGCTGGCCCGACGGGGCCAGCATGAGAACGACGAGGCCCAGCCTGACATCTGACGCGAGCCTCCGCTGCAGACATCCCTCAAGACCGGGCCGTCGCAGTCCAGGACGCGCTCGTCAGAAAACGTCGGCAAACCCGAGTTCCGGCTTACTCGAGCCTCACGCTTCCCCGACTCTCCTGCCTCCGTTCCCGAGAGCGGACGTCACGACAAAAAAAGCAGCATCGCTCGACAACAGCTCGACCAGGAAGCCCTGGACACCGCCCTCCTGCCGCACCCCTCACGACCCCAGATCGACCCGCGAAGCTCCCGGCCCCCGCAACAAGAGAGGCAGCAGAGCGCCCGTGGCGAACAGCAGACAATGCGGCGCCAGAATCGCAGGGCCCCTCCGGCACACACAGAGATCGGGGTGGGGCCTCCCCCTCTATAGAGGCCTCCCAGACGGGGTCGGAGCAGGTGGGGTCCGAGGATCGCGCCGCATCGCCGATACGTCGGCGATGCATCGGCGATGCGCCGCCGATGCACCGCCGGTGCATCGTCGACGTCGGCTGTGCATCGGCGACATCGATGTGAAGCAAATCGAGCTGCACATCGAGCCGCATCGACCGGCGATGCATCGGCGACGTGGCGGGATCCTCCGACCCCATCTACTCCGACCCCATCTGGGAGGCCTACCTAGACTTAAGTCGGGCCTGACCCCCTACAAGGGGATTTTCGACGAAACACTCAAATTCCTCCAAAAATAACAAAAAAAATCCAAAAATAGTCTGGGGACTATGTTTGGGTATTTTTACCTTTTTGGAATGTTTGTGGTGTATTGTTTTATTTTTCGTCGAAAATCCTCCTGTAGGGGAACAGGCCCGACATAAGCCTAGACCCTCTCATCCTCGCACGCCACCTGCCCCGGGGGCGCACGGGGCGTGCGGGCACAGCACGCGGCGTGCTCCGCCTCGGGAAGATGAACCTCGTGTCGGAGTTCACCGCCGGCAGCGCGGACGTCCCCGTCACTCTCACGGGGATGGGTCCTCGTGGCCGCCCCGGGCCGGACCCGCGGGAGCCCGAGCTGGGGGGAGGCGCTCGACCCGAGCCCCCTGGCGTCGTGAGAAACGTCACGGCGGAAGGCCTTTGGCGATCCGCTGCCTCTGGGGGTCCTCGACGGGCCTCAGGACCGTTCCCGGACATCCAGCCGCTCCAGTCTTTTCGATGCGTGGACCCTGGAGGTCTGGACCACTGGACCACTTCCCTATGGGGCCGGCGTGCCGTCCTGAATCGTTCTGTGTTGTTTAGGCGGTCCCGAGGCCCAGCGGGCGCCCCCAGAGGCCGAAGATGGCCCAAAAAACCCGCCGCTCCAGCTTTCATCGGGGCGTCTGCCCGGGTCCCCAGACCCCCGACGTCATGATTCGTGCATGACGTCGACCCCCAGAAGTCTGGACCCATTCCCCGAAACCGGCTTTTCATCCTGCGTCGTTTTTTGACGGTCCCGAGGCCTGGCAGGGGCCGAAACCGCCGACGAGGTGGCGGGCCACGCCGAGTTTACCTGCGAGGGGGCGAATCTCGCGGCGAGCGGCAACAAGCTCAAGCGCCACCCCCAGCGAGACTGCAAAGAACGACAGGCTTCCCACTATGGGTGGCCAAATGGTTCTCCACCTTTTCCGGGCTCCCAGAGGCTGAACATATGGAAAACCTCCCGTCGCGACTTTCTCAGGACTCGAGGGGGTCTGCATGGGCCAGCACACACGGCTCGGGATGACAAGCCGGCCCTGGGGAAGTCGAGGCCTCTGGGGGCCCACGTGCGTGGGGGGGGCCTGGGGAGGGGCAGGCCCCACAGACCTCCGACGAGGTGATCGCTCTCCTCCAGCCGCGGCGTGCTTCCCACGACATCTCTTGGCCGCCGTGGTGAGCGTTTTTGTTTCGGCGTTTCGACGTTGGGAGGAAGGGGGGGGGAGAGGGAGGGGGGGTCTGGCTCCGGACCTCTGCTCGGTGCGACTGTTTGCAGCAAAGCGTCCTATGGGGGGAGACTCCACCTGCTCGAAACAGGCCCCCAAAACATCAAAGATCCACTCGACGGCTCGCCAGCTACCGGAATTGGCGACCGGAATCCCGCTTTCGGTTGCGACCGGCTCGTCCAGAGAGTTAAATAATTATTACCGCAAACTTCCGGTAACGGATGACCTATGGGATAGGTCGGGAGCTCCGGGGCCGCGGATGGAAGAGGACACATCGGGCAAGATGTTGTGGCCTGGGGGGGGGGCCTGCCTTGACCCTTGACCGAAGGAACGTCCCGGCCCCGCCCCGCCCCCCCCGACCAGACACCATCCACGGGGGCGTCCCGGGCCGCATCTGGACGCGGCGCGCGGCCAGAGCAGGAAGCGCACACACCCGCCCCTCTGTGCGGGCACACGCTGCAGTCGGGCCCAGGACCCAGGACAGCAGAGCATCCTCCAAGATCATGAGACCCTCCGCCAGCAAAAACACCGAACATCCGAGGGTGCCCTCCCCAGGATGCACAAAAACATCCAACAGACACGAAGAATATTAGGATACCCTTCCCGAACCGCCTTCGATCTTATACCTCGGGCCGACTGCAACATGGATCACTCAGAGGATCCGTGAATCTGGCGCGTGGGCTCATCGGTTCCTGGGCCAGGGATCGACCAGGCCAGGATCGGTGAGGCAGGTGAGAACGCCAGGGAGAGGAGGAGGAGGAGGAGGAGGAGGAGGAGGAGGAGGAGGACGACGACGAGGAGGAGGACGAGGAGGAGGAGGAGGAGGAGGAGGAGGGGGAGGACGAGGGGGGGGGAGGAGGAGGAGAGGAGGGGGGAGGAGGAGGAGGAGGAGGAAGGAGGAGGGAGGAGAGGAGGAGGAGGATCCACGGATCGGGGAAACCTCCCGTCCGAAGCACGAGGCCGGTGCCGCCCGACCTGGCGGAGCGGGGACCCGCCGCCGGTCCACGCGCTGGCCCATTGAGCCCTCCTCCTCCTCCTCCTCCTCCTCCTCCTCCTCCTCCTCCTCCTCCTACTCCTCCTCCTCCTCCCAGTCGGCGGAGCGCGCGCTCCACGACTCGCAGAGCAGCTGCTCGCAGGTGGCCCGGATCCGCCGGAGGGGTCCTGCGATGCAGGACGCCGAGGCAGACGCCTGCTCCTGCTCGGACGTGTGCGAGCAGGCACGCTGCGGGAGCGGGAAGGGGAGCGCGCGCGGCGCTTCCCGTCTGCGCCTCCTCGGCCTCTGCGCGGGCGCCGAGGCCCGGGCGGCACGCGCCAGGCCCCGGGGGGGGGGCCCAGGGGAGCGGCGGAGGCAGAAGCGCTGGCCACGAAGTCCGAGGAGATGTCGTGGCCCTGGCCATGAGATCCAACTCCGTGCGCTCCCCTGGACAAAGGATGCAACGTGCGCCGGTGGTTTCGGGAAGCCGTGCGGGGGGACCTCCCTGGCAGTTTTGTTCGCCCCGGGTCCGTTGCCGACGGCCCCGCGGGGCCCGCAAACGGCCCCCCGCGGGCTGCAGACGCGGAGAAGCGGTAGGCAAAGAAAGCAGGCACATCTACGACCAAAGTTGCATTACTTTTCCGGGGCAGTGCTGAGATGACCGCGGCGGCCTCTAAGGGGATCCGGGGGGGTAGAAGCGGATGCCAGGGTGGGCCCTATCTGCCCCAACCTGACTTATGAGTGGGCTACACGTGCCCCCACTTAGACCGGGTCTGCACCCCCCTAAACCACGTAAGGCACTTCCAACCGCCTCTAAGCCCCCTGATCCCCTCAGCAATCCGAGAGGAATCTCGGTAACGATACAGTCACTCCCCAGACCTCTCCCAAGGCGAGTTCTGGCCAGAACTTCGTGCCGAATCCGGCCGTGGCGACGAGGGCCTCCGAGGAGGCCCTTGAGGGGCGAAAACGAGGGCCCTCCGATGAGGAACCGTCAGCAGCCCGCCGCGGTCATCTCACAGGAAGGTGTAGTCACCACCCACCTTTCATGCAAGACTCGGGCTCTGGGGACTCGGGTTGGCCCGACGGGGCCACCATGAAAATTTGACGCGAGCTCCCGCTGCAGACATTCCACGAGATGCATGCGTGTGCGTGCGTGTGTATACACCGATATGTACGTATACACAAACACACATGTGGGCATTTACCAATCGCATGGTTCGGACCCCGTGGGATAAGGTTCAGGGGGGGCATTGAAACAAATAATTATTCGGAGGCGAATCAATGGCAGTCGGGATCTGGGGGGGGCCATCAGTTTTTCCACAATGTTTAGACATTCCAATTTCGGCGGTAAGCATCGCCGAACAAGTTTTATCCAAGAGCAGTCCGCCACAGCACATGGGATCCAGAGTGGCTCATCATCTCAAATGCGGAAGAACCCCCCAACAGCAGAAGCAAGGGGCAGACGATGAACTCAGAAACCGCGGTAATTCTGAAAAGAGCCGCACCGCAACCGTAACCCGAAGTACTGCCCAGACACCCTCCGTCGTGATTTGTTCACAGCCTGGCTCCCCATAGGTCTGGACCCCTCCCCCAGGACCGGCACTTCGTCCTGAGTCTTGCTGACGGTCTCGGGGCTCGGTGAGGGCCCACGGGGGTGGAAGATGGGCCAAAGCCCTCCGTTGCTCACAGCGATCAGGGTACCCGGTTGGCAGTCATCGTTCTCGTGCGAACCCCCAGCGCTCAAAACTCCAGGCGCTCACAAGGGATCTCTGGGCGCTCCTCCTCCGCGCCTCTCGGGGCGTGCCGCGCGACCGCTCCCGAAACTTTTCCCGTGCGTGGCCCGGGGCCTTCGAGCAACTCATCAACCGCTGCTTTGGTGGCGACGCGCGCCTGGCTCTGCAGGTCCCCACCTGGGCCCAAGCGGCCGCGACGTGCACGCGCGCGTTCCGCACTGCGTGCGAGCAAGGCAGCCAGAGATCAGGATCACGATGGCCTCTTCGGCTCCTCGTCAGGCGGCCGCACCCGGGCCGTGCCCGGCCAAAGGCCAGCGCGCAAACCATGGCGGCGGGGGGGGGGGTTCTCAGCCCTGTGGCCATCTTGGAGGCCCTGAGGGCCATCTTGGGGGCCCTGGGGGCCATGCGTGCGCGCATGGTGTAACAGCATGTTTCCCTCTGCTGTCTTCCGGTCGAGCCCAAGACCGCTGCCACAGGTAGGGAGCCCACAAAGGACGTGTGCGCCCAGCTACGCACATGAGCATGGCCCCCCAGTCCGCGAGACCACCCGCGTGATACGGACGGTGTGCGTCCGTCTGTCGCTCCTGAGCAACACGGCCCCGAGGTTCCCCGGAGGAGCCCCAAAATTCTTCACGAGAGCCCCACGAGGGCCCCAAAAGCGCGGTACCGCCAGACCGCCGGGAGCCGCCCCTCCAGGGTGGACCCAGGAGGCCCCGAAGAGCCCCCCGAGAGGCCCAGTAGAAAGCCCCCACGAGACTTCCGAGAGGCTCCCAAGAGACCCCCCAAAAGCCCCAGGTCAGCATCCAAGAGAACCCCAAAGAGGCCACGTCGCAGCAAACCGCAGTCCGACCGACCGGTCAGACAGTGATTCCCATGGCAGCGCGGCCAACAGCCACAATCGCTGCAGAAAGAAGTGGCGGTCCAGACGCGTTGCCGCCAACCATCTCGAAGTGCAGCGTGGTTTCGTAGACCCCTACCTCCTCAGAAGCGAAGTGCACGAACAGCCGCTGTTCGCACATCGGCTCAATTATCCACCTGGCCCGGCGCCGAAGAGAGACGTATGCTCCGAATGTTGAGAACATGTGCTCTTCGAATGACGCCTCGGAACGAAAATTAGCTTTGTAGCAGAAGCGTCGTATTCACTGAAGAATCTACACACGGAATCCTGGTGTAGCGGAACGATGGTCACGTTATCTTAGGGACTGCATGCGGCGTCAAGAACCTGGAACAGCAACTGAAAGTTATCTGCATGGATCCTGCGCATAGCCACAGCCATTATGTATCAGAGAGTGCCATAGAAATACTATTGTAAGCAGCGTATCGCGAACCGGCTTAACTGAGGCACGACGATGCCACAACCATGTCAATAATACCACGCACATGAGCCTGCAACGATGGAATTGGCATAGTATTGCTGCGGAGCCAGGGAAGGATGTACGCAGCTCGAGACTGCTGTGAGATGAGGCGGGCTAATCCGCCAATCCTTCGGTGTGCGTGAGACGAGACGCTGTTCCGTTTGAATCGTCATCGTCGTCGTCGTCGCCAGCCCCAAGGACATTGATTGAGGAACAAGGAAATTGAGGAACGTTGTAGTTGAGTCGATTCCCTCCCTCTTTTTGCCCCTTCCCTGCCGGGGGGGGGGGTCCCGAGTCAGATGACCGCCCCCCCCAGGGTTCCGGCGGGTCCCAGGAGGGTCGCCAGCGGGGGTTCCGGGGGGCTCCCGCCTTCAGGGTCGGCGGCACTGGCCGTGAGGCCTTCGCAATACAAGAGAAAATGTAGGCTGGATTTGGAAGGGTACAATGCCACACCAACATGACATTCAAGTGTGAGGTTGACCAATGTCTCAAACGACATCCAGATGTAGCAGGACAGGTCAGAGAAAGCCACAGCCCCAGAGCGAGAAGGCAAGATGAAGTGACGATTCCACCCCCGTGCCTTCCGTTTTGGCGCAAGTCGAGTCTTGTCAAGTCTCTTCGCGTTCTCTGTGTCGCGTATTCTGCATACTGCCAACGCCCCAGAGCCCCAATTGCCAATTCTCAACTTTCCAAAGTCAAACATCATTGAGACATCCTGTGTAGTTCTATGTTGCTGTTCCTGGAGAGTTGGCAGGAAGGCACCTTGGGAGCCCTCTAGTGTCACGGTGATCCCCGAGCCCCCAAAGAGTTCCCCAGAGGTGCCCAAAATGCGCCCAAGAGACCCCAAGAGCCCCCACGAGGCCTCCAAGAGGCATCTCAAAGACCACAAGAGGCGTCTCGGAGGACTCTGGCCTACAACCCTGGTACGGTGGCGGGATGGGCCGAAGTCTACTAGTCCGCCGCCCCCTGCTTGCAGGGGTGCACGGCGTGCTGGATGATTCAG
Source organism: Prorocentrum cordatum (assembly GCA_963575745.1). Classification (NCBI taxonomy): domain Eukaryota; class Dinophyceae; order Prorocentrales; family Prorocentraceae; genus Prorocentrum; species Prorocentrum cordatum. The sequence continues at coordinate 352,205 of CAUYUJ010014301.1, forward strand.
GTTTTGGTTTTGGTTCTTTTTCTAAAAGAACTCCCCAGTGGGCTTCGGCCCGTCCCGCCGGCCACCCGTAAATTTCCCAAAATCCATCTGTCAATGCCCAAAAACGGCCGTCTCGCTCGGGACATCCTCAAAAAATCGCGAAGATGGCCCAAGATGGCCTCCAAGTCCGCCCGAGATGGTCCAAGACGGCCTCCAAAACGGCCCAAGAGAGTCCAAGACGGCCCAAGACGGCCCAAGAGGCCCCCCAGAGGCCTCCCAGACGGCCCAAGAGGCCTCCAAGAGGTCCTCCAGGAGAGTCCGAAGAGGCCAAAATCATTGATTTTCCATTGGTTTTTGAAGGATTTTGGCATTTGCGCCTTTTCGGCTCTCCGACGGCTCAAGACGGCCCAAGAAGCCCCCAAGATCGCCCAAGAGGCCCCCAAGAGAGCCCCATGATGGCCCAAGTGGCCTCCAAGATGGCCCCTAGAGGGCCCCAAGAGGGCCCAAGAGGCCTCCAACACGCCCAAGATGGCCTCCAAGACGCCCAAGATGGCCTCCAAGACGGCCCTGGAGCATTCCAAGCGGGCCCCAAGTCGGCCCATAGAGGCCCCCCAAACGGCTTCCGACGGCTTCAGACGTGCCAGGAACCCACCAAGATGGCCGAAGTTGGCTCGAAGCTGGCCCGAGACGGCCCAAAAAGCCCCAAAGATCGCCCAAAGCTTGCCCAAGAGGCCTCCAAGACGGCCAAGATGACCTTCAAGATGCCCACGTGTTCCCCGAAGGCTTTCCAAACCGATTCGGGGAACACGTGGTCCGATAGCTTGGCAGGTCTGGCCTCAACGTTCGGCCACATAGGCGCTTCCAAAAAGGCAGGGGGCGGCGGTGATTCGCCGTAGGCGTCTTCGATTCCGCCGCCCCCTGTGCTCTTGCCACAGAGGTGCCGGGCGTGCTGGACACTAGACGGTTTGGTTTGGGTTCTTTTCCAGAAGAACTCTCCCTGGAGCTTCGGCCCGTCCCGCCGGCCCACCGGAAGGGAGCGCAACTTGCCGAGTTCTCAGAAACATTCCCGCAAGACGGCGCAAGATGGCTTTCAAGACCGCCAAGATAGTTCAAGATGGCCTGCAAGATGGCCAAGATGGCCTCCAAGACGGCTGAGATGGCTCCAAGACGCCTCCAAGACGGCCCAAGATGCACCCGAGACGGCACAACATGGCCTCAAGATGGCCTGAGACGGCCCAAGAGGCCCCAAAGAGGCTTCCAAGACGGTCCAAGAGGCTCCCAAGAGGGCCTCCAGGAAGGCCCGAAGAGGCCAAAATCATTGATTCCCCATGGGTTTTCGAAGGATTTGGGGATTTACTCCTTTTCGGCCTTCCGACGGTCCAAGACGGCCCAAGAGCCCCCAAAGATCGCCCCAAGATCGCCGAAGAGGCCTCCAAAATGGCCCCAGAACGGCCCAGGAGGCCCTCAATACGGCCCGAAGAGGGCCCCGAGATGCCTCCAAGACGCCAAAGATGGCCTCTAAGACAACCCTGAGCCGAGAGAGGCCCCCAAAACGGTTTCCGACGGGCCAGGAACCGATCAAGACGGTCAAAAGATGGCTCTAGGTGGCCCAAGACGGCCCCCAAGAGGCCCCCGAGACGTCTCCAAGACGGTAAAAGAGGCCTCCAGAAGGACTCCAGGAAGGCTCAAAGATGCCAAAATCATGGACTTTCCTGCGGTTGTTTGAAGGATTTGGGCATATGCTTCTGTCCGGCCGTCCGACGGTCCGAGACGGCCCGAGCGCTCCCAAAGACCGCCACAAGATCGCCCAAGAGGCCTCCAAGATGGCCCCAGAACGCCCCGAGAGGCCCCCGAGACGGCCCCACGAGGGCCCCAAGGACGGCCCAAGAGGCTCCCAAGACGCCCAAGCTAGCCTCCAGGACGGCCAAGACGGCCTCCAAGACGGCCCTGGAGCACCCCAAGAGGGCCCCAGGTCGGCCGAGAGAGGCGCCCAAGACGGCTGCCAACGGCGTCACACACGCGCCGTGCCCTAAGACGGCCGAAGGGGCATCCGAGAAGCCCCCAAATGCCCCCAAGAGGCCCAAGGAGGCCCCAAAGATGTCTCCAAGATGACCCCAGGAACCTCCCAGGGGGCCCCAAGAGTGCCCCCAGAGGCTCCCAAGATACCTCCTCTTCCTCCTCCTCCTCCTCCTACTCCTCCTCGTCCTCCTCCTTCTCCTCCTCCTCCTCCTCGTCCTCCTCCTTCCCTTCCTCCTCCTTGTCCTCCTCCTTCTCTTCCTCCTCCTCCTGATTTTCCCCGCCATCCTCCCCCAAGTGTCCCCGAAGGGTTTCCACAACGGCTGGGGGAGCACATGGTCCGATAGCTCGGCGGAGCTCTTGCCACAACGCTCGGCCACTTTGGCGATTCCAAGGGGCAGGGAGCGGCGGTTATTCCCCATAGGCGTCTTCGATCCGCCGCCCCCAGGTGCCTGGCGTGCTTAGCGTCTGATGGCTTCTGGTTCTCAAAACAAGAACCCCCTGGGGCTTCGGCTCATTGCGCTGGCCACCCGGAATGCTTGCCCAGAGGTGGTTGGCAAGAATCTGTCTGTTTCAGACTGGTCCAAGATGGTCCAAGATGACCTCCACGACGGCCAGATGGCCTCCAAGTTCGCATAAGATGCCCCGAAATGGCCTCCTAGACTGCCCAAGAGGATCAAAGGTGCCTCCAAGTCCACCCAAGAAGCCTCCAAGACGGCCCAGGAAAGCCCAAGAAGCCCCCAAGGGGCCTTCAAGGCGGCTCTAGAGGCCTCCAAGAGGTCCTCCAAAGGCGAAGAGGTCAAAATCATAGATTTCCTGCGGTGTTTGATGGATGCTGTATATTGCATCAGGTCGGGCATGTTCTCATACAGGCGAATGTAGGACTAAAAATCAAACATAGTCTAACCATACACCAAAATAGTCAAACATAGTAGAATCAAAATCGTGTCCCGATTATCTTTAGACTATTTTTGAACATCCCTCCTGTAGAGGGACACGCCCGCCTTAACATTTGGTTCTTTTCGGCCGTCCGATAGCCCGAGACGGCCCAAGAGGCCCCAAAGATCGCGCCAAGATGGCCCCGAAGGCATCCGAGACGACCCCATGACGGCCTAAGAAGCCTCCAAGACAGCCCCTAAGAGGGCCTCAAGACGGCCCAAAATGCCTCCAAGACGCCCGAGATGGCCTCCGAGACGGCCCTGAAGTGCTCAAGAGCCTAAGACGGCCAAAGCGGCCCCGAACAAGCCCTCAAAGGCTCCCAAGAGGCCCACGGAGGCCTCCAAGAGGCCTCCAAGAGGCTCCTAGGAACCTCCTCCTATTCCTCCTCCTCCTCCTCCTCCTCCTCCTCCTCCTCCTCCTCCTCCTCATACTCCCTTTTCCGTCTCCTCCCCACCCGAGAGTTTCAACGACAGCTGGGGGAACACATGGTCCGATCGCTCTAGCCCAACTTTCGGCCACCTAGACGCTTCCTGAAAGGCAGGGGGCGGCGGTGATTCGCCGCATGCGTCTTCGATCTGCCGCCCCCTGTGGATTACCACATCTGTGCACGGCGTGCCAAGCGGTAGTTGTTGGTCCTTCTGCAAGTTCCCAAGGGGCTTCGACCTAATGCGCCGGGCACCCGAAGGCCAGGTCAAACCAGAACTTTCGCCTCCAAATCGGCCCAGATGGCCCAACATGGCCTCCAAGATGCCTCCAAGACGGCAAATGTGGTGCCAAGAGGGCCTCAGATGGCCCCAATATGTCTCCAAGACGGGCCGAGATGCCCCCCAGGATGGTCTTAAGATCGCCCAAGACGGCCTCCAAGACGGCCCAAGAGGCCTCCAAGAGGGCTTCCAGGAAGCCCCGAAGAGGCCAAAATCATGATTTTCCTTCGGAGCTTGAGAGATTCTGGCGCTTGCTCGTGTTCTGCTTATTCTGGTGGCCCAAGACGGCCCCGAGGGCGCCAAGAGGGCCCCAAGAGCGCCCAGGAGGCCTCCGGGAGGGCCCCCTGACGGCTCGATGGGCCCCAAGACGGTACAGGAGATCTCCAAGACGCCGAAGATGGCCTCCAAGACGTCCCGGAAGCGCTCCACGAGGGCCCCAAATCGGCCCAGAGAGGCCCCTAAGACGGCGACCGACGACGTCAGACGGGCCAGGACCGCCCTCAGACGGCCAAAGAGCCTCCCAAGAAGCCTCCGAAGGCTCCCCAGAGGCCTCCAAGGGGCCCCCAGGACGCTCCCAGGATGCCAAAAGAGTGCCCAAAGAGGCTCCCAAGAGGCCTTTCCCTCCCCCTCCTCCTCCTCCTCCTCCTCCTCCTCCTCCTCCTCCTCCTCCTCCAACTGCTGCCTCCCTCTCCTCCTCTTCTTTCTCCGCCTCGTGTTCCCAATAGGGGCTCCACAACGGATGGGGGAACACGTAGTCCGATAGCCTGGCCGAGCTCTGGTCGAACCGTGCGGCCACATAGGCGATTCCCAAAGGCAGAGGGGCGGCGGTGATTCGCCGAAGACGTCTGCGATCCGCCTCCCCCAGCCAATACCGCAGGGGGTGCCTGGCGTGCTGGAGCGCCACTGTCTTGGACGCTTCCACATAGTTCCCAATAGGGGGTTCGGCCGACCAAACCGATCCTCTAGAAAAGCCCTTCCGACCAGCACGGGAGCTGCATCTGCTCAAGACGGCCAAGACGGCCTCCAGGATGTCCCAAGACGTTCCAACACGGCCTCCAAAGCGGCCGAGATGCCACCGAAACTGCCAAGATGGCCTCCAAGTCTGACAAGACGGCTTCAAGATGGCCCAAGACCCAAGACGTGCCAAGAGGGCCCAAAGACGGCCCGAGAGGCCCCCAAGACGGCCCCAAGAGAGCCCCAAGACGGCCTCATAGACCTCCAAGACGGCTCTAAAGCGCCCCAGAGGGCCCCAATTACAGCTCTAAAGGGGCCCTCAAGACGTCCTCCGAAGGCCAAGGCCTCTCATAGACCCCCAGAGGCCTCCAGACGGCCCGCTGGAGCCCCAAGAGGCATCAGGCTCCTCCTCCTATTCCTCCCTCTCCTCCTCTTCCTCCTTTGCCTTCCTCCCACAAGTGTCCCCCCAAGGGTTCCCACAACGGCTGGGAGAACACGCAGTCCAACAGCTTGGCAAGACTTCGGCCCAACGTTTGGTCGCATAGGCGCGTCGAGAAGGCAAGGGGCGGCGTTGCTTCGCCGTAGGCTTCTTCTATCCGCCACTCACTTTCGCTTGCAAGGTGTGATGTGGGACGCACACGGACATCCTAGTACTATGGGTCCTCCCCGAAGGCGTGCGTCCGACCTGAACATATAATACAACCATGGTGTATGATGTCGTCTCCAGAGGGGCACAGCCAGAAAACGCACGCCGTGGAACATATACTGGGGCGACGCACACATAGTTTTAGTATGTTTGAGTGGCGCCGATGCTTGGCGCGCCGGAGGTTAGAGTGCTTGCAGCCCTTTTGGCTCATCCAAAATGTTCCCGTTGGGGTGGGTCTCGGCGCATCCCGCTGGCCACGCGGAAAATAAATCTCCCGTCCTCTTTCCCCCCCAAGATGACTCCAAGATGGCCTCCGAAACGGCCAACCAAGTCTGACAAGACGACTCTAAAACTGCCAAATATGTTCTCAAGGCGGCCCAAGAGTCCCCCAAGGCGCCCCAAGAGGAATACACGAGGCCTTCCAACCAAAGTGCGCCCCAAGACGGCTAAAAAGAGCTACGCAATGCCCAAAAGGCCCCCATGAAGAGCCAAAAGGCCCGACAAAAGACCCAAACCAGCCCTAAGACAGCCCCAAAGGGCCATTCCCCAATGTTTCCCCAATGGTTTCCCCAACGACTGGGGTCACACGCAATCCGCTCATATGGCTGGACGTTCGGCCGACATTGCATCCCAAAGGCGTCTCCCAAAGAAGGCAGGGGACAGCGCTGACTCGCCAGAGGCGCCTTCAATATTGCACGATTGAGGCAATCGCCTGGTGGCGATGTGCAATCAAGTATACAAGTGTGGGGATCATCCGCCACAACACTGACGTGCTTCTTGTAAACCGAAGCCCCCCAAAGTGTGGAGGGCAACATGCAAAAGCCGGACCCAATCACACTGAAAGCTCTGGGTGGGCTCTTGGCAGCACGGAGCACTCGGGAGGAACGCCGACCAAGCCTGAGATCCAACGTTGCGAAAAAAACAGGATCGGAGCCATAGACCCAATCATTCTGCTGCATGTCTTGAGCTGGATCGATCCGCGAGGGTCCTGGGGCCAGAAACGAGGCAAAGTCGCCAGCTGCGAAAACTTGCGACGCCAGGATCCCAGAGAACCCGATAGGCCGCAGTCGGCAGAAGGAGATCGCTTTGGGGGAAACCGAGAGGTACCGATACCGCTACTCCCCAGGCCTCTCCCGGAGTGCGTTCTGACGACAGCTTCGAGGCGAAGCCAGCCGTGGCAACGAGGGTCGCTCAGGAGGCCCAAAACGACGAAAACAAGTCAAGGGTAGCGGTGTCGGCACACGTTCCTCCCACGTAACTCCAGAAGGTTAGCTGGTTAGCTTCGTTGGTTACGTACTGCTGCTCGCAGGAGTGGCGAATCCATCGGTATCCGAGCCCTCGCGGTCTGGATTCCGGGGCGCGGTCCCGCGGGTACGCGGTCGTACGAGTACGTTCCGCGCAGGGCACCTGCGAGAAAAGCGCCCTGTATGCGCGGGGTCGCGGCCCAAAGGCCTGGCCCGCGAGGCCCTGGATACGGATAGCCGTCGGTCGGAAGAAGTGGGTAGGAACATGAAGTATGGCCGTTGGCAGTAGATCGGGTCTCCACCCGCACCCTGAAGACGAATGAGGAGGGAAAACCACTCGATCCTTGAAAGAGGAAAGCGCCTCAAACGTCCCTACTTCCAAACAATCCAATCAACTCCTCCATGACTCGGGCCTCCAGCTGCCGTTCGGGACGATTCTGGCACCCCCCGAACGCTCTCGGCGAGGCGCAGCCGCTGGAAGGCATCCCGAGGCTCGAAAGCCGCCGATAGCAGACGAACATGTCCAGAAGCCTCGAGCCTCGAAATCACCCGTGTTTCGCCCACGATGCTCCTCATCGACCTCCTGTGGCAACTGCAGCTCCGACGCATCGCCCACCGCGTGATGTCGGGCACCAACGTCTCCGTCGGTTCCTCCTGGGCCTCCTGGGAGCTCCGCCGGTCGGGCACCTCCTCGGCGGCGCCGCTCCTCGTCGGCGCCTCTCGCGGGGGATGCAGAACGATGCCCCCAGGGAAGTCCCCCCTGAGGAAGTCCCCCTCAGGGCAGTGCTGCTCGTCCTCGCTGTGGGCTCGTTCTCCCGCGTTCTGCCGTGTTCCCTGCCTCTGCTGCGAGACGAGCTCAAGACGAACTCGAGACGAGCCCAAACACCGATTAGCTCGAGCCCTGTTCTTCGAGACACGGCCTGCAAACGTTGCAGTGCTTGGGGGGGCGGGGGGGCGGCAATCGGGCGTGCGCCCTGGGTCGTGAGCTGGAAGACGGGCGCGCACGGAAGAGCAGGGCGCCGCCCCGTGGCCCCTCCATCTCCTCGATCCCGAAGCTCGATCCCGATTCTCGGCCCTGATCCTCGACCCCGATCCTCGATCCTGGCCCTGCTCCTCCTCCTCCTCCTCCTCCTCCTCCTCCTCCTCCTCCTCCTCCTCCTCCTGTCCTCCCTCCCTCCTCCTCCTCCTCCTCCTCCTCCTCCTCCTCCTCCTCCCTCCTCCTCCTCCTCATATCCTCCTCCTCCTCCTCCTCCTCCTCCTCCTCCTCCTCCTCCTCCTCCTCCTATCCTCCTCCTCCTCCTATCCTCCTCCTCCGATCCGGGGCTCGGCGACCCGAATCCCCGATGCTGTGGGGACTTTCGATGGGCCAACTGGTCTGGCTTCCAACTCGGAGATATCGGGGGCGGCCGGCCTCGATATGGAGCGTCCGAAGAGCCCCCCGGGGTTTATACCCGAATGCCCCTCATTCTCTAAACGGCTTTTTTTTGCGGGGGGGAACCGGGGACCGCAGGATCAGTCAGCATCGAATCGAAAAGTCGGATCGACCTGGAATGTGCGTCGGATCGGGCCTCATCGGCACTGGTCAGAATCGAATCGGATTTGCCGCGCCAGGATACACAAGTGCGCCGTGCAAGAATCTGGCGGCACCTGATCTCCAGAGTATCGGAGTCGAACTGGACCGAGCTGGCCAAAACCGATGTCGAATCGGATTGGTCGGATCGGAATGGCCATGCGATGGTCCTCCATCCCAGGCACCTGGCGTCGTGTGTTTCACAGCGTGGCTCCCTAGAGGCCTAGACCCCTTCAACTCAAACCCAACTTTCGGCCACGCAGGCGCTTCCAAAAAAGACAGGCGGCAGCAATTATTCGCCATAGGTGTCTTCGATCCGCCGCCCCCTGTTGGCTTGCCACAAGGGTACCCGGCGTGCTAGATCCTTTCGATTCTGGTTTTGGTTCTTTTCCAAGCGGAATCCCCCTGGGGCTTTGGCCGATCCCGCCAGGGTCCCGGAAAAGCCCCGCAAACCCAACTCAACGACCGCAAACAATTCCCCAAGACGGCTCAAGATGGCCTCTAAGATGGTCACGTTGGCCCGAGATAGCCTCCAAGATGACGGAAGATGGCGTCCAAGTCGCCAAAGATGGTCCAAGATGGCTTCCAAGACGGCGCGAGAGAGTCCAAGATGCCTTCAAGGTCGTCCAAGAAGCCTCCGAGGCGGCCCAAGGTGGCTCCAAGATGGCCTACGACTGGCCAAGAGGCCCCCAAGAGGCCTCCAAGACGTCCTCCAGGAAGGCCCGAAAGGGCAACAATCATTGATTTCCTTAGGTTTTTGAAGGCCCAAGACGGCCCAAGAGGCCCCCAATATCGTCCCAAGAGCGCCCAAGAGGCCTCCAAGATGGCGCCATGACAGCGCAAGAGGCCCCCAAGAGGGCCCCAAGAAGAGCCCAAGACGGTCCAAGATGGCCCTGAAGACGTCGAAGATGGCCTCCAAGACGGCCAAGATGGCCTCCAAGATGCATCCAAGACGGCCTGGAAGGCCTCCAAGACAGCGAAGATGGCCCCAAGATGCACCCAAGACGGCCCAAGATGGCCTCAAGATGGCCTCAGACTGCCCAAAAGGCCCTCAAGAGGCCTCCGAAACGGCCCAAGAGCCCTCCAAGACGTCCTCCAGGAAGGCCCGAAAGGGTCAAAATGGCCTCCAAACGGCCAAAATGACCTTCAGGGCGCAAATGCCTCTGACACAATCCAACATCAAGCGAGCCAATTTCGGACGAAAAACTATGATCTTCGTAAAATGGTTCGAAAGACAATTAATGACCTCAAAGTCCACGAACGATCTCTCCAAGACGGCCCAGGATGGCCTGCAAGACTGTCTCGAGACGCCTCCAAGACGGGCAACATGGCCAAAGATGGCCTCCAAGATGCGTCCAAGATAGCCAAGATGGCACCAAGAGAACCCAAGATCACTCCAATTTGGCCTCCATAACGGTCCAAACAAACATGCCTCCAAGACCGCCAAGATGGCCCAATTGAGCCCCAGAGTGCCTCAAGAGACTCCCAAGATGACTCTTCCTCCCTTCCCCTTTTCCCTCACTCTCCTCCTCTTCCCCAACCTCCTCCACGTGTTCCCCAAAAGCTTTCCAAACCGATTCGGGGATTACTCGTTTCGAAAGATTGGCAAGGATCTGACCCAACCTTCGGCCAGCAGGCCCCAAGACGCCTCCAAAAGCACACAAGAGCCCCTAAGGGGCCCCGAACATGCCTATTCCTCACTCTCCTCCTCTTCCCCGTCCTCCCCCACGTGTTCCCCGAAGGCTTTCCAAACCGATTCGGGGAACACATAGTCCGATAGCTTGGCAGGGCTCTGGCCTCAACGTTCGGCCACATAGGCGCTTCCGGAAGGGCAGGGGGCGGCGGCGACTCGCCATAGGTGTCTTCGATAACGCCAACGTCTCAATATGCGCTGATGATTCCGATCCGCCCTCGCAGGATGTTCCCAGATGCGAAACGCAGTGCCGAGACGCACCGACGCGACTCTGATGTAACCTATTATGATAGAGAGGGGGCTGGCGGCAGGTGGCGAAACCCTTACGGATACTGAAAGGGGAACATGGCCGAACCTAGCTTGTAGGTGGGTCACAAGTGCCCTTTTGTGGTTTACGGGTGTAGTGATCTGGACTACGTGGGCGGAGCCCACTGCGCTGAGTTCTCTCATTACCCTGAAATGTCTAGGGCACTTGCAATCCATTCATCAACTCGGTTCGGCAGAGAGATAAAAAAAAACCTTGACATCTACGCCCGACCTCCCTATCTCCTCACGGGCAGGAAGTGTTTGCCTAGCGTGCCGCGGCAGCGGCCGCGGCGCGACGCTGTGCCATGCAGGCTGATGGCGCGTCGCTCCGCCCCGCGGGGCAGAGGGCTGGGCATGGCTCGGGACGTGGACGCCTGGACACCCGGACGTGGACAGCGCGGCGCGCCGAGGCGCGGCGGGGCAGATCGGGCGGCGCGGCACGCCGCGAAGCCAAAGCGCCCGACCGCAGGCCGAGTGGAGACCATCTCCTGGGAAACGCAGCGCTGCACACGCAGACCGAAGCCTTCGGAGGTCCAGGCGGAGGTCATGGGTCGGCGTGCGGGGCGCGCCAGGGGCGGCGCCAGAGGCGCCGCCAGGGGGACCCAGCGCCGATCCTCAAGATCCACGCGGAGCTCCGAACGTTTATGGCTATGCCGGTTCTTCTTCCTCCTCCTCCTCCTCCTCCTCCTCCTCCTTATGTCCGTTATTATTATTAGTATTATTGTTATTAGTTCTTATTGCTCTGATTATTCTTATCATTAATACTCTTATTAGTATTATTCTCATTATTTTCTTATTCTTATTATATTTATATATTCTTATTAGTATCAGTCTTCTTCTTATTAGTATTAGTATCGTTATTATTCTTATTCGTAGTATTGCTATTCTTCCTCGAATACCCCACCTCCGCATCCACGTCTGACCTCCCCATCCCTTGACAGCCCCGGCGGAGATCCCAGTGCTCGCCCCTCCCGCTGCGTGGGCGCGAAGAAGTGGGGGGCGATAGGTGGGGGGGGGGGAGACAGCTGCACACGTCGGGCCCGAAAAGTTCCCTTCGGGGCCCTACAAGTGCCCTTTTCGGCAGCCTTCGCTGCCCCACCACTGATGCGGGGAGACCAATAAGGTGCCCGATGCCGCTACCCCCCGGACCTCTGCCAGGGTGTCTCCTGGCCAGAATTTCGAAGCGAATCCGACGGTGGCGACGAAGGCGTCCGCGGAGGCCCAAAAAGAAGGAAAACGAGGAAAGGGTAGCGGTATGGGTACCCGTTCCTCCTCTGATGATCGCCCCCCCATCGCGCGCCCCCCAGGCCCCCGACGGGGAGCGGGCGCTGGCCTTGGCCGCCTTGGAGGGCGCCCCCTTGGACGACAGCGGCTCCGTCCCCGCGGCGGAGCTGGGGCGCTCCGAACCGCAGGCGGGCGCGGGCACCTGGCTGCTCGCGGGGCGGGGGTCGGCAGGGGGAGGGCCCTCGACTCCTGGGGAGGCAGGGGGAGGGAGACAGGGAGGAGATTGGAGGAGCGAGGACCATGAAGAAGGAGGGGGAAGGAGGAGGAGGAGGACGAAGAAGAGGAGATGAAGGAGAAGGAGGAGGAGGAGGGGAAAGGAAATGATAATGATAATATAGGATAAGATCAGATAAGCGAATATAAGATATGATATGGTAAGACAAGATAAGACAATATACTATAAGATAAGATGGGATAATACAACATGAGATTATATAAGATCACATAAGATAAGGTAAGAAAGGAAACCAAACATACGATAATATAAGCTAATATACTACAAGGCAAGATAGGATTACATAAGATAAGATAAGATAAACTGAGTTAATACATGATGGATAAGAATAAGATAAAGTAAGATAAGATAATGTAATATATGATAATATAAGACAGTAGAAGATAAGATTATATACGATAAGATGAGATAATATCAGATAATATATGGTAAGGTACTATGATATACGATGGGGTGATATTGGGCATCTGCGATGTGATAATAAAAGAAAAGAAACGATAATATACTATAAGACAATGCAGAACAATAGAATGTAATACATGAAAAGAGATGATAATATAATATAAGAAAAAGATAAGATAATCTACGATACGATATGATGAGGTACGCTAAGGTAAGATAAGCTAAACTAATATAAGATAAGTTTTCATAAGATAGAATAAAATAAGGACTATGCAATATATAAGATACTATGAAATAGCGTAGAGAGCTATATGACATGATAAGATAATATGATGTAATATATATCAAAGGTACTATGGTATATGAAAGGATGCGATACGACATAATGGGATTATAATACATAAGATGATCTAGTATAAGATAGAATGATATGGGATAACTATGCACATACATATAAGATCAATATAAAGACAGGGTATGGCAATGTAAGGTCCGATACTATAATATAAGATGTGATATCACAAGATGATATAAGTTGGGATAAGACAAACTAGTATAGGACATGATAATATAAGGTCATGTAAGAAAAAAGATATGGTACTATATTATAATGTAATATAGGAAACTATCAGATAATAAAATAATCGATAACCTACGATAAGATAAGAGACGCTTGCGACCCCTGTCTGTCTGCCCTTCGCACCGCCTGCAAGAAAGAAACGCTACGTGACCGGACACCGAACGGATCTGCGTGAGACTCTGCAAGTGAGGTCTCCTGTCGACCGCCCTGCCGAGCGGATAGCCTCTGGCCAAATCCTCGGACCTCATGTGGGAACGCCTGGAGGCCGAGGCATCACACGAGAGACGAGTGGTCTCGCATGAACGGTGCACCAAACTTACAATCTAGTTGAATGCATGGGTGGTTCAGAGATATCTTCTGGTGGCTGCGTGACAGGCTCGGCTCTGATACTCTCATCCTTCGCGCGGCGGGGAGGGGCACGGATGGGGGGACACCGGCGCAGGGGGGACGATCGAGTTTCGAGGTTCGGGTTTCAAAGTCTCTGGCGCGATCGTCGGCTACTTCTTGGTCCTATTCCCCACAACCACTACCATAGGTAGGAGGATGAGGAGGAGGAGGAGGAGGAGGAGGAGAAAAAGGGGAGGAGGAGGAGGATGAGGAGGGCCTCCCACTCCTCCCTGCTCCCCCGTCCGCCCGGCACTCTTGGCGGCTGCTCCGGCCGCGGGATGCTGCCCAGCAGCGGCGCCTCGCCCAAAACGTCCGGAAGGGGTGCCGGATGGGTTCCTGGATCGCCCCGCGACAAGGCCGCCGGAGGTCCGAGCTGCGACCCGCAAGCCGACTGGCGACCTGGCTCGGGGGGGGGGGGGCATGGGCCCGGAATCGGCCCGGCGACGCATCGCCGCAGGGCCCCCGAGGGCGAACCCGAGCGCTCCTGGGCGGGGTGGGGCCCTCAGGCCCGCCTCGGGGATCCATGTGGACGGCGCGCGCAGAAGGGCAGGGGGGAAGGGGGAAGGCTGCTTCGAAGGAGGCTGCTTTTGCTTCTTCGGGGGCGCCCGTCTGACACCGATGGGCGGGAGGACGAGGAGGAGGAAGAGGAGGAGGAGGACGAGGAGGAGGAGGAGGAGGACGAGGAGGAGGAGGAGGAGGAGGAGGAGGAGGAGGAGCGAGGAGGAGCAGGAGGAGGAGGAGGAGGGAGGAGGAGGAGGAGGAGGAGGAGGAGGAGGAGGGGGCCCGCGCCTGCTCAAAGCAGGGGTGCCTCCAAAGAGCCGCCCCCTCTCCCCCTTGCCGCCCTCCCCGCGTAGCCGAAATCAGCGGGCGAGGGGGGGTCGATGCCCCTGGGGCGATCCCCCCTAGGAGTTGGGTCGGGCATGTCCTTCTACAGGCGGCGCTGGGAAGAACCATGCAACTAGTGAAGAAGATTCACCAAACGATCAAAAATAATCGGTCTAACAGTGGATCACAAAGCGTCCCCCATGGTATTGTTGGACTATGCTTGAACTCTCCTCCTGTAGGGGGGACGCGCCCGACTTGAGGCTTTTCTCCCCCGGGGTTGCCCCTGAGGTGAAGTGGGGGGCGAAGGCCAGGGCCCTCCACCCCAGGAGAGCGGCCGAAGAGGGGGGACGAGGCAGGAGACCCGAGGAGCGAGGAGGACGGAGGGAGGGAGGGACGGAGGAAGGGGAGGAGCGAAAAGGGCGGAGGAAGAGGAGGAGGAGGAGGAGGAGGAGGAGGAGGAGGAGGAGGAGGAAAAGGAGGAGGAAGAGGAGGACGTGGAGGGAGAGCAAGAATCTGGAACTGTTCCAGAAAACCATCCCTGGGAGGAGGAGGAGAGGAGGAGGAGAGAGGAGGAGGAGGAGGAGGAGGAGGAGGGAGGCAAAGGGAGGAGAGAAGAGGAGAGGAGGCGGAGGAGGAGGAGGAGGAGGGGGGGACGGAGGGGATTTGTTGGATTGCGTTTTGATTCGCCGAGGAAACGGTCAGCTTAGCGCGGCACTCACGAGCTGCTGCAACAATGCGTACATGCAGCACGGGCGCCCAGGTTTGGTGAATCTCCCCGCCCCCGTCCTGACCGACCCCCCCCCCCCTCATCGTCTGAAGGCGCTCAGGGCGCATCACCACGCCGCGGGAGGAGGAGGAGGCAAGACGGATAAGGGAGCAGGTGGGATGGCCTGCGAAGGGCCGAAAGCCAGCTTAGCGGGCTGGCGCAAGGCACGGGCCTGCGGGAGTGCACGAGATTCGCGCGCTCGACCTGCGGCCCGTGCCTGCGCCAACGCCGCAGTGCAACCCTCGCCCCCACCAACAGACCTAAACTCACCCTCAATCCCATCCCGTCAGCGCCCCCCCACCGAATCACTCCTCTCTCGAATCAAGTGGCCGGCATCGGGCCGAACAGAGAAACGACGACCGCGTCGTGGTTCTTGGCCATTCGGGAGGGGGAGGGGAGGGAGGAAGGGAGGGACACCAAATAAAGAGAAAGCCGAGAAGGAAGATTGGATCTGAGACGCACATCTCAAACCTCCAGCCTCGGAAGGATGGCAGCAACGAGCGGAAGGGAAGAGGCTGAGACGCATACCGGTCACCTCCGGAACGCTGTGTCCCTTGTAAATACTGGCTGCACAATTTCAGGTCGGCGAGGGATGATGGTAGATGAAGCCGATAAGAGAAAGTGAGACTGGGACACAGATCCTAAACCTCCAATCTCGGAGCAGCAGAAAACGAGCGGGGTCAAGGCTGGGACACATATGACTGGCAGCCGCCATCTTCTGCACGCAGTAGCCAAAGAGTGACGACCACGTATCCGAGAATTCCAAAAGCCATTCCCACACCGATCCTCCCTCTGAAACTCCCCGTGGCCCCCCCGTCATCTAATTAAGAAGCTGGGCCGCAGTGGGGCATTCGGTCGCTGAAAGGGGGGGGAGAGGGGAAGGAAGGAGCACGAAGTAGTGAGGCTGGGACGCAGGCTTACATCCTCCGGCTCTCAGGATCTACTGTCAAACCGTGCCAGCGCACAGCGAACTCTCACGCGCGAGGCAGACAGAAGGACATCTGCCTGGCCGCAGGCGCGACGACGACAGATGGCGTGAGGGAGAGGCTAGCGGGCCAGGGCTGACGACGACGCCTGACCAAAACCTGCAATCAGGCATCAGGTAACTAGGACGCCGTGCCGCTGATCGTCCCACTTCAACCTTACTCCTCGTAAAGATCCTCCATGACGACGAGCTTCTGCGTCATCTCCGAGGAAAGGTGCTCCCAACGATGCGCTGGGCAAGAATCTCGTCAATATCGACTGGTGGCTGCTTAGCGGTTGGCGGCTCAGGCAACGACCCTGGCCGCACCTGCCTGCGCACGCGCATGCGGAATATGGAGTAAGTCACAAGCCGGTTCACGTGATCCGAAAAATAACCCAAAGATCTGTCAACTGAAGGATCCCAGATATTCCCTGAGCACGCCCATTTCCACCCCTTCGGCAACGGCACACGCGCAACACCATGTGGAAGAACACGAGCATCAGGGCCCCGTAGACCCGGACACGCTAGACCCGGACACCCGACATTCCTCGAAACCAACTTTTCCAAACGGCGGCACGAACAAAGTACTGCACTGCAGCATTTCCAGAATAAACCCGGACACAGGCCTCAAAAAGCCTGCAAGACCCCCCTAAACCCGGACACAATCCCGAATCCTGCAGTGCAGCAAACAAAACATGCACGGGTGCTGAAAAACGCGACTTTGCAGGAAACGATGTCGTTTCCTTGGTTTTCCGTGTCCTGGTTTATCTGTGTCCTGGTTTCCGGGGGCCTGAGAGCAGCAGCAGGAAGGGCAACCGGAAGCGCGGCCAGGGTACACATAGCGTCGGTAGTCTCACCTTGGCGCAGCTCGGTGGACGCCTCGCTGGTCCCCGCCGCCTCCCCCTGGCCCCGAGAGGGGACGCTGGGGGGGAGGGGCCTGTCCACCTCCGCACTTGCAGCTGGAAGCGGGAAGGGGCCCGTAGGCTGCCTCGCCGCCTCCCCCGGGCCCTGACAGGGGACGCTGGGGGGGAGGGGCTTGCCCACCTCCGCTGCGCGGCCATCCCGCCCATCGGCCATAGCACCAGCCGCGGCATCACGGACTCGGGCACGAACATCGGCGTCATCATGCACAGGATCAGGAACGCCACGGTCCAAGGCCGCGGCCATGGCCACAGCTGCGCGAGGCACGCGGCGAGAAAGACGGCGGAGCACATGGCGCCCGGTCGGCTACCGCAGCAGCCACGGCGCTGATCTCCGTCAGCATGGGCGCCACCCGAGGCACAGTGCCATCCAGACTGCCTGCAAGTAGAGCACCAGGAACTCCACGACGTAGCAGCCTGGACGGAGCCTCCGATGCAGCAGGCGACCGCGGAGGCCACCATACCGGCGCGGTGGAAGCTGGGGGCGGCAGCGCCTCTGGCAGCCAGCACCAAGTGTCTTCGGGTACAGGAGCTCCGCGAGCCACATCCAGAGGCCGCGGATCGCGATCGGTACGAACAGCCGCTCGAGCGAGACTGGCCACGTCGCTCATGAGCGGCCGGCGGCCAACCCGGGCCGCAAAGCCGAGCCTGCGCACAGCGGCGAGCAGGCCCCGTCTCGGCCGGTCGCCATGGCGCCGGCCGGAAGAGGCTCGTGGGGCGCGGCTGGCCCGCCGCTCGCCTGGGCAGGGCGAGGCGAAGCGGCCGGCGCGCATGGCAGCCGCCCCGCGCGAGGTACGCTGCGCTGCTCCTGGAGCAGTTCCAAACACCTCGGACCGGGGCAGCGGCTTAAGCCAAAATAGCTACGGAGGGAGGGGGAGGAGGGAGGAGGGAGGAGGGAGGAGGGAGGAGGGGGGCAAGATGAGACAAGACTGCGGGTCCGCGTCTCTCGTGCAGTACATGGGCAGCGATGGCGGGCTGCAGCAGCACGAGGCGAGGTGCGCGAGCTGCTCGGCGCGTTCGCACAAAGCCCCACTATGGATGTGTAAAGCGCGTGGTGACGAATAAAGCACGGAGATGCGTAGGATGTCTGAGAGTGCGCCCGTCGGACGGCATTACTGTGCCGCGATTCCACGGGGGAGCCCAGCGGGTCCTGACGTGCCCGGAACCTGGACCCCAGGAACGCGCGAGGAGGGAGGCGCTTGGCTGAGGACACGCTCCAGGAGCTCCAAAGTTCTTCGCCTCTGGGGCCCGTGCGACGAGAAAATCGCGGAAACGTGGGAGATCTCGGAACAGATCACCACCACGAATCCCTGCTCCTCCGAACCGCCACGACCGCGGCGGCGGCGACGACGACGACGACGACGACGACGACGACGACGGACGACGACGACGGACGACGGACGACCGACGACGACCGACCCACCGAGATCGACGCCGGCAGCCGGGCGCCGGCGTTAGGATCTTGAAGTTCGAAGGCGGCGCCCGCGCCTCCCGCGGCATGGGCCGCGCGAGCAACTGCACGACGGTCGGCGCCGGCAGCGGCGCCTCTCGCCGGCCGCGCGGCGTCGTCGCCGTCGGTTTCGTCGCCGTCGCCGTCGCCCCGTCGCCCCGTCGGCGAGGGCCCGGCGAGGGCCCCTGGAGGCATCAAACTGCGAAATACCTCCGCCTGATGCTTTCGCTGGGGGCCACGTGTGAACCCCACCCCCCCCTCACCCACGACCTCTGAAGAACGCCGTTGGCGCTCGCCCGCGAAGTGAACCCCACCCTCCCCCTCAGAAGTCGTGGGGGGTAGGGGTAGGGTTCGCATGTGGCCCCCTATTCAATACGTCGGACCTCTGGGCACGTCCTCGCCGCCCCCCCTCTCGAGAACGCCGCCCCCCCCCACACCCCTCCCCGAAGGGGGCGCTCGCCCGGGCGGCCTCGGCCGGCACGAGCGCCAGCGGCAGGGCGCTCCGCCCCTCCTGGGCCGGAGGGGGGAGTAGTAGGAGGAGCAGAGGAGGAGGAGGAGGAGGAGGAGGAGGAGGAGGAGCAGGAAGAGGAGGAGGAGGAGGAGGAAGAGGGGAGGAGGAGGAGGAGGAGGAGGAGGAGGAGGAGGAGGAGGAGGAGGAGAGGAGGAGGAGGAGGAGGAGGAGGAGGAGGAGGAGGAGGTCCTTCTCCTCCTCGTCCTTTTCTTACCTCCTTCAACTTTCCTGATAAGTAATTCCTCCCTGGCGCACCCCTCAACGTGTCAGCAGGGCGGGCTGGACGTTTCGCCTGAGACTTCCTCACAATTGATGATTTTGGGCGGGTGGTTTTCAAAGTAGGGCTCTCACCTAAGCACCGCGCGCTTTCGTCTTAAAAGTTCACAAGAGCTTCACGGACGGAGGGCGCTTCGGTTTCGAAATGTGGCTCTCGCATTAGCGCCGCCCCCATTCGTCTTATAAAAGCGTGCACGAGTTTGGCGGATTCTTCTGGATGGCGTCCCAGGAATGGTGCTCTGGCACGATGTAGGACTGTCAGGGCGCAGCTGTAACGTTGAGAACAGACACGCTCTCGCTGTGAAATAAGGAGATAGGACGATCCCCAGCCAGGTTCGCACTCTGGGGACCCTCACGGGGCCCCGAGACAGTCGAAAAACTGCCCAGAATGAAGGAGGAGGGGGAGGAAGGGAGGAGGGGAAGGAGGATTTTCAGAGGAACTGCTTCATAATTGTCCTCAATTGCGCATGTATTATGGTACTCTCGGAGACCTTTCGAAGGATCCTGAACTTTTTGAAAGGAGTTCGGGATATCGCAGACACGAACCTGGGACCGGGCTTGTGGGCGACCGAAAGGACGGCGTTGGGTACGCATCCGCCTCGCAGGAAGGGGGAAGAGGAAGAGAAATAACCTCCCTGCCCCCCTAATACCATGCTATGGTTGTCTCTCTCTCTCTCTATGTCCCTCCCCCCCTCTCCCCATCCCTCTCTCTCTCTCTGTCTTTCTCTTTCTCCCGCTCTCTCTCTCTATATATATATGTAATATGATGTTATATCTCTCTCTCTCTCTGTCGCTCTGGTTTGTTTCTCTCTCTGTCTCGCTCTCTCTCTATCTGTCTCGCTCTCTCCCTTTCTCCCTATCTACATGTAATTGTTTAGATGTATCTCTCTCTCTCTCTCTATCTCTCTGGATTGGTCCCTCTCTCTTTATTGCTCTCCCTATCTATGTTTCCCGAACTACGTAAGCCAACCATACAGAGGTATTTGCATACAATGTTGTGGCACCAATGTAGAGTAGATGCGCGGACGCGTATATACTCATAACGAAGTACGCATACATAGATGTTCATGATAACACGTATGTGCGTATATGCGAAAATAGAAGACGATACGAATGTTTACGATACATATATGTTTTTTATATACAAGAATGAATTGGCGCTGCGCGCCATGCACCTTGGTCCTTTGAGTTCTGCACGCAAGCGGAGTGCGTGCGTGCGTGCATGTGCGCATGCATGTATACACGCGCACGCGCATGCACGTTCCGTATAAATGTCTAGGTGTATACAATATACTTACGTTGTTGTATGTGTGTATACAGCGTACATATGTGCACATACATGTATGTGTAAGGGTATGAACATGTATATGCAACTCGTACGGGGCATCCTCGGGCATCTTCGCTGCATGCCACGAGACCCTCAACTACTGGGTCACAATGTGAAATGTCATGGGAGCAAAATCAATGAATGTTGGCATTCGGAAACATCGTGGGGGTGTTTTCGGGGCCCTCGTGGGCCGTTTTGGCGCCTTCATGGGCCGTCCTGGGGCCTTCTTGGGCCGTCTTGGGGAGCTTGGGCTTGCTGGAGCCCCCTTTGGACCCATCTTGGGCACTTCTGGGCACCTTCCATGGCCCTTTTGGGTCTGGGCTGGGAGCCCTTGGGGGGCCTCTTAGTTCCATTATGGGCTGTCTTGGGGCTCTCGTGGGCGATCGTGGGGCCCGGCTCGGCCGTCTTGAAGCTTTCTTGGGGGCCTTTTGGGGCGTCTGGAGGCGATCTCGGGGGCTTTGAGACCGTCTTGAAAGCGGATGAAATCCGAAAAGCGAATATGCCAAAACTGTAAGTTTTTCGAAGGGAATGGGACGATTTTTGTGCTTTGAAGGCCCCTTGGAAAGCTTTTTGGGGTGCCTTGGGGGTCTTTGGGGCCGTCCTGACGCAATTGGAGTCCCTC
>CAUYUJ010014301.1:377804-417514 GCA_963575745.1 Prorocentrum cordatum
CTGGTGGTCCGGTCGTGATTTTCTGCGATGTTGTACCGGGTTGGGATTGATGGGGTCGGAAGATCGCGCCGCATCGCCGATGCATCGGCGATGCATCGCCGATGCATTGGCGATGCACCAGTGACGCCGGCGATGCATCAGCGACGTCGGCGTGGAGGAAATCGGACTCCACATCGAGCCGCATCGCGGATGCATCGGCGATTCGGCGCGATCCTCCGACCCCATCTATCCGGACCCCATATGGGAGGCCTACACGTCGTTCATGTCTCATCGTGCTCATTTCTGATTGTGCCCGTCTCTGACTGTTCCTGGCCCCCCGGTGGCCAGGAAGAGGCCCAGGACAGAACAGTCAGAAGTGAAGGGACCTTGGCCCCACCAAAAAAAAAAGAAATCGAGGAGTTCCCGAGGAACTAGAGACGAGCCGCGTGCAGAGGGCGAAGGGATCTTGCCCCCAAGAAATTATGCTAACGGAGTTCCCCACATAAAGAGATTAACGGTTTCGTGGGACCCATTTTCTTGATGCCCTCCTCGCGACGCAGGAGGGGTGGGAGGGGCACGAAACCATGTAAATAGTATGGTATTCCGATACCCTCCTCGCTCAGGCGGGGCCTCCCTGGAGGGGTGGGAGGGGCACGAAACCATGTAAATAGTATGGTATTCCGATACCCTCCTCGCTCAGGCGGGGCCTCCCTGGAGGGGTGGGAGGGGCACGAAACCATGTAAATAGTATGGTATTCCGATACCCTCCTCGCTCAGGCGGGGCCTCCCTGGAGGGGTGGGAGGGGCACGAAACCATGTAAATAGTATGGTATTCCGATACCCTCCTCGCTCAGGCGGGGCCTCCCTGGAGGGGTGGGAGGGGCACGAAACCATGTAAATAGTATGGTATTCCGATACCCTCCTCGCTCAGGCGGGGCCTCCCTGGAGGGGTGGGAGGGGCACGAAACCATGTAAATAGTATGGTATTCCGATACCCTCCTCGCTCAGGCGGGGCCTCCCTGGAGGGGTGGGAGGGGCACGAAACCATGTAAATAGTATGGTATTCCGATACCCTCCTCGCTCAGGCGGGGCCTCCCTGGAGGGGTGGGAGGGGCACGAAACCATGTAAATAGTATGGTATTCCGATACCCTCCTCGCTCAGGCGGGGCCTCCCTGGAGGGGTGGGAGGGGCACGAAACCATGTAAATAGTATGGTATTCCGATACCCTCCTCGCTCAGGCGGGGCCTCCCTGGAGGGGTGGGAGGGGCACGAAACCATGTAAATAGTATGGTATTCCGATACCCTCCTCGCTCAGGCGGGGCCTCCCTGGAGGGGTGGGAGGGGCACGAAACCATGTAAATAGTATGGTATTCCGATACCCTCCTCGCTCAGGCGGGGCCTCCCTGGAGGGGTGGGAGGGGCACGAAACCATGTAAATAGTATGGTTTTCCGATACCCTCCTCGCTCAGGCGGGGCCTCCCTGGAGGGGTGGGAGGGGCACGAACCATGTAAATAGTATGGTATTCCGATACCCTCCTCGCTCAGGCGGGGCCTCCCTGGAGGGGTGGGAGGGGCACGAAACCATGTAAATATTCCGATACCCTCCTCGCTCAGGCGGGGCCTCCCTGGAGGGGTGGGAGGGGCACGAAACCATGTAAATAGTATGGTATTCCGATACCCTCCTCGCTCAGGCGGGGC
Source organism: Prorocentrum cordatum (assembly GCA_963575745.1). Lineage (NCBI taxonomy): Eukaryota > Dinophyceae > Prorocentrales > Prorocentraceae > Prorocentrum > Prorocentrum cordatum. The sequence goes on from CAUYUJ010014301.1 coordinate 379,483, forward strand.
CTCCCTGGAGGGGTGGGAGGGGCACGAAACCATGTAAATAGTATGGTATTCCGATACCCTCCTCGCTCAGGCGGGGCCTCCCTGGAGGGGTGGGAGGGGCACGAAACCATGGTATGGTAGGGGCAGGCGGGGCCTCCGTGGAGGGGTGGGATGTGATATGGTATGCTATGGTACGCCATGGTATGGTATGGTACGGTATGGTACGTATGGTGTGGTATGGTATGGTATGGTATGGTATGTGTGGTAGGAACTATGGTATGGTATGGTGTGTGTGGTAGGAATAATATTGTGCTGTATGGAAGATGGAGCGGGAGGTGGGTGGGAAGGAGAGGGTGTTCTGGGAAAACAAGAACCCCACTCAGGATGTGGGGAACAAAAAACAAAATCGAGGAGTTCGCGAAGAACTAGAGCCGAGCCGCGTGCAGAGGGCGAAGGAGGGCAGAGAGGGAGGAGCCAGGAGCGCCGAGGGGCCCGTCCTCGAACAGCGCCTCGAAGGGCGCGTCGCAGACGGGCAGCTCCTGCGGCCGCCCGCCGGGGGAGGGGGGGGAAGAGACCTGGAGAAAGGGGGGGCTGCTCCTACTCCCTCCCTCCTCCTTCCTCCCTCCTGCCTCCTCCTCCTCCTTCCTCCTCCTCCCCCTCGTCCTCCCTCCTCCTCCTCCTCCTCCCCCTCCTCCTCCCTCCTCTTCCTTTTCCTCCTCCTCCTCCTCCTTTCTCCTCCTCCTCCTCCTCCTCCTCCTCCTCGGGGGCCTTGGCGGAAGATAAAGATTTGGACGCCCGAAACGGGTACGGAAAGGATGGGTACGATGCCCAACAACAAGTGTTGTCCCGAACCGACAGCGGCCGCTGTTGGGCAGGCGGCCTTGTGTCTCGAATGGGCACAGGCCGCGGCGGCGTGGACAGCGAGTCCTGTTCAAAATGAACAAGATTCGCTGTTGGGCAATGTACCCATTCTTTCCGTGACCATTTCGTTCGTGCAGAAAAGAGCTGAGCAGGGACCGACCGTCCTGGCACTCCTATAGTCCTACCACGACATGTTCTTAGAACCCCAAAATGTTCGAAAAACAACAACAATGTTCTTAGAACGTAACCCGATGTGATAAAACAAGACAGACTCCGCCAGAACTGTTCCAAGAACAGTTCGTGGAAACCGCAAAAGGTTCTTAGAACATTACTTGGTAGGGCTATAGGCGAGCCAGGACGCTTCGCCACTGCTTGAAAAAGAGGGGGGGGACCTTGCCAGAAGACAAAGAGGGAGGACAGCTAACCGAGACATCCGACGATCTGACCCCTCCTCCCTGGCCTCGACTCGTAGAGGTCAAAAATCCCACCCCCACAAGAACCACCCCGACACGTCAAGTCGCTTAGTAAACGAGCCCAAAGAAGGAATCAAGCAGGGCACTGTTTAGTAAACGCCCCGGGCCGTTTAGTAAACGCCAGCTGTCCGGTCTGGGTGGTTTTTCCTCCCTTGAACTCTGGCCTCTGGGGCCCATGATCGGGCCCCCGGGGCCATCGCAAAACGGCTCCGAGACGCAGGGGAACCCCTGGGGAAAGGGCGGGGAGCTCTGGGACCGCGGTTCGGAAGTACCAAACATCATTAGGAGAAGAAGAAGAAGAAAAAGACGAAGAAGAAAAACCGGCATGAATAGAAACTTTCGACGGTCCGCACGGATTTCATTGACAGGGGGTGGCGCCGGAGGCGCCGCCGGGGGACGCCCAGCGCGGATCCAAGAAATCCGCGCGGAGCGCCAAACGTTTATGTTTATGCCGCATTTGTTTCAAATCATATCGAAGGATGGCCGGAGAGGGCCGGCAACGAATCCGTTCGCGCAGGCGGCATGGCGTTTCGCCCTGCGCTCCAGACTCGGGCCGCTGCGCTTGCACGGCAATCCGTCCCGACCCCACCGCTGTCCGCCGCCTGCCTCTTCCAGCGACGCTGGGCCGCAGGGGCGGAAAAGAGAAGCTCAGCCTGCGTGACGTCCAGATGTCCTGCGGGTCGGGCCTCGCCACGCCCCCAGGGGACCGCGACACGTCAGAACGTCGCTTCTACTTGCAGACTGTTCTCAGGTTTGATGTTGGAATCGATTTCTGCCGAGCTTCAAGCTTGAGCACCTGGCACTCCTCGGTTGCCTAGCCCCCCTCCCACTCTACGCGAACAGAAGCTTGACGAATCTGGGAAGACGCGGCCTCCAACTCCCTCGAGGCGCAAGTGCGTAGAAGAGAAGAGGCGTCCAGCGGAGGGGCCGAAAGCCTGCCGCACTCAGCACGTGACGCTCACAGCGCGAAGCCGCTCGGATCCAGCTGGCCATGCTTGGGCACGAACGAATGGGGTGCAATCAACAGGGGGGGCAGCGAGGACCGCAGAGAAGGAGCCCTGCAGGGCACCCGAAAGAGCCCTTGCGGGCCCCAGAGGGGGCCTGGAGGGCCCGACAAGGGCCCCTCTTCTCCCCCCCCGCCACCCTCTATCGTTAGGTCGGGCGTGTCCCCCTACAGGGGGATTTTGGACGATGATGTTGATGATGACAGCGATGCTGATGACGATGATGACGATGATGACGATGATGAAGGAAGCGCGGGGCGCTGTCTCTTCAAAGCGAGGACCCAGCACCACAAGTTGGTAAATAAACATAACCCAGCAACTCGAGCAACTCGGTCCTTGATGCCGCGAGAAGAGCGGGGTGGCTTATGGAATTCCACCCCACCCAACGAGTGGATGTCAGAAGTGTCCGTTGACAACGCTGACAGCGAATGTTCCCAGTGGGGAGACTCGGGCCACGATGCTGGAGTTTCGCGCAGAATCCCAAAGGGGGGGGCTGGACGAGGAGGAGGAGGAGGAGGAAGAGGAGGAGACGGAGGAAGGGGAAGAGAACATATGATGAGGAGGAAGAGACGGGAGGAGGATGATGAGGAGGAAGAAGAGGAAAGAAGGAGGCGGAGCAGGAGGAAGAGGAGGAATCGAGGAGGAGGAACAGGAGTGTCATAATTCTGTCAGGGAGTGCGCTGACAGCTCGCGGCGCCGCCGCGCGCCGCGCCGCGCCTTCACGGAGGCGGGCGGGGCCCAGTCGTCCATGTCCAGGGCGAACTCTTCGCGCGCCGAGCCTCGACGCGGGTGGAGGAGCACAGCGCGGCAGGAGGCTCCGCCTGTTCACCCCCTCCTCCTCCTCCTCCCTCCTCTCTCTCCCCCTCCTCCTCCTCCTCCTCCTCCTCCTCCTCCTCCTCCTCTCCTCCTCCTCCTCCCCTCCCTCCTCCTCCTACCCTCCTCCTCCTCCTCCTCTCCTCCTCCTCCTCTCCGCCTCCTCCTCCTCTCCCCCCCCTCCTCCCCCCCCCCTCCTCCTCCTCCCCCTCGTTCTCGTCCTCCTCCTCCTCCTCCGCCTGCGCCTCCCCCTCCTCCTTCTTGACACTCTCCTCCATCCAGACGCCCTCATCTTCTTTCCTCCTCCGCCTGCTCTTCCACCTCCTCCTGCTCCTCCCTTTCTACGCTGGTTTCCTCCTCCTCCTCCTCCACCTCTTCTTCCTGCGCCTCTTCATGCTCCTCCTCCCCCTCCGCCTCCTCCTCTTCCTCCTGCACCCCCTCCCTCTTGGCAAATTACAAACCCAGAGCTTATGTTCCTGTGCCTACTTACGACAGATGGCCCATCGAGGCCCGAGTTTAAGACAAGGCTCTAAGGAGCCCGATACATACTGTCCATTTTATGTAAGTCCGCGTTCCCGGGCGTATCCGGTTCCTTGTTGATTGCTCTGTTTTGTAGATTTGCCATGCTTGATGGTATCCCCAAATTTCCCTAGAGAGCCCCAAGCTCTAGAGGCTTCTTTTTACGTGTTTCACACGTTCCCAAGACGTTTCCTCCGAAACCGTCTTGGCTCAAGCGTTTGTATAGCAACGAAAGGCTGCTAGACTACTGACTTGCGGTCTGAACCGCAGCACAGCGAACTGGCCCGCTGACAAACAAATCCTGTGCAGTGTCATCGCGTGTCCAGCGAGATGGATCTTCGACCTGCGCAGGGACAACGGTGAGCCAATGCCGAGTTACATCAGCAAGGACAGCGAAGCGTACCGCGATGTGGTCAAGGGTTTCGACACTGAGTATTTCAAGCGCCAGGGGATGGAGCGGTTGTCGGTCCGGGCGAAAGAGTGGAACTCTCTCGATCAAGAGCTGAACTGGTTTCTCAGCCAGATAGTGTACGAGGGCCCGGACGATGCCGCAGACGAGGCCAAGCGACTCCACAATTGGCTGTGCAACTTCACCAAAACTGGCCTCGAGGAGATACCGGAACATCCTGACTTTGGCGCGAACTTCCAGCAGGCAGTCCCACTGTATCAACTACGCGACTGGCTGCTTCTACAGCGCTCGCGGCTAACGCCGACCGAACGCGCAGCGGTCATCAGCGCCATCAAAGGTAACTTTGACTATGAGAATATCGGCGAACGGCTGCGAGTATCGCGGCCGGATGACGAGCTGACGAACCGCGACAAGAAAGGGAAGGAACACCAAGGCCGTCATCGAGACCGCGGACGCGTTCACGCTGGATGGGAACAAGACGAAAAAGAACCATACGCTGAAGAGCAAATCTACTACGAACAACCCGAGACGTCGGTCGGCACCGAGAACGAGGACGACGACAAGCCGGAGGAGCCGCTCTACAGCGCTGAGGAGATCGAGCAGGCAGGGCAGGCCTTCGCCACTCAGAAGCGCAATTTGGAAGAAGCACGAGATCTCCTTCGACCTGTGAAGACAGCCCGGAAGTTCTACCCCGTGGATGAGGAAAAGAAGAAAGGTCACCGCGACAAGCCTTCAAGGGGGCGGCCATCTACAAAAAGTCCAAGGCCAAACAGCAAGCCGATTGACGAGGACAAGAACATCATCGAGATACCCGAAGACGAAGACAAGTCGCAGAGGACCCTGTCTGAAGTGCGGCGGCAATCACGAGACGAAGGATCACAAGCCGAAGAGCCAGTCTGCCGACCGCGATCGTGGACCGAAGAAGGGCTCCTCCTCGTTCGTGTTCTACAATAGCCAGCGCGACGCCGAGATGGAGGTGGCGATGATCAAGCACGACAGGTCGCTGCGCGAGCTAGAGGACACGCTGAGCAAGCCAGATGCTCCGAAGCGCTACGACGATAAGCTCCCGATTCTGGCCGCGCTGGAAGAGACGAACGACTGGGTGCTGGTGAGCGTGCTGGAGAGCGCCCACTTGGGCTTGGGCATCCTGGACATCGGCGCTACATCCTCCATCGCGGGCTGCCGTGAAGCTGCGCGATCTGATCTAGGACGCGACGGACAAGAACATTAACATGGGCACCTCACAGAAGATGAGGTTCATCTTCGGCGACAACTCCAAGACCTGCACTGGCAAGGCTATGCCGGTGTAGATGGCGACCTGGAGATGAACATCCTGGGCGCCGAATCTCCGTCGCTGGTCGGGGTGGGCGTGCCACGACGGCTCGGGGCCGTGATCGGCCGCGAGAAGGACAATATTATCTACTTCAAGAAGCTCGGTCGCCGAGCTCAGCTGCTCTCCCTTCCGAGCGGTCATTTTGCATTGCCTCCCGTGGCCGAAGCTGACTTCGGCTTCGCGGCGACCCTCGAAGAGGGGGTGGCGCCCTCGACGCCGATCGCTGCGCCGGTGCTGGAGGGTAAAACAGACAAGGAGCAGCCATCAGAACGCGAAGCCACACGATATCCCGTACATATGGACCCACAGGCCCGGGAAGCCCAAGCTGATCCTCCAGAGGCTTCCAAGACGAGTCCACCTTAGACCGCGGCTCCGGGTACGTCTTCGAGGCCTACATCACCATCGTTAACGGGATCATCAAGGTCACCAACAGGTTTCGGAAGATCACAAATGGCGACTCTCTTTGAATTCCGGATACGGAAACCTTTAGTACGTCAGAAACCGCATCTCCGACACAGATTTCGGCTACTCCCGAGAATACGATTACGTAAATCACTAGCACTTCATTAACATTAACATTAACATGTACTTCGGATCCCCAAGAGGCCGAGACACCTCCGCACGACCTACCAGAGATCCCAAGATTTCCTGGACTCCCTAGAGATTCAGATGCTCCTCCGTCCATGGCCATTCTGGCAAGAGCCGAATCTTCGAGCCCAGAGCTCAGCAATTCTCATCAACTTCCATATCCGCAGGAGCCTCAATCGCGAGGCGAAATGCCGCAAAGCCGAAACCCAGGAGGTCGGGGTCAGTGGTCAGGAAACGAGGAGATGAACGAATGGGAGCCAGTGGGCAGCAGTTCGCAGCGGACGCTCTCAGCGACCCAGGGGCGCCCGCGACTGTCTACCGGACGGCTCCCGGGTAAGTTTGTTGGCCGCGCGGGGGTGGGCGGGAAGAAACTGATGTTCGAGATCGAGGCGAACGTGACGAGGGACTCGGAGTTGTTCCTGGACGAGCACTTGCCGCAGTGGGAGATGTGGACGATGAAGCTAAATCAAGGCTAGTTCTGCACGACGAGATGGGGCAAGGTAATCTGCGAGGTCCTTCTGAATACCACCGAAAACCAAAACTGGAAGCTGGACGGAATGGGACTTCCCGCGCCGCTCCCCCTGGCAAAGTTCCCGACCTGGAAGCCAGACAAGAAGCCCAGCGTCAAGCAGGCTCCTGCTCCCAAGGGGATCAAACAAGAGACTGCAGCCGAACATGGAGCTTCGCGAAAGCATTGAGATCGCAAGGTCCGATTTCTGGGCGAAGTACCAGGACGTGGATGCCTTTGCGGGCATCGACACGGAGGAGATCTACAGGCTGGTCAGCATGATGGCGATCGTGAACCACCTCAAGCCGCTCTGCAAGCTCTACGAGCTGACGCAGAGTGGCCATCTGCGGCCGGCTGATAGTCTACATCCCCCAGCAGCTGGGCGACGCCAAGCCGACGGCCAAGGTCCAGCAGGAGCAGGAGTCGTCGATCAAAAGACAGGGGGCCAAGCCCTACATCCTGGGCTGCACGGTCAAGAGCCACTTCGCACTGGGACGCGCGGCTCCAGAGCGTCGCGCCCAGCGCGGGACCGCAGAGAACGATCCAATTATGACGGTCAACCCACGCGGCTGGTGCCGCAAGGTGAGCGCGAAGGAGATCACGCAGAAAGAATGGACGGAATTCATGTGGAGCGGGTCCGTTGGAGCCGAGATAATGGCCGACTCCTCAAGGGGCACCAGCGCCTCGCCATCAGGCCTGCGCCGCGCAAGATCAAGCCCGTCTTGTGCGGAGCCATGCGCGCCCTCTCCACCAGCGGCCGCCTTCTTTTGGTCGGCGCCTGCGCACCCGAGGACTCCAACCTCGGCCAGATTTGCGGGCAGAAGGGCGCGGAGTTCGCGCGGCTCGGACTACGCGACGACTTCAACCTCAGCAAGCCGCGGGGCGATCACGAGGCCAAGTACATGTTCGACGAGAATAGACCAGGACTACTAGTCAGCACTCCACCCTGCGGACCGTGGTCGGCCATCCTGAATGTCAACCAGCGCACCCACCAGCCGAGGGAATCTGCGGAAGACGCGACTGAAGAGCCAGCGGATCTTCGAGAACAGCGCGCGTCTCATCGAGCACCAAGTCAGCAACCTCAAAGGCTCGGCCATCGCCGAGCAGCCGCATAACAGCCGCTCTTGGCAGAAGACCTGCTGGAAGGATCTACACAAACTGCTACCCTACGAGGTCATCGTGGACGGATGCGCCTGTGGACTACGAGCCCCTGATACTGGAGAGCTCATGAAGCAGCGCTGGAAGCTCCTCACCAACAACAAGCACATCTGGGCAGCCCTTTAGCCACTTCAGCGTCGCGGAGGACACTGTCATGAGGAGATTGAGGAAGTAGCCGAGCCGAAGCCTCAGGAAGATATCCGAAATTGGTCCGTCGAAGAATCCTGAAGGCACTTACGCGCGACGCCAACTTGAGCTACCTCGACCAGGAGATCGTGCACTGCCACTGCTTGGCAGCTACACGGCAGCCCCCCGCGGGGCCGACCCTGGAGTCGACGGGGGAGCTGCTGCCACCTAAGGACGGGAAGGACTCCCTCGGCTTAACGAAGGAGGCGATCAAGAAGCTGGAGAGCTACGCGAGACTGGTCCACACCAATCTGGGACACCTTCCACGTGCCAATCTCATTCGCTATCTCCGAGATCGAGGTGCCCGACCTGAAGTCCTACGGGTCGCTCGCAACTGTAAGTGCGACACCTGCGACGCTCACCGACCTCCTACGAAGCGGCCACCGGCATCAGCACCAGAGCTACCGCAGAATGGTCACGAAGTTCTATGTGACGCCTTCTCTTGGATTCGTCGCAGCACGAACGCCAGCACTATGGCGTTCGCGGTTCTGGACGCGGGTTCCGACATTCTCTACGTGCGTTTGATCGACGAGAAGAAGATACCATAATAACTATGTCAAGTGTACAGGCTGGAGACCTACGACAGATTTTCGCCACCAAGTGGTTCCGATGGATGGGGCGCCCTCAAGTCATGCGCTGCGACCCAGCTGGCAGCGCAGTCTCCGACGAGTTCAGGGAGTGGGTCGAGAGCCAAGGCATCTACTGCCTCCCGTGCGCTGCTGGCGCACACTGGCAGACCGGGAAGATCGAGCGCGCCATCGAAGCCTTCGAGGATGCCCTCGACGCCATCGACGAGATGATCTCCCCCGACGCGCGCAACAGCGAGACGTCCGGCCTCCAGGCGGCAGCCCGCAACGATCTCACGAGGATCGAAGGCTTCAGCCCACTTCAGCGCGACGCCGGAAGGACGCCTGCGGGGGCGGCTGTCAACCTCGACGACGACCCGAACAATCTCCCGCTCATCCGCGCAACAACACGTTCGCCAGAGATGCTCAGGTACGTCGACTATCCCGACTGGCCCACATCCAGACCGAGAACACAGGTAGAGTCGGGAGGGCAGAGGCGGCGAAGTGCAGGTCCTTCAAGAGGTACAACTGCGGAGACTTCGTCTACCGCAGGCTTCCACCTGGAACCTGGAGGAAGAAGGAGCAGCCACGATCCATGCCCGGAAGAGGACGATGGTACGGACCTGGGCGAGTACCTTGTCACGAACCCGCTAGCTCTGGACACCGACCTGGTCTACCTGGCGCAGTCGTGAACATCGCCCTGGCAGGGCGGCTCCACCGAGTTGCACCCGGACAGCTACGATCAGCCACACCCTTCGAAGAAGCCACGGACGCGCTCCGATCTCGGAGCGAAGAGCCAGGCACCTGGACGGTCGGGGAGATACAGAAGCAACTCGACACCAACGAGGAGATCGACCTCACCAACGAGCCGCCACCGACCAGCGACGACCTCGCCTACGACGACGGGGAATCTACAAACGCTCGGACGCTCGGCACAGTCCAAGTGAACCCTTGGCCGGTGATGAAGGTGACGACAGGCCTCTGCCATCTCAAGGAGCACCACAGGTGCACGCACCTGGAGGCGGAGGCGGAGCCGCGTCATCGTCAGCTTCACGACCCGCACCATCACCACCAGAACCTACGAGACGGTTGCTACGGAAGACAAATCCGTGGACGCTGGAGGAGCCACAGGTGCCACTTATACAAGACGCACCACCAGAGCCACCACCTGGACTCGATCACCTGCTGAAGGACCACCTGCAGAAGAAGCTGAAGTGCCAGCCGAAGCCGACGAGGAAGCTTCAAAGATCGACCCCAAGGGCGCTGACATGGAGGAGAAGGGGCCTCACAGAAGCCATTCCCTGGCGGCTCAGAAGCTTGAGAACTGCGGCAGACCCTGAATCCGATGAAGCTCGATCAGGGCGACCTCAGAAGCAGACTGTGGACACCGACGAGATGACAGATCCCCCCGTCACGAAGTCCAGAATCAGCGCCGCAGTTCAGGAGGACTTCTCCTACTATTCGCAGGAAGGTAACTTCTACAGCGATTACGCTTACAGCACCCAGCAGTACGACGAGACCAAGGAGGAGGACAAGCTGATCGCGCTGAGAATTCCAGTTAACAGCGAGCACACCTTCATGAACTAGTTCGAGGCCCCGGGTCACTTCGTGGCCTCGCAGGCTCGCGAAGGTCGAGTGGAAGTTTCTTTCAAGAAGGCAACGCCAGAGGAGGAACAAAAATGCTACTTGATGCCCAGCAAAAGGAGCGCACCTCCGTTTTTAGCACCAAGGCCGTAAGGATCCTCAGCCGAAAGGGCATAGATCCAGCGCGTCGTCTACGCTGCCGTTTCGTGCTCACCTGCAAGAAAGAGGAACAAGGTGAAGCTCTAAAAGGAAAGGCTCGACTTGTGGTACTCGGCTTCAGCGATCCAGATCTATTCGATCTACGTACAGAATCACCAGTCGCTTCACGACACGACGTGCTCGTCAGCTTCTACTAGCTCTGGCCGCTCAGCACAAGTGGCTACTGGAGAAGGCCGACGCAGTGACAGCATTCTCTCAGGGAAAGACCGACGAGGAGAAGCGGAAGATCTACGCCGACCCGCCCAAGGATGTTCGCCAGGCCTTCGGCATCAAGGAGGACGAGGTGCTGCAGCTTCTCCAACCGATGTACGGGTTCGTACACGCAGCTCGGAAGTGGTGGCTACATTTCAAGGAAACTCTCAACGAGCTTAGGCTTGAGGCCATCCAGTGCGAGCCCTGTGTCGGGGTCATCAGGGACGGCGACGGCAAGTCGATCGGTATGGTCATTCTACACGTGGGCGATTTGATGATCGCCAGAATCGCCGGAGATCACAGTAACAAATCCTTCCTGCAGAAGCTGAAAGAGATTCAACACGTTTTCGAATGGACACCCTGGGAGAGCAAGACCTTCGTTCAATGTGGAATCAGCACCCGCCAGAACGATGATTTCACGCGCAGCCTCGCCTTGGATACCTACAGCATGGACGTGGAGCCGATTCCAATCAAGCGCGGCATGACGCCTACTGAGGGAGTTTCCGATCGCGAACGATCTGATCTACGGGGACGGCTTGGCACCGTGGGCTGAGGAACGCAGCAGTCAGCACCGTGGCTCATCGCCGACGTTTCACCACTACAAGCCGAGATTCCCACCGCGACGGTCTCCACGATTCAGAAGATCAACGAACTCATCCGCACCACAAACGCCACCGCACTCATCATGGTTATGCCTGCGATCGAAAAGCTGGCAGTTGTTGGCTGGGGCGACGCCGCATGGGAAGCCCGGATCACAGGAGAATCCCAAGGTGGCGAGATGATCGTGCTGGCACCGCTATCCTTTCTAGAAGGATCCACAAAGACAGTGGCGCCTATCTCCTGGGGATCATGAAATCTGCCACGCGTTGCTAGAATCAACACGAGTGCCGAGGTGTAGATGATGACGGAAACGCTCGACGAGATCAGCTACGTGCGACTGTTCATCTACGAGCTAAAGTGCGGCCACGTGGATTATACCAACAAGCAGGCCGTGAATGACGCCTTTTCAACCTGCCCTTGAGTCCTGGTCACAGGACGGGAAGTCCGGGTACGACGCCATCGAGAAGAGCGAGTCTGCTGGACTGGGTCTTCGAGATAAGAGGACCAGTATCGAGTGCCTGGGCATCAGGCAGCAGAAGCAGCACACAGGGCTCCAGATTCGCTGGGTTCACAGCGATGCTATGCTGGACGAACGCACCTGCTGCTCTGAGCCTTGGATGCTGAGACTTTCATGGTCGCGACCGACGAGATCGGTCGCTTTGTACCAATGTTTTGGCGGCGAGCGAGTGGGGGTAGTTAGAAGGAGAAGGCCTTCTCTCTGAAGGCTCGGAAGTTCCCGGGCCATCTGAGAAGTTCTCTAGGCCTTCTTCCCCGAAGACGCAACAAAACAAACTCTCAGAGAATGCGAGGGTATTTGAAAAACCCCGCCGCCTTCTGAGAAGGCCTTTTCCTTCTCACTTCCCCCCCTCGCTAGTCGTCCAATGTGGTTTTGGGGTCATAACTCGGGGTTCCAACAAGCGTTCGAGGCGATCCGAACACCCCCGGAACGCCATCGGCGAGGCCCAGCTGCTAGCACGCATCCCGAGGCGGGAAAACCCTCCGAGAACCCACGACGACGCCCGACAGCCTCGAACCCCGAACCCACAGCTCCCCCCCCCCCCGCTGGTCGCCGACTTCCGCGCGCGCCGCAGGCAGGCCTCCGGCATCGACGGCGGACCTCTTCTTCGCGGTGCCCGCGCCCGCGCCCGCGGGCGGCTTCGCCTTCGCCTTCGCAGCAGCGGCCGCCGCCGCCTCTCCGGCGGGGGGGGGGGGGGGAGAGCGGAGGGGGCGCGCTCGTCTGGCGCGCGGAGCGCGGGGGGGCACGCCTGACTAACCCCGGAGCGCCGTGCGGCAGAGACAAGGGGAGGAGGAGGAGGAGGAGGAGGAGGAGGAGGAGGAAGGAGAGAGGAGGATGAAGGAAGGAGGAGGGGAGGAGGATGAGGAGGAAGAGGAGGCAGGAGGGGAGGAGGACAAGGAGTAGGGGAGGAGGAGGGAAAGGGGGAGGGGGAGAGGGGGAGGGATAGGGGGAGGAGGAGGAGGAGGAGGAGGAGGAGGAGGAGGAAGGAGGAGGAGGAGGAGGAGAGAGGGAGGAGGAGGAGGAGGAGGGAGGAGTGACCAGAAGTGACCATGAAAGGACGAGCGTCCGCAAAACTAAACGGGTTAGGCGGGGACTAATCCGACGATGAGTCCCCGCCTTCACGGTGAGGGATCCTGGTGGGTCGGCGGGTCGCTCCACCCACACCTCCCTCACAGAAGGGGGGCTGCTGCATTCCACTCTCCTCCCGAGCCTCCCTCGCACGCTGGACCGCGTCCGAAGCTTCACGCTGCACTCTGGCCAGCTGCACAGCCTTCGGGGGTCCCCTGTGCGAAGGAAAAATGCCTCGACGAATCCTGTCAAGGTTCTGGGCTCCTTTGGGGGAGGGTTCCTGGCAGGGTCGTGCGAGCCACCTACCATCCACTGTGGCGGTAAGCCCACAACAAACACAAAAATGCAGGGAAAACTCAGGCCAGTAGAAGATTTTGTGGGACGAGTGGGCCGAGGTGGCCCCAATCAAAATCTCTCCAGTCCTCAAGACAAATTGGCTCCACTCCGACTTCTGGCCTCGGACCTCAGGGGCCAGACCTGCAAGACTGGGCACAAAACTTGAGGAGCTGGGTGGAGGCTACAATCTGACTGCAAACCCTACAGCGCCACCTGCTCCCTACCTGCTCACAATCATGAGAGGTGTCCCTCAGGGCAGCAGCCTTCCTGGAGGGGGGGGGCACCCGCACTTTGGCGAGCCTTGTGGCCTGCCAAGGGTCTACCTGGAGTGAGCACAGCAACGCACGTCGGGCCCTGCGTCTGACAAGGTGGGCGATGCAATCATAGATGTCGGTACTGGGGGCAGGCTGGCGAGTATACAGGAGCAAGGCCTCGTCCGCCGCCTTACCCGCAAGGTCATCAGCGCACATGTTGCCCGCAGTGAGGAAAACTTGCCTAGCACTGAGAGCCTTGCCTGTGTCTTCTAGATGGGCAGCCGTCCACGCGACATGCACTTCAGCCACCCCCCGATTACGCAACGCCACCGCCACCCTGTACCACAAGTCCTGATTCGGGCCTAGCTTGCCGTGGGCTCGACCAGCTCTCCGACCATCCAGGACAGGCTGGCAATCAGTGACATAAATGATGGGTCCCGTGGTTTCTTCCAGAGCGATGGCGAGCGCAGCTATCTCCGCGCGCGACACGGTCTGCCGCGGCCCCAGGAGGGGGGAAGAGACACCCGCGACCGGCTCCCAGGAGCCATCCTCAGCCCGACGAATGAGGGCAACTCCAGAGCCACAGCGCCTGCGTCTCGGGTCACTGCTGAATTTCCCCCCTGACCCATCCCCAAAAATGTGGGGAGGGTCCTGGCCAGGGGCAACACAAAACTCACTGAGGCGAGAGGAGCCGTAGTACGTAAGAGGAGGGGCCTCAAGAGGGTCAAGGAAGACGGGGCAGGTGAGGTCTCTCGACGGGACTCCTCTCAGCCATAAAGAAGGGTCTGCTTCCCATTGCGCCGTGGCTTGGGAAATCAGTGATTGCGTGCTGCTAAAATCTTGGTGATCTACATTACACACGCATTGCCATATTCTGTGAAACAATGTCTCAGGGGCCGCCTTGCACCTTGGACAAGTTACGTCAACCGTGTAGCCACTGTCGGCTTGGCGCTGACGTGGCCATTGGCCCCCCGAGGCCACGCACAAGGTGAGGCCCCACAGATCCGACTGACCCCGAGACTCGAAGCGGCGGAGTTCCTGCTGCAGTGGGAGGAGATCGGCTCCTTCTTTCAAACTGTCGCCTGCCTCGTGCCCTGCAGCACCTTGCCACAACTTGGCCCTCATATCAGAAACGAACTCATGCAACAAGTCTGCATGGTCAGAAATCGGGAGTAATTCATAATCTGGGTCGCCCATTCGTGGGAACCTCCACGCATGCTCCGCATGATCGGGTCGTTCCCACAGGTCAGGTTCCCTGGGCTCCCATCCTGCTTCAAGAAGGGTGGCCTGGACTGCAGCTATGGGCCCCCGAATGCCTCTCCACCTTTTGGCGCCAAGCGAATCGAGCTGCGACCGAACGATACCCCACGACCGTCGAATACGAGGCTGGAGGGCGGGGAAGCGCTTCCACAGCTGCAGCCAGGCGTCCACCAATTGGCGGCGCAGTTCCAGGGCGGGATCTCCATCCCCCAGCACAGTCTGCAGAACAGTTGTTAAACACTTGCCCTTGCCCATTCCCGAGACCGTGCGAGCAGCTTGTCGCCTAAGAAGCATGACCTGACTCGGTGGCATACCATAAACTTGATGGCCAAAGCTGGCCTGTGGTAAGGCTCCCGTGCGCCAAGCGCCCTGGGTGACTTTCCTCAAACCAGCCAGCCTGCGCATCTTCACAATCCTAGAAAAACGCCCGCTGGCTTTAGTCATTCTCTGGCGTGCCTTCTTCCGTGTCCTAAAGCGACCTGCAGCAGTGTCTACACCTAAATCAACTCCAACGGAAGCAAACCTAGCGGGCATCCCTCGGGCTCTGAAAATTCTGGCAATGTGCTTCCCAAGCTCAGGAGAGGACGCCAAGACAACCGTTTTGTCCGAGACAGTGAGCCTTTTGAGTCTGAATCCCTCCGAGAAAGCTTCAGCTAAACCTTCCATCTCAGAAACGACAGTGGCCTGGGTGCCCTCGGATCTTGCCACAGTGTCATCGACGAAGGTCCATAACGAGGCCTGAGGGGCTCGAATGTGCGCAGCCCCCAGCACAGAATGCAAGAACACTTTTCCAATGCAGACTCCATGCGACGATCCAGCCACAATCGAGCGGCCTGGGCAGAACGGCTCGCTGATGACCGAGCCCTCCTTGAGGATGCGCGGCGCCATGAAGAGCAGGATCTCCATGAGCAGCACCGTGGGAGGGAAGTTGAGCCCCCGCGCCGCAACCACCAGGAGGGTGAAGGAGATGGAGTCGTAAAATTTGGCAATGTCCAGCAAGACCGTCGCCGTTGCCTTGCCTGTGGTAGCAGAGGCCTCATCCATGAGGCTTCTCGTCATCGCAGCTCTCAGGGCGCTGCTGCCCCTGATGGCCGTGTCCCAGAAAGCAGAAAGTCCATCTGACCAACTGGAGGTGACCGAACTGCGCGCCTGGCTCCATGTCTTGCAGCATTGCGGCAACATGCCCAGTACTCTCGTGCCTCCAGCTGGCATCGGAATAACTGCACAAATAGTAGCTAGCCACGCTGTCGGCCAAGTTTGCAGTAGCTCCGCTTGATTGAGGATACACGTGAGCTCCGACAGTCCAGCTTGAGGCATGCGTTGAAGATCAACTGGGCCCAAGCCATCAACTCCTCTAGCTTTGTTTGGCGATTGTCGTCTAAGTATCGATTCAATCTGCCCTTCATTCAGTGGTGGCAAGGGGTCATCACGAGCATCCCTGGCCAATCCCTCCAACGTCCATAGCAAGTGCGCCCTGCTGTCATTATCCTCCTGCCACACTGCCTGCCAAAAGTCCTTCTTCGTGCGAATGAGTACGCAAGGGTCGGCGGTGTCCACGCCATCTCTGATGATCTCACGAGGAAGTGGGTCAGGGGGAGGAGCACGAACGTGACGATGAATAGCACCTGGCCTCTTAGCCCACATCTGCTTCGCCCAGTCCATGAAGGCTTGGCGAGACTTGACTAATGAGCGCCCCTGGGCGCGGTCGACCCACGTGTTGGTGTGCACCTGGAGCTGCTCCAACTCAGTCTGGCTAAGGTGCGGCGCCTGCAGGGCAGCGTCCTTCCACTCTTGCACTGTGGTGGTCAAGGCCTTCTTCCCGAAGAATTCCTGCTGCTTGGCGTCTGTCAGGCCCTGGACCATGGACCGAAAGCCCGCGAGGCACTTCTCCGCCTCTGGAGGGTCCCTGCCTGAGCGTGTCAAGGCCACGCCTCGGGCAAGCAGTGTGGAGGCGATCCCCCACCATTCTGCTACAGGGTCGCACATGTGAGGACGACCTGGGGCAGGGCGCATCTTCCTCCATGAAATTGAGCACCCTTGCCCTCTGCCGAAAAACACAACGGGGTCTTCCACATCGCTGACCGCAACAATAGACCGCTCCAAGGTAGTGACCCATCGTCCATATCGATTGTCCAAGGTAGAGCGTTGAGTGGGCCTCCAGGTCGACAGGGGACCTGTCGACAACTGTGCTGCCGCTGCTCGTGGTCTGAAGGTATCCTGCTCCAATTCGCCATAGATCTTGAGCCATGCTTCCTGCTCCAACTTGAACGCGACCTTGGGGCCTTCTGGCTGTGGCTCCTGAGATGGCAGGTCATCGAAGGCCTCGTGCAGCTCTTCAGGGAGTTCCTGTCTGCGTGCATCTGCCACCTGCTTGCGCTTCTGGGATCGCTTGCTGTCTGGGTTTGGCTCTTGCTGAGGGCGGTTGGCCCTGGGTAGCGGTTCTGGCAGCTCCAACGACCTATGCCACCAAGTACGCTTGGCGTCCAGCACATCAATGGCAATAGCGCAATGAGTCTTCCAAGGAACAGCTACAACTTGCCTGAGCCTGATGCGGTCCGAAGTAAGCTGCTTAGAGACAATGGCATAATCATACATGCGTCCCTGCCCCTTGTCGCACGTGAACTTGCAGTTAGGAAGCGCTAGCCGACCTCTGAGTCTGTCAACCCATCCACTATCCAATAGACTCTGCGGTTCATTGTTCCAGTGCGCCACAATCACCCAAGGATCTGCCAAAGCTTTGGTAAAAGCGCCCAATGCCACCAACACCTCATTGTTGTACTGAGCGATCCCCAGCGACGGTAACAAGTACGCTGCAATGTAGACGAGGTTGCCCGACTTGAGGTGTAGCGTGGTGGCCGAGAAGCCTTTAAAGGGATCCATGCGCGAGTCGGCAATCGCCTGGTCCCTCAAACGATCAAACTGTGTAGCGGCCAAGTGACAGCGCGTGAGGAGCCACTCCCCTGCCGAGATGCCTGAGTCCGACCTCCCAGAAGCAAAGCCTGCCTTGAACGAGAGCCTCCACCCGTCCTTCCTGAGTTCCTCTGTCCAGTGGGCGCACTTGGTGTCGGGGACATGCGTCTCGACCAGCCCCACGATGGCGTAGGTGTGCTTGTGACTGTTCACAAAGCTGCGAACCTTGGCGCCCCATTCGGTGATGTTCGCGAAGAGCATCGTCACATGCTCGTCGGACGTACAGTGCTGCAGAACTGCTGGCTCTTCGTGTGTGGGCGCGCTGTCACCATCGTGGGTCTGTCTGCCACTTTGCTGCGTTCCTGACTCCGATTTACAGTCCCGAGGACGAGCGGCATCCAGCATAGGCAGACTCGACGAGGAGTTCCCCAAGACACCCAAGACCGCAGGCTCAGGGCCAGCAGGGTAAGCATCCCGAGACGGGGTGGGGCTGGATCCTATGGCGTCAGGCCTGCATCCTATGTTAGAATCCACAGTACAAAGCTCCCCCTCGTCCCCGAACTGGTCTTCCAGGTTGGCGAAGGGGTCAGCATCTGGATCGTCCAAGTCAGCACACCGAGCTCGAACTCCGTCCACAGGCAGAGGAGCACACCGATAAACGTCTGGAGCCTCAAAAGGCTTATATTGCTTGTCGTGTGGAACCGTACTTCGATTGGCTTGTCCCAGACTGGTCCCCGCATCCGCCAACATCACCAGGTGAGCAATGCAAGCGTCAACGTCTGCCTGATCATCCTCTGAGTCGGGCTGTCTGGGGCGAGGAGGCCGCGCCGTAGGGAAAGCCGAGCCCAAAAGCCTCCTGAACATGGCTCTCAGCTCATCCAAGTGCGCCCAGTGGCGGCGCTGCAACTGTACACGCCTCTCAATGGGCGCCGTACGAAGCCGATCAAGGAAGGCCACTCGCCTGGGCTCAGACTGCCTCCATGCCGACTCACATAATTCTTCCATGACAGATTGCAAGGTGCGGCCTGGAAACCAAGCCTGCAACAAACGGCGCAAGGGCTCGTTCCCTTGCCGCTCAAGTATCGTGTGCAGAAACGCCTCGCACCAAAGCCGCCAGTCACCACTTCCTGCGTTTAGCCCAAGATGTATGTCAAACCAAGCCGCTGCCCATTCTCTGAGGTCAGCTCGCATATCTGCATAGTCCTGAACTGCCATCGCTCTGGTCTCGTCAGCAGGCGGCAGGCCCATGGCCTGTGGTGACTCAGCTGCCGTCTCGTCATCACCAATGTTGCCAGCCTCCCAAGGTAGGCGAGTCCAGCAAACTCCTGTGCCCCCACCCACTCGCGCTGAGACCCCCGCCTCCTGTGGAGAGGGTGCCCTGGCGGGTGGAAAGCACAGGTGCGACTGTGAACCTGCACTGCTCTGGACAGCCCAGGATTTACGTTCTGACGCCTGAAGCCCTCCAGCTGCCTCAGTAACTGACCGCGTGGAAGGCGATGTCTCAGGAAGGACGTGGCTCTTCTGAGTACCCGTAGCGCCTGTGGCGCCAGGCGGGCTCGCCCCCGTCGAAGCCGTGCTGCACGCTGTCCAAGACGGCATAGAACTCGGTGTACACGTCGAAGGGGTCCCCGTCACCACGTCAGAAAGCGAATGTGGGGCCCAATGCATCATAGCTCGAACCTTCTGAATTGTGTCCAGCGCTTCGTAGTAGAATTTGTCAGACAACATAGCTCGACCAGAGGGAGCACATGCGTGAGCAAGAACCTGGTATGCACAACCAAAGGGAATGTCCGTGCCTGGGTAGCATTGGAACGGCGGTGTGCGCGAGATGAGCTTGAGCACACCAGTTGACACAGATGTCCCACAATCAGGTAGCTGCTGGGCCCTCATGGTTGGGGCCCCCCCTGCGCTCGAACTTGGCCAATCGCTCGCGGACAGAGGCGAACTGTGCCTGCTGATCTGGTAGGGAGACCTGTCCCTCTGAGCCTTGGCCATGGGGCTCGGACGTGGTCTCCGCGCCATCACCACCAGCACTAGCTGTCTCTGGCTGGGAACCCTCTGCACCTCCAGGCTTGGATTGGGGTTCCTTGTCCTCAACATCCTGCACGCGCCGTCGTTTGGCGAGTAGCCGAGTCTTCTGTGATTCATGCTCCTGGACCACGCGCTTGGCCTCGTCCAGCGCTGAGGAGAAAAGATCCTTGGCCTTCGTGGAAAGGAGCTCCCGCAACTGTGTGGTACGTTCTTCGATCCGTAGGCGATCCTCCTCGTCCAGCTCCAATCCTTCAGGCATGTCTGAAAGGAGGCCCAGATCGAAATCCAGGGTGCCCACCTTGCCAGAAACGAGGTCCTCCAGCTTGATCCGCGCAGGCGCAGGTCCAGGTTCAGGTGTGGCAGCTTTGCCCGTGGCCGCAAGCTTGCGGGCGAGCTCCGCGTGCTGGGTGTCCATGATCTCCAACTCTGCACGAAGGCCCATGATGTAGTTCTCGTGCTCCTGCAGCTGGGCCTTCCACTTGTCGTGCTTATCCAATTCACGAGAGAGCCGTTGAAGGAGCTTGTCACATTCACGTCGCGATTCTGCCAGTCGCTGTTCCATGGTCTTCTCGATGACTGGGGGGGCAGGCTTTGCCAGGGTGTTGATGCGCGCCTGAACTCGCGTGGCCAAGTTCTTGTCACCCGTCTTGTTGGCGATGGCCAGCAGAGAACCCAACTCAGCAGCATCCAGGCCATCAAGATTCGTCCAAACCAGTGCTGGCGTGGAGGAGTTCGGCCCTGGCTGGAGGCCGGCGGCCAGCGGCAGACGGTGCTCTGAACACTGACGGCTGTCATTCCACGACTTGTCTGATCCTGACCACGACCTGCCTGCCCAAGACGGCCAGTGCTGCGGCTGGGTCCATCCTGGCTCTGGTGTGCGATATGAGAAACAATGTTTGCACCACTGCCATCTCTCCTCGTTGCGTGCACATCCGCACTGACCACATCGCCACGCGGGCCCTGAGACAGGGGGCCTGTGTAGCTTGCGTCGTACAACAGTGGCTTTCTTATTCGTCGACCCGTCCGCTCGCCAAGGGGCTGAGAGCAAATCATCCGTTCCCATCGGCGTGCCGTGGCTGGCAAGAATAAGAAGGTACGTTAGTATGCCTGGCAAACGCCAGGAGAGCAGTTGGGGCCGCGTGCACCTGAGAGGTGCCCCCTTGCCAGAAAGCTCTCGTCCGCTGCTGACGCTTGGGCCACGCTACGGACTTGAGCCAAAATGGCTACGGAGGAGGAGGAGGAGGAGGAGGAGGAGGAGGAGGAGGAGGAGGAGGAGGAGGAGGAGGAGGGGGAGGAGGAGGAGGGGGAGGAGGAGGAGGAGGAGGAGGAGGAGGAGGAGGAGGAGGAGGAGGAGGAGGAGGAGGGGGAGGGGACGGGGACCTTTCAACTCATTGACCGCAGGTCGGGCGTGTCCCACTACATGGGGGATTTGGGGCGGAGAATCAAGAAAATGTCAAGACATACTCCAAACATGTTCAGAAATGGTTGAAGAGTCGTCCCCAGACTACTCGGGACTAGTTTTGAACATCTCCTGTAGAGGGACAAGCCCGACTTAAACCTTGCAGCCAACTGATCCAGCAACCACCGGGCGCGCCGCGCGCCGCAGCCGCAGCGCCGCAGCGCCGCGCGGCACGCGTTGAGAGCTGCAGGCCGAGGGCGCGGAGGACGAGACCCAGATCTCCGTCGTAGGAGGGCACCAAATATACACCAACACCGATCCCGGCCAGGATCACCCTGGGCCCAGGATCTGTGTATAGGCCCTCCTGCCTGGGGCAAGAAGGCATATACACCGATCCTGGGCCCAGGATTGGCCTGGCCAAGATCGGTGTTGGTGTATAGTTGGTACCCTCCGACGTCGGAGGACGCGCCATGGGGGCGCGATGCAGTCGACCCGCACATCCGAAGCCAGGCGGAGGCTGGCAAACCCGTGGCTGCTCAAACGGAACTCCGGGACAAATATCCTTAAAAAGAAGAGATCCCGGAAAGCAGCACGTTTACCATTTAGCGCGCTGAAGTTTATTCCGGGAATGTGCTTTCTTCCTCCGGGAAGACCGCTTCAGCAGCCACGGACTTGCCAGCCCTCGCCCAGCTTCCGAGTATCGTGAGGATGCGCGATAAGGACGCCAAGGGCCTCGGAAGGCCGTCTCGAAGCTCCTCGGGCGGGGCGCGGCCAGCGAAAGTGGCCAGGGATGGGCCGAGGCGGCAAGGACGCGAGGGTACCCGTGGGAAGGTTGCCCACTGGGGGACGCGCACTGGGGGTACCATAAGTGGGGGCGCAGCGAGGGCTGCCGAAAAGGGGCCCTGGCTGGCTGGCCGCCGTGCCACGAGAGAGGGGGGGGGCGGATCCGCAAAGCGGGGGCTCCGACCGCGGGAAGACCCCAGCATCACTTTCCAGCCACTCCGAAGCGAGACCCTGCTTCCGGATCCCCCTTTTCGGATCCCCCTGGCGAACCAGCGAAGAACGACATTCCAGGAGGTCTAGGCCGGTCCGGAGAGACCTGGGAGACGCGCCGGCCACCCCGGTCAGCGTCATCGTCATCGTCATCGTCATCATCATCTGCATCATCATCATCATCATCATCATCATCATCATCATCATCATCATCATCATCATCATCATCATCATCATCATCATCATCATCATCATCATCATCATCATCATCATCATCATCATCATCATCCTCATCCTCATCCCCATCCCCATCCTCATCCTCATCCTCATCCTCCTCATCCTCATCATCAGCAGCAGCACCAGCAGCATCACCCACCGTCATGCCACCACAGCACCCTCCTGCGCCACCCCGCCCTACGTCCTCCTCCTCCTCCTCCCTCCACCTCCACCTCCTCCTCCTCCTCCTCCTCCTCCTCCCTCCACGTCTTCCTCCCTCCCCCTCCAGCCCCCTGGACGAGCACCGCGGGCCTCGCGCTCCCTCGCCCTCGCGCGCGCCCTCGCGAACGCCTCGCGCTGCCTCTCCTGTGAGGGCGGGCCGCGGTGAGGGCGGGAGGCGGCGCGGCGGCGGCGGCAGGGGGCGCCCCGCAGACCCTGCGCGCCTCGCCCCCTCTCTCTCTGCGCCTCCTCCTCCTCCTCCTCCTCCTCCTCCTCCTCCTCCTCCTCATCCTCGTCCTCGTCCTCGTCCTCGCCTCCCTCCTCCGCCTGCGCCTCCTCCTCCTTCCTCTGGCCTCTCTCCCATCTCTCCGCTCTCCTGTCTCGTTCCTCCTCTCCTCTCCTCTCCTCCTTCTCCTCCTTCCTCTTCCTCCTCCTCCTCCTCCCCTCCTCCTCCTCCTCCTCCTCCTCCTCCTGCTCCTCCTGCTCCTCCTCCTCCTCCTGCTCCTCCTCTCCTGCTCCTCCTCCCTTTCGACGCTGCTTTTATCCTCCTCCTCCTCCTCCTGCTTCCCCCCTTCCCCCACGCCTCCCATCCCTCCCCTCCACAAAATTACACGCCGGTCGTCGAGAGCAGGAGTTTCGGGATTCCCAGATCCCGATCTCCTTCAAGCGCCTTCCTGCTCGTACTGCAAGATCGGGGTCACAACCCCTTCAGACGGGCAGTGTAAGACCCCCCCCCGAAACAAGCCATGACAAAGGGCGACCTTCTGCCCAGGCGCAGCGGAACCCTCCACGACAGCTCGAATCAGACCCCGCCCAAATCAGACCAACCCCCCTGGATTGAGAAATCCAGAGTACACGTCATGCGCACGACTCTTTTCTCTCCCCTGGCTCTGTCCAGAAGATGTCCCACCCTCTCCGCGAACTGCTTATCTCACACACGCAGGATTTCAAGAGTGGGTCCTTCTCGTGCGTGTTTTTCCAATCCGATCGGTTTCCATCCTTCATAATGGTGTTTCCGCAGAAGCGCTGGTCTAATTTCTGCGTTCTGGTCCTTCCGAATGGTGTTCCCCCTGCAGCGCTTGTCTCAAGTCCGCGTTGACGATTCTTCCGACTGGTGCTCCCGCTGCCGCGCTGGCCCAATTTTTGTGATTTCAGTCCTTTTCCGAATGGTGCTCCCGCTGCAGCACCGCCCTCATCTCCAAATTGTCGGTCCTCTAGCATGGTTTTCCAGCTGCACCGTTCATGCAGCCATGGCATGTAATCCAATACTATTTGTATGTACCGTTATCATACGATCAAACGTATTTCCCTGCAGCGCTGTGACATGCAACGCTGGGCTACACAATGCCATGCCATGCAGTGGCACGCCATGAAATGCTATGTTATGTGCCGATATGTGATGTCATGCCGTGCGCTGCAATGCTATGATATGCAATGCTTGGCTACGCAATGCTACGCCATGCTATGCATAGCGTATCCTTTGGGGATCGCTGGCCTCTTGAGCATCCGACTGTGTGAAAAGGACTAGAGAGGGGCTCGACCCAATGGTAAGCGATGGCAGGGAGGGGTAGGACCTCAAATATGGCGCGAGAGCACCTCGCTTGCCCTCTTCTCTCCCTTCCCCCTCCCGTTCCGACCCCTATTGTCCCGTGTTCCCGCCATCATCACCCCCTGTCGTGCCGCTTCGCCCCCTCCTTGCTCCCCCACCGCCCCCCCCCCTTCTCTGCCCTCCCCCTCCTGACTGCAACCTGGGCAGAAGAACATGGGAGCCGTTCTCCTTGACCAGGCCATGGGGGACGATGCGCCCGCAGCGTCAGAGCCCCATCCCTCCCCGTCCCTCCCTCTCTCTATAAGGGACCAGGGGGGACACACATCAATCTGCACGTATTCAACGATGCTTCATATTTTATATAAAAGAGCCGTCCCTGCATTATCGGATTCCCCTCTAGTTTCCATGTTTCCCTACGTTTACGTGTGTATGTGTATGTGAATGTGTGTACGTATGTGTGCCTGTGTGTATGCGTGTACGTGTGTGTATGTGAGTATGTGTGCTTGTGTATGTGTGTATATGTGTATATGTGTGTTTGGTTGTGTGTGTGTGCGTGTGTGTGCGTGTGCGTGTGCGTGTGCATTTGAGTGTGCATGTGCGCGTGTGTGTGCGTGTGCGTGTCTGTGTGTGTGTGCGTGTGCGTGTGCGTGTGCGTGTCTGTGCGTGTGCGTGTGCGTGTGCGTGTGTGCGTGTGCGTGTGCGTGTGCGTGTGCGTGTGTGCGTGTGCGTGTGTGCGGGTGCGGGTGCGGGTGCGGGTGCGGGTGCGGGTGCGGGTGCGGGTGCGGGTGTGGGTGTGGGGTGTGGGTGTGGGTGTGGGTGTGGGTGTGGGTGTGGGTGTGGGTGTGTGGGTGTGTGGTGTGGGTGTGGGTGGGGTGTGGGTGTGGGTGTGGGTGGGGTGGGGTGTGGGTGTGGGGTGTGTGGGTGTGGTGCGTGTGCGTGTGCGGTGTGCGTGTGCGTGTGCGTGTGCGTGTGCGTGTGCGTGTGCGTGTGCGTGTGCGTGTGCGTGTGCGTGTGCGTGTGCGTGTGCGTGTGCGTGTGCGTGTGCGTGTGCGTGTGCGTGTGCGTGTGCGTGCGTGTGCGTGTGCGTGTGCGTGTGCGTGTGCGTGTGCGTGTGCGTGTGCGTGTGCGTGTGCGTGTGCGTGTGCGTGTGCGTGTGCGTGTGCGTGTGCGTGTGCGTGTGCGTGTGCGTGTGCGTGTGCGTGTGCGTGTGCGTGTGCGTGTGCGTGTGCGTGTGCGTGTGCGTGTGCGTGTGCGTGTGCGTGTGCGTGTGCGTGTGCGTGTGCGTGTGCGTGTGCGTGTGCGTGTGCGTGTGTGTGTGTGCGTGTGCGTGTGCGTGCGTGCGTGCGCGTGCGTGCGTGCGTGCGTGCGTGTGTGTCTCGATGTTTCCCTCCTGACTTTCTCCCTTCTCCAGCATCTGGCGTCGTGCAAGCAGTTTTGGAGGGCGGCACAAAGAGCGACAACTGCTCTCGGACCCACCGCTCCGCATCTCGGCCTGGATCGATCCAGCACGGCCCTGGGGACCGAAACCAAACAGCAACGCCTCCTGCTGCGCTCTGCTGCTCACGACGGCGGGACAGAAGGACCCAACCCCTCTGTGCCTCCAAGACAGAGCTCGGAGAGAGGGACGCGCTCTGACCCTGTCTGTCCTGGGATCCCGCGAGGGCTCAAACGAGCAAACAGGCAGAGTACGGCGGGCAGAAGGGGAGGAAGGCAGGGAGGACGACAAGACGCAGGGGGAGTTTTGACGAGCAGCAGGCTCCAAAAATATTGCCTTCTGGAGGTTCGCGCGGATTGCTTAGATCGGCGCTGGAGGCCGCTCCCTGGCCTGCGCGCCGGCGCGGGTGATCCCCGTTGTCCTCGAGTCCGCCCCTGCACGATGTGTCATCATCATCATCATCATCATCATCATCATCATCATCATCCTCATCATCAGCATCAGTATCAGCATCATCATCATCATCACCATCATCAGCATCATCATCATCATCATCACCATCATCATCATCATCATCACCATCACCATCATCATCATCATCATCATCATCATCATCATCATCATCATCATCATTATCGTGATCAGTATCACCATCATCATCATCATCATCACCTTCATCACCATCATCATTACGATCATTCATCAGCATCAACATCATCAGCATCACCAGCAACATCAACATAACCATGCTCATCATCAGTGTCACCATCATTAGCAGCATCGCAATCATCATCATCATCACCATCATCATTACGATCATGATCATCATCACCATCAGCATAATCACCACTAGCAGTACCGTCAGCTTCATCACCACAACCGTCATAATCGGCAACAAAAGCATCATTATCATCATCATGGCCACCATCAACATCAACAACAATATCAACAGCATCGGCAAATTCATCATCATCATCATCATCATCATCACCGCCGTCATTATCATCAACATCACCATCATCGTCAGCTTCATCATGTGCATAACCATCCTCAACATCATAATCCTAACCATGGCCACCACCAACATCATCATCAACATCATAAGCTAAGCTAAGCTAAGTTAAGCTAAGCCAAGCCAAGCTAAGCCAAGCTAAGCCAAGCTAAGCTAAGCTAAGCTAGGCTAGGCTAGGCTAGGCTAAGTTAAGCTAAGCTAAGTTAAGCTAGGCTAAGCTAAGATGAGATCAGCAACGCTAAGCTAAGGGAGCGTCACTGGGAGAACCACGGGGCGGATCCTGGGGGAACCGCCCGGGGCGTGGAACACTGCCCGGCCCTTTAAGCTTATAAAGTAAGAACCCTTCTAGGCAGAGCCTAAGTAGGGAATAAACCAACACCACCACAACATAAACCAAACCACACCGCCATCCTCAGCACCACCGCAACATAAACAAAAACCACCACCACCACCAACGCAACAACACCACCGCAACATAAACCAAAACCGCCACCACCACAATCATCGTCATCAGCAGCATCATCATCAGCAGCATCTTCGTCGGCATCGTCAACATCATCATCATCATCATCAGCAGCAGCATCATCATCATCATCATCGTCATCCTCATAATCATCATCAGCAACAGCATCATCATCATCAGCATCCTCCTCCTCCTTCTCTTCACCATCATCATCGCCGTCACCGTAGCCAGATCCATCGCCATCATTGACGTCATCTGCATCACCACCAGCATCGTTTGCCATTGTAGTAGTAGTCATCATATTCGTCTCGGTCGACATCATTGTCATCATCATCACCACTACCATCATCATCATCATCATCATCATCATCAGCATCACCACCACCACTATCATCATCAGCATCATCATCATTGTCAGCATCATAAGCATCATTGTCACTATCATCCCCACCCGCCTCCTCCTCCTCCTCCATCCCAGCCTTGGATCACCAAGAACCCCCCTACGAATAAACCCCGAATAATCCCAGACAAACCACCAGAACCCTCTTGAACAATCTCCTCCTTCTCCTCCTCATACTCCTCCTTCTCCTTCTTCTCCTCCACCTCCTCCTCTTCTACGCACAGAGCCCCGCTTTCAGGAAGTCCATGCGCACATCAGAGCGACCCCACGATGAGCAAATCCACGCTTCTACTGCCCTGATGTGCCTATGGCCTGCGTCGTCCCTGGCCGAGGCGGCACAACACTGGTCTCGGTGATCTTGCCTCGTCCCGCCCTCTTCCGGCAGCGGACCAGGAAGAGAGGGGGTGACCGCATCACGGCCCGAGGCATGTGCGCGGACGAGGGCGCGACGAGGGGCGCAGTGAAACAAGGGGGGCCGTGAAATCGGGGGGATCTCCCGGCCCCCGCCGTGATGTTCGACCTCGCCCTCCTCGATGACGCTCCCGAGGAACCGATATCGGGGATGGACAGAACCCCCTTTAGCAAAACGTGGTTGAGTGAAAACGACCTCGGGCCCAAACCTGGCGGGCGCAAGCCTGGAAAATGACGGCCGCGGCGCTCTTTCGAGAACCGAAAACGGACAATTCACAAATCGACGCGTCAGGGTGGGGGTTCTGCCCACCCCCGATGAAACGATTAAGCGGCAGCCCTGTCGGCGCCGGTCTCCTCCTCCTCCTGGCGGGCCCGCGCGTTGTACTGCGAGACGGCGCCCATCGCAACGGCGTGCTGGCTGAGGTAGGCGGCCACCAGGTGCTCGACCGCAACGTCCGCGGCCTCGTCGGGCATCGGCGTCGTCGGGAGGGGTGGGGGGGCGAGCGACGTTGCCTCTGTAATGTCGTTGGCAACACCAGCAGTGGAGAAAACACTTTGCCACCAGATACCCACAGGCTCCCTGCGCCCACACACCGACTGGAGGGGCCGCCTAACCTCCGTTTTGGCTGCTGTGCGCCGTGCTCTACGAAATACTCCTCCTCCTCCTCCTCCTCCTCCTCCTCCTCCTCCTTGTCATCCTCCTCCCGCACCCTCCGGCTTCCTCCTCCTCCTCCTCCTCCTCCTCCTCCTCCTCCTCTTCCTCCTCCTCCTCAACATCATCATGTCGCTGCTCCCTCACCTCACTCTCCTCCTCTCCGCCGTCCCTGGGCACCCGAGCAGCTAGTGATACGATCACACATCATGTGCCACGGGGGCGGGAGAGACGGCGCACGCCAGCAGGGCAGATCGCGCAACTCCATAACGGACGCGCAGAGGCACGTGCGGCGGATACCTGCGCCAATGAAGCTTGTTGCAACCAGTATAAGGCACAGTTCTGGCCTCCTCCTCCTCCTCCTCCTCCTCCTCCTCCTCCGCCTCCTCCTCCTCCTCCTCCTCCTCCTCTTCCTCCTCCTCCTCCTCCTACTCCTCCGCCTCCTCTCAAGCGATTCAGGTTCGAGGGCGGGGAGCCACACCTAGAGCCGCTCGCCTGTGCCTCCACGGGGTGCTTGGGGGACCACGCCCCGAGAGCTCCAGCTGAGTTTTCGCTGGCGTTGACTAAAATAGGGAGTATAGTTTGAGGACGCCATGGCCGCCGCCAACGGTCGAGGTGCATATTCGCAGTGCAAGGGTTGTCACAAGTTTGAGTGGAACGATCGGCTCTTGTCCAACGGGTCGTGCTGCTTCCATTGCAATCGCAAGGTCCGTCTGTTCGTGCCGAGGACCTCGGTGAGCGGCAAGGGCGGACAGGCCGAACAGCCGACGCCAAAGAAGGACGTCAAGGAGGACGGTTCGGATCAGTGGTTGCAGCAGGTGGCCGCGAAGACGGAGTCGGCCGCACTCAAGTCCATGGTCTCGGCCGAGTTGGCCAAGCTCCAGGCGATGGGCACCTCCGAGGTCATTGTCCCTGGCATGGAGGCCGAGGCGGTCAGGCGTGCCACGGGAGCGTGGCGCGATGCAGATCATAAACATTCGCAAGCTGTCGCTGCCGTGATTAGGCTCCAGGACAACTTAGCAACGGCGGTCGAGGAGGTCCACTGCCAAGATCCTGGCGCAGGCGGAGAAGGCGAAAAGGGCTGCCACCGAGGCGCTTGCGCGCGCGGAGGGCATCTCGTCTGCCTCGTCCGCCACGGACTCAGCAGCAGGGGGCATCACGCAGCCAAAATTCAATGTTACATGGAATGAGGAGCTATTCAAAGGGCCCGAGCACTTGGAGTGCGAGGAGGCCGAGGGGACCGCGCTGCGCCGCGTCCACTCTCAGCTTCAGGAGCTCCAGAGCACCTTGAGCGCCAAGGAAGCCGACATCCAGGTTATGCTGGACAAGGCCGCCGCTGCGCGCAAGGAGGTGGACGACCGCTTGGCCAAGTAGAGGAAGAAGTCGGTCAAGGAGCAGACGGCGCCTGGAGGTGGCAGCGGTGGGGTTGGCGCTGGCGTTGGCAGCGGCGCCACCCCCGACGCCGCCCCGACGGCGATGGAGGCCGAGCCCACCAGCGCTGCTGAGGCCGCGGTCCTCGCCGAGGCCGAGCAGGAGGAGAAGCAGCGCCTCGACCAGGTCGCGGCCAGGCTCTCGGCGGCGAAGTTCGCGGCCCGGCGCGCCGAGCTCGATGAGCAGAAGGCGGCGGTGGGCAGAACCATGGGCAAGGGCAAGGGCAAAGGGCACCGGCAGCAACGTGGGCAAGAGCACCACGGCGGCCGGCGAGAGCCCCGCCACCGACGACGCCGACGACATTGGACTAGGTCCAGTGGGGGCCAGCGGGAGGAGCCAGCATGGAGCTGCTCGGCCTGATGGTCATGATCCGGAGGGGAGGACGTCGTGCTCATTCTTTTTCTCGAATGTCACCATGATGTCTCACAAAGCATGGGATTCCATTAAGAAGTCGAACCACGACTTCTACGGTATCTGCGAGACGCACGTTGTGGAGTCTCAGCTTCAACTTTGGGATAAGAAGGCCAGAGGGGTTGGTCTTCATTTGCTTGCCACTCATGCGAGAGTGAAGCAGAACAAAAAGCGAGTCAGTGCAGCCATGGTACATCGTGCATGTGGAGGTGGCGAATGGTTTCTAGCACGGCAGCGTCTGCAGGTTCAGAATGTGTTCACCAAGTCTACGTCCATGAAGCTGAGGGCGCCAGGCCAGTCGGCGCTCGACGGGTTTCAGGCAATCATCGCCTACATGCAGGGCTACAGCGTCATCATTGTCATTGTTTACGGCCACCCCAGCATGCAGTTCAGCGGCAGCAACGTCGGCCGCTTCCAGAGGCTGGGTGCTATGCTCAACTCGTTCCAACTGCCCTGGATAATCATAGGCGACTGGAACGTCACGTCGTCCATCAGGCGTCGTTCACGTTGTTTTGGCCGTCTGCGCGGAGAGCCGTGTCTGGTGGAGGCCGACAACCTTGCCGTCACCTGCGACGCGGGCACCTCGGGTTCCGTCATCGATTATTTGATTTGCTCCAAGTCGGCCAGTAGCTACATCATTTCAGTCACAGGCGTGCTATCCGTTCCCTGGAAACCTCATGCAGGGTTACAGGTCAAGTTGCGCTCGTCAGGAGCGCAACTCCTCACGAGGCTCGAGGTGGCGCGCCCCTTGCCGCGGGCGGCTCGACCCTTGTCGGCACCTTGCCCAGGATCGAGGTCCAGCTTGGCCCGGCAGGAAAAAGCGGAACAAAAACAAGCTCAGATGAAGTTGGCTCGCAAACGGTGCTTTGATGAGTACTTCGGAGATCTAGATACAGTTGATGGCATACGCGATAAGGATGGTCACAGCGTGGGGAGCTCGGAGGACCTTGGCGAGGAGCCCAGCAGGGACCCCTGGGAGCCTCTCGAGCCCAACCACGTGGAGGACCCTTTCCAGGACGAGGAGGACCCTTGGGCTCACGAGACGGAGTTCGTCGCCGCCGGTCGTCCACCTTCTGAGGTTCATGAGGCCCGCGCGTATGCCCAGATGAACAATTCGGGGAATTCCAGGAAGGTCGAACCCGCCTTCAGCTGTGAGTCGAGCTCTTGCGTCCTCTCGGGTGGGAAGTGTGCGAAAGACGAGGGTTTCGATCTCCCTGACCGTTCTGGTTTAAGTACCCAGCCCCCACCCCCCGGTTCGGCGACCCCAGCAGGCCTCGAGAGTGAAACTAGCAGTGCGTCACCAGTTGCCGTTCCCATTCCAGATGAGCTCTGGAACGAGTGTCCTGCAGAAGTGGGGTTCACTCCTGCCATTCAGTGCGCTCCCCGCTCCGGTGTCCTGACCTCCGTAGCCTTTCGGCTCATGAACAAGGGCGCAGCTCAGGCAGTCAGCTCTCTGTATGCTTCATGAGTGCGTTCTGTTGAAACCTCAATGCAGGAGCACCACGCTTGTCAGGACACATCTGGGATCAGCCGCAGCATTGGGCCCATTTTCACAGAGAGCGTCGTTCACCATTCTGTCAGACTCCGTGCAGCAGCATCGCGTGACTTGATAGGAGGATGGCGGGCCAGAGTATACACACTACTTTATAGCCTGGGACGGCACTCCAAGCGCCAGAACGGGCACACGCAGCGAGAGTATTTGTGTGCAGCAATGGGAGAAGTTAGATCAGACTGTCCAAGGCAGGCGCACACAGGGTTGCGAGTGCGAAGGCAGGCAAGAGGGGATCCCTCGTGGAGGCGCTGGCAGATCTTCTTCAAGAAGATCAAGCTGGCGGACAAAAGTGAGATCGATAGTTTTACTGAGAGCGCGGGGAAAGTGGTAGTCGGTGTCAACGGCAAGCGATTGCATCTTCTCTTCGTGAGTTTGGCGAATGGATGGGGACGGCCCCAGCACTGGGCAAGCTCCACAAGGGTGTCAAGGAGGACCCGCTGGCGGCGCTGGAGGTGAGCTGGAGGACACCACTCTGATTCACCCCAGGGACACCATCGACCACAAGGCGGGCAAGTGGCGCAAGTTGTGGTGTCCTACGCGAGAGGATGCTGATGAGGTGCGTGAGTGTTTTCGGCAGGCCAAGGAAAGGGCCCAGCTGGGGATCTTACCAGATATCATGGGGGAGATGGTGCGCGCCGCAGCGCATCACATGCGCCCTCAAGCTGGAATGGGAGCCGATCAGGTGTCACCGATTGACTTTGAGAGGCTACCGCCAGCAGCCTTGGAGGAGCTGGCGCAGCTGTACATGGCGTGCGAGGAGCAGGTTGTCCGGCCCCACCAGGTGCTGGTCGTGCTCGGCAGGCTCCTGCCGAAGAAGGACGGGGGCGATCGCGCCATAGGGTTGCTCGCGATGTTCGCCAGAACCTGGTCGCTCGTCCGCGAGCCTGTGGCGGGCGACTGGAGCGAGGCGACGGCAGCCCACTGGGACGCAGCTCACGCAGGACGCCCGAAAGGGGTGCGGGAAGACTGAGCACAATGCCCAACGACAACTGTTGTCCCAAACCAACAGCGGCCGCTGTTGGGCAGGCGGCCCTCTGTCTCGAATGGACACAGGCCGCGGCGGCGTGGACAGCGAGCCCTGTTCAAAACGAACAAGATCCGCTGTTGGGCATTGTACCCATTCTTTCCTTGCCCAATTCGCTCTTGCAGAGTTACGAGGGGCGTTCATCAGGACGCTTCAGGAGGAGGCCAGGCAGGCCCTCAGCGCCCCGTCGGGGCACGGCCTGCCCGGACATCGAGTCCTTCTACGGCAGCATGCCGTGGCAGGGTTTGCTGCCGAGGGGTCTCGAGCTGGGCTTTCCAGCAGCTGCGCTGTGTTTAGAGGCGCTCCAGTGTATGTCAGAGCGCACGTTGGGCCAAAGAGGTGCTTGGACGCTGCCACTGATCCCCACTCGGTCCATTGTGCAGGGGCTGAGATCAGGGGCCCGCTTTGCCCGTATAGTTGCGCACTTCACACTTCAGAAGATATGCACAGCCCACCCGAGGATGGGCCACAGGATATGGGTAGATAATATTTCGCAGAGGGTGGTTGGTTCGCGAACATCAATGGTGCATGATTTAATCCAACGTTTGCGTGATACGTGTTGTGGCCTGGTTCGGCTTCGCTTGCGTGTTGCGGAGAAGAGTGTAGTGCTATTTTCGGTATTCAAAACTGCAGTCAAAATTCCACGAGCATTACGGCGAGGAGGGCTTGTTGTCAAAGAACAGCGTACGGAAGCATACCTTGGTTCTGATTCGGGCAACGGCAGGGCGTGCGCGAGGTCGAGTCGTCGCGCTCGGATTCAGAAGTATAGCAGGATGCACAAGAAGGTCAGGAAGTACAGGGCAGCAGGACGACATACTCGAGTCACATCTAAGCTGGAGAGGCTAGGGGCTCAGGCAGCAGGGTCCTACGCCTACCAGGTCCACGGCGCGTTTGGCATGCAGCTCACGGCCTATCGCCGCAGGTTGGGGGCAGCAGTGGGGTCGACGGCTCGAGGGAGATGTCTCACGGCGCTCATCGGGCTGAAGGCTCCAGAGGACCCAGCGCTGCGCATG
Source organism: Prorocentrum cordatum (assembly GCA_963575745.1). Taxonomy (NCBI): domain Eukaryota; class Dinophyceae; order Prorocentrales; family Prorocentraceae; genus Prorocentrum; species Prorocentrum cordatum. Next base: position 413,031 of record CAUYUJ010014301.1, read on the forward strand.
CCTGAGGAGTGCGTACGTACCTGGTTCCGCATATGGCAGCAAGAGCCATCATTACGACCTGGAGTGCACGCCGCGTGGCCAGCGGTGGGTGGTCGCTCACCTCAAGGGGGTCGTGCCGACGCATCGCTCTCGCCACATCAGAGGGCCACTGTCGGCGATTGTGACGCTGTTGCTGGACAACGGCTGGAACCCCCAGTCTGCGACCTGCTGGGCCATGCCGCCCACAGAGACTGGGGAGATCATCGAGTGGCAGTTTCCCGACGCGGTCTGGTCGGGTGTCGTTGACGCTGATGCGCCCACAAGCTTGGCACGTGATTTAAGGACGTCCATTTCGGCCAGGTTGTGGCGGAAGGCCAGCGAGCACTTCTACGGCGCAGGCGTGGAGCACGGCGTGGACATGATGTCGCTGCGCAGGCTCGACCAGCAGTTCGAGAGCATGCCGAAAAGCAGCCGCATGGCGGAGGTGCTCGGCATGGTGGTCACTGGGGGCAGCTGGCCAAGGGTTCGGCGCGTCGGCGACGCGGGGGCCAAGGCGCTTGGGCTATCGGGCCTGTGCCCGAGCGAGCAGGACGAGACCATGTTCCACAGGGCCTGGAGCTGCTCCAAGAGCGCGGGGTCGCTGGCCTACGAGCGCTCGCAGAGCCTCCTGCCCCAGGCGTTGAGCAGGCACGAGAGTGAGGAGTGCTTCTGGTTGCGTGGGTTGTTGCCAGCGCCACAGACTGCAGTGACCCCGCCGCTGGAGCGGGAGGAGTCGCATGTGTCGGGCGTCGCGGCGAGCAGCTCGGTGGGCATCACCTTCGGCGTCGGCACCGAGCGGGCCCCGCTGTGGCTGTTCGCCGGCGCGAGCGGCGGTGCCGACTCTGCCGACACCCGCGTCAGGCGGGTGGGCCCGGCGGTTGTCTGCGCTGCCACCTTCGACGCGTCTGCGATCGCCGGAACGGTGTCGGGAGGCCTCCCAGGCGCACGGCAGAGCGTGCCGCGGGTGGAGCTGTAGGCGCTGCTCATTGCGATTCAGATGTCTAATGGAGTTGTGTATCTTGTCACCGACCACAGTGGCGTTGCCGACGGGTGGTACGTTCGCAGGTTTGTTTCACCAGTTGGCGAGGACGCCGACCTGTGGCACAGGATTGGGGTCGCAGTCGCAGCCAGACGCGACTCCGAGTTGGTTGTGCCTTTCGTCAACTCACACCTGTCACCGCAGCAGGTGGTGGCAGGCAAGGCGCCATTGCAGCTCGTCCAAGGCATCACAGCCGTGGACCTCGTCGCAGGTGCTGCTGCCAAACGCCTCAGAGTGCCCGAGCCAGAGCGGGCGCGCGTTCACTCGCTGGAAAAAGATGTTGACCATATCAGGATGCGCATGATTCGTACCACCTTCGACTCCTTGGATGCCGAGAGCTTGTTGGCTCGTGAGTGGTTTGCCGAAGAAAAGGGAGGTTGCGTGCGAGGTGCCGCCGCCTCCAGCACCTTCGGTACGCCGCCAGTTTGCAACCAATCCCACTCGGTCGATGACTCTGGCAAACGTTGTAAAGTATGCTGTAGTTCTGATACTCTGGCCACCAAGTCCGAATGGATGTCTTCCTCGTGTTTTATCCCTGCATTTGTTGATGGCCGTTTTGCCGCGTTACCGTCGGGGGTTAATCACATGTAGGGGGGGGCTGGGTACACAGTAGTCAATCTATGCGTTTGCATCGTTCCACGGGCCTCTGGTTTTGCTCATTATGCCAGTAGTGTCATCAGATGTTTGGGGCAGGTCTGTCTCAGGCGTGCGAATGCGGATCGAGCTGCTTATTTGAACCGGATCGAGTCCGATCGTTGGCCGAAGGCTCCAAGCAAGGCCGAGAAGCTAGCTCGCAAGCGTCCGTAGGCGTCGTTTCGACTCGCGTCGCGACTGTTCTCGCTCACTCACCCCTCCTCCTCCTCCTCCTCCTCCTCCTCCTCCTCCTCCTCCTCAATTCCTCCTCATCCTCCCGTGGCCTCTCTCTGCCATCAGGAGAATCGCAACGTGCCCCAACAAAAATCCAGCCGGTCTCTGGGGTGGGGAGCACGAAGTCTGCACGAGGCACCTGCTGGCTGGTCGGCATGTGAGTCGATGCCCCTGGCTGCTGCAGAGGAAGCCTTGCAGGGTCAGCGCGCAGCGAAGGCGGGCTGGGGAACTTCTCCTCCGGCCGCGCTTCTGAAGGCGCTGGCGCTTGCTTGCCCTTCGCCGTGGCATTGGCCATCGCCCCGGCCGGGTCGGCCGAAAGGGGGGGGGGGGGGGCAGAGGAGGGGGCAGCACAGCGAATCGGTTCACGGGGCTGGTTTTCCCAGCGCCTCCCAGCGCGGGCGCCTCGCGGCGGGGTCGGCACCAGCCGCTCGCAGCAGTTTTCGCACTCCCCTCCCTTTCCCTATCGCCCCGTTCCGTCCGACGCGATCCGGCCTCCAGACCCCATCCCACCCCAACAAAGCTGCGGCAAGCACGCGCGGAGGGGAACTGACACCGTCGGGCTGGTACCATAGGGAGCGCCAAATGTCGAACGGGGGCCCTGAGCCCTGCCAAGGACGCCTGGGTGCACGAGGAACGCTAGAAGAACAGCCATGGAAGGACCCGAGGAGCAGCGCGCGCCTTCCGAATCAAAACTGATTCCAGCGTCTCGATGGTCAGGAGCTGTTGCTCAGCGTGTCGCGGCGGCGGCGGCAGTCGCTGTAATGTGCTTCGCCTTGCAAGCTGATAGTGTGTCGCTCTGCTCCGTGGGACGGGAGACTGGGAAAGCTTGTGACGCCGAAGTGCGGCGGGCCAGAAACGGCGCCGTGACATGCCGAAGCAAACGTGCCTGGCCGCAGGAAAGGAAGTATTGTCAGGGAGTGCAGCAGCCGCAAAAGACAAGGCCTCGCATAATCCATCTCTCCCGACGTCGATGTATTTCGTGGAGGCGGCCCCGGGGATCTCGACCAATTTCCCTGGGGCCAGCATTTCATCAGGAAGAATTGCTTGACAGTACCAGGGCCTGGAACCCAGCTCCAGATACCCCAAAAAGGTATTTGAAAACCTGCCCTGGCGTTTTTGTTTTCGCGTCGCCTTGAGATCCTACGTCGCGAAAACTTGAAATACCGTAGACAGAATCCCTCCGGAGCCCTGGGCCCCACTCCTCTGCGGCATGCTTCGAGCTGGATCGATCCGTGAGGGCCTGGGAGCCCAAAACAACGCGAACTCCCCGTTTTTGAAAAAAGCGTGACGCCAAGATCTAGGGATATCTTTAAATTTCCGAAATGGTGGCTGTGGCGTTGGTGATCAAACTTGTGCACAAACAGTCTGAACCGTCAGAAGATACGGAACCAAAATACATAACCGCCATTCCCCAATCCCAAACGGAGGTTAGCGGGACGGCGGCCATGCATGGACCGCCTGCATAACCAGCCGACCACCATGTAGATCCACCATCGCACTCACAACCGAGTCGTTCATTCCAACTCTCGTGTGCAACAAAAGGAGGCCCAGGTATCACATACCTCTCTTCTCCAACGTGGCGCAGGAAGGCCCAGAGCTCGAAATCGGTCCCCAAACCCCTCCCAGAGTCCACACGCACCAGTGTTCCGAGCTGCGTCCAGCCGTGGCAACAAGATGCAGCGAGAGGGCCTCCCGAAGGCCAACTGCCGCTGTCTCAACTCGCCTTCCCCTGAAAGTGAGCAACCTTTCTGGTCGGGAACTGCTGCTTCGCGTGTCGCGGCGGCGGCCCCGGCGACACGCTGTGCCGTTCGAACTGACAGCGTGCTGCGCCACTCCGCGGGGCGGGACGCTCGGAAAGGCTCGGGACGCTGACGCCGGGGGACCAGCAGGAAGTGGACAGCGCGTCGCGCCGAAGCGTGGTGGAGCCAGGACCGGCGGCGCGGCACGCTACAGTCGGGGCGTTGACCCAAGGAACCCCAAATAAGCAACGAGGCCCCTTCGATCCACAGGTTGAACTTCGACTTCCCATCCATCGAAAACCAAAGGAACAAACCCAAGGCGAACTGTGAAGCAAGAAAGGAACACGGAGCCCCTCCCCAACGGAAAGGGTTCCTTCTTCAACGCCCCGACTGTACACGCCGGTCGGAAGAAGTAGGTAAAAACGTGAAGTAGGAAGGCGTTGGAAGTAGATCGGGCTTCCACCCGCCACCTGAAGGGGAGGAAAGAAGGAAAACCACTCGATTCTTGAAGTAGGAAGGCGCCTAAAGTAGATTAGGAGTTGGGCATCCAAAAATACCTACTTTCAACGGCACTCGGCCTCTCTGACCTTGCCTCCCGGCTCTCGGGCCTCAGCTCGCCTCTCCGGCGGCCGTTCGGAGAGATCCCGGCAGCCCTGGAACGCCCTCGACGAGGCGCAGCTGCTGGAAAGCATCCCAGGGCTGGGAAAACCGCCGAGCACCGACGAAGCACCCGAAAACCTCAGACCTCCAGCCCGAACCTCGGGGCAGCTGCTGGAAAGCATCCCAGGGCTGGGAAAACCGCCGAGCACCGACGAAGCACC
>CAUYUJ010014302.1:0-10000 GCA_963575745.1 Prorocentrum cordatum
ACGCGATTCCACAGTCACCGAAGTCGATCACAAATAAGCTGAGCTGATCCAAACAACGCCAATCGAATCTTACCAACCCGCCTCCGCTAACCGAACATTCGCTAAACTTAAGCTGAGCTTCAGCTGAAGCATCAACCACACCTACAAGTACATGATCAACCACTGCGACTGCACTTGCGAAGTCAGCTGCAACCGGCATTACAAGTACGGCTACCTTCCCATTCAAAATGCAATCCTCAACAACGTAAGCCAGCTCCGAACCTCAAGCTGATACCGCAGCCGCAACTCGCCCATCGAACACTACGGAGGAGGCAAGACCTGACCCGACACACTGCGACCTGCTGCAGGCAACGACCGCTCTGGAACATCCCGAACCAATGGCACAACCAAACGAACTGCCTCCACCTCCTCCTCCTCCTCCTCCTCCTCCTCCTCCTCCTCCTCCTCCCCCTCCGCCCCCTCCCCCTCCTCCTCCTCCTCCTCCTCCTCCTCCTCCTCCTCCTCGATCCTCCTCCTCCGCCATGGAGCACGACGTGCCGCACTCACAAGCACGAGCCTGACCACTGACAGAACCCCACGCGTGGCGCTCGGCCGCGGCTCGCCCTTCGGCTGCGGAGGCAACCCACCACCTCTTGCAGACGCAAGCACAAGGGACACGTACAATCGGGCTGCTGAAAGAAAGAACGATAAACACGGAATGAAGCCCCTTTTTTGGCCCCACAAGCGCCTGCGTGCACGAGGAAGGCTAGAGGAAAAGGCATAGAAGGACCGAAGGAAATCTCGGGCCCCTTTCTTCTTACCCAAACTGTTCCTTATTGCAGCGACTTGGCTGTACACGTGCGCCCGCGCAGCCTCACATCTTTGCCCGTGCCGCTTACAGCTTCATGACGGCGGAGCGCGGCGTTCGAGAATAGCGCAGGGCTGCTGAGGCGGACGAGGACAGCGACATGCAAGGGACGTCCAGAAGAAGCAACACATTAAGATGAGCAGTCTTAGTAAGACACCGGAAGGAAATATGGCGAGTGAGAGAGGTAGATAACGAGGCATACACCCAGAGAGAGAGAGAGGGACAACGCCACATAACATGTGTATACATACATGCAAACAGAGGGCGAGGAGAGAAACAGAGAGAGAGAGAGGGAACGGGGAGACGACGGGAACTTCTATAAACGTACTGGAGGCGACGGACTGAAATGAGGCGGGCGCGTGGACAGGAGAGTACACACTGATGGCACGGCGATCCTTTTCACGCCTAATGTACATTGGGCACGTGGTCCAAGCGCGAGCTGACGTCACGTAAGAGGCACATCGATGTTCAGCTGCAACGGAACACCGTTGCGCACATGCAGACAATGGCCTTGGAAGAACGTGCTCAGCCCGCGGCGCCCCCGGAAGGCTGCTGCTTGCACGCAGCCCGCCAAGATTCCACCTTAGACTTGTTTGCGCTGGTATGTGGGAAGGGACATCGGCAGAACATGCACGGGGAATAGCGACGGGAGAGGAAGCGCAGACACGTGAGGATGCACATATCGACGACGACTACGACTACAACTTCATCTGGCTGCCACCTGGTGGTTCTTTCGTATGCAAGCGCTGCGCGTAGTGTTTATCAGATCGAACAATTATTTCCGCCTTCGGTGAAGATGTGCTCACTTCTTGCTTGCGGGGTACCACGCCTTGTCCACATACGTTCCCCCAAGACCTCTCCCCAGTAGTCAGCACTGATTCCCTGGAGCTTCAAAGAACGCCCGCCAAACTCCCAAACAACCCGAACGGGGGGGAGACCATGTAAACGCACATATTCATACGTGTGCGTTCAAGGATATGCTGGTATGTGATTCACACGACGCTCGCGCCAACATTCGACGGACTTGCGTGTGACACGAATCACAATGAAAACACGTATGCTGGTAATGTACAATGTTTTGGTGACCGCACCAGCGACCCCGCTGGCACCTGTGAGAAATGTCTTCGAACCTCCCTTCTTCCCGCTACGTCTAACCCGATCGACTCTCTGAACACGCCTTCGATCAATCATGAACCAATAAAGCATCGACACGATCTCCGACACATCCCTCCCTCCTCCTCCTCCTCCTCCTCATCCCCTGTCGCCCCCCGCTGCCTTGGTCCCCCTAAAGCCACTAAGAACGCCGCAGAACACCGAAGACATCCCTGATGCCATCAGCGATTGTGGCGCTGTCGACTCGGCGCGCTATGGCGCAGCCGAAGGCCTGTAAACTGTCCAGCAAGGCTTCCGTGGTCCTCCAAGGGCGACCCCCCTCATCGCACACCGCCCCCCTGAGGTCCCCCACCCCCCCGGAAAGCGGTCCGAGGCCGCCACAAGAGATCTCCAAGAGGAGGAGGAGGAGGAGGAGGAGGAGGATGAGGAGGAGAAGGAGGAGGATAGGAGGAGGAGGGGGAGGATGGGAGGAGGAGGGGGAGGGAGGAGGGTAGGAGGAGGAGGAGGGGAGGAGGGGGAAGGAGAAGGAGGAGGAGGAGGAGGAGGAGGAGGAGGGTCTCTGAGGGTCTCTGATCAGACGGTTGGATTCGATCTGCCCTGGGACGCCGCCCGAAGTGGCCCTGCCTGCGCAGGGCCGCAGTGCCGAGCCCGATGGCATGGCGATCGCAAAACCTGCAGGCCGGACGCCGGAGGCTAGCCTCGTCCTCCCCGTCCTCGTCCTCGTCCTCGTCCTCGTCCTCGTCCTCTGCTCCTCTCTCCTCATCCTCCCCTCCTCCTCCCTCCCTCCTCCTCCCCCTGCTCCTCCTTCCTCCTCCTCCTCCTCCTCCTCCTCCTCCTCCTCCTCCTCCTCCTCCTCCCCCTCCTCCCCTCCTCCCCCTCCCCTCCATCCTCCTCCTCCTCCTCCTCCCTCCTCCTCCTCCTCCTCCTCCTCCTCCTCCTCCTCCCCCCCTCCTCCGATGTGGCTGGGATGCCATCCTCATCATCCCAACCTGCCGCATCGTCCTCCCTGCGGCGCTGGTCACTCTCCCAAGCAACAGGCGCCTCGGGGGTAGTGCTGCTGGGGCCACAGGGTGGGAAGCTCAGCGAACGCAGACGTCGGGGGATGGACCTCCGCGGCCGCAGCAGGAGCCTCTACAGCAACGCTCTTAGAACCAACATCCCCACCAGCACCACCCCCGACAGGCTCACAGCCAAGCAAAGGACCCCAAACAGCCTTCGTCTCATCTGACGGCCCAAACAGAGTGCCCACAGTGGCCCATATGACCTGGGAACAAACCACGCTTTAAACGAGACTTCTGGGTCTTATACCCCGAGTTGGACGATCCTTTGCAATTTGCTTGAAGGCCTCCCCGCGCACTCTGATGCGCGGAGGCCCAACGACACTTACAGAATACTATATCATCGAGAGCCTCACCATCGTCAGCCTGGACCGCGGCCTGGACGACGGGGTGGTCTCTAACCGCCCAGGGGCCCCCAGAAACCTCGAGGAAGTCCCTGGAAGCAGGACGATTGGGGGAAAACAAACCTACCTCGCTTTTGACCACCCTCGCTTCCACGAGATACCAAACGATGCCAAATTGCAGCCTGTACTGGTCAGGCCGCTTGACGAGGAGGCGCGTGGTATGGCTTGGTTTTGCCTGGAAGCGAAAGCGGGGTAGGTAATTCACGCTCTGAGATGAGGCGGAGGAGGAGGAGGAGGAGGCGGGGGAGGCGCGGAAGGAGAGGCAGGGGCCCCCACGGCCCTCGGAGCCCTCGCAAGCGGCTCAACCCCCTTCCTCCCGGCGAGCATCAAGGAGCGCCTGCGGAACATCAGCCCCGCACTCGATGTCTCCAGTTCCTGCAACTCCGTGGGGATCTGGCTGCTCGAGGGAACCAGAGGCGGCCTGCGCTCTACCGTGCCAGGAGGTGCGGTCGCGAGCAACTCCTTTTGCAACCAGAGACGAGCAAGGGCCACTGCCCAAGGGTCCCCCAGAGCTTGGCCCCCTACTTGGCATGCTCGCGTGCTACGCGGCTGCCACGGGCAAACCAGACATCATGGTCTGTGCGGGCAGCTGGCTCTGAGGTGTGGGCCTTCACTTCAGAAACAAAGGGAAGCCTGCCTATGCCAGCCCACCAATCGACCCAAAGGTGCCTCCGAGGGTTATCCCACGACAAGGCCTCGCCGGAATTTTGCGCACAGGCGACCGTGCCAGAGCAGTCACAACAGACCTCGAGCGGCGGTTCATCGCTCCACTGTGAGAATTTGCTGAGCATATAAAATGCATAGTCCTCGCCATCGCGAGCGACCTGCGATGGAACAACATATAGAGGTACAATACCGTACATGGCGGCAGGAGGAGGAGGAATATTTTCATTCCATGCTGTGCGCACGAGGGTCACGGATATTATGTGAAATATGAACGCGTGCTGCAATCAAGATCGGCTCGCACAGGCCTGAGCACATCGATGGATTAATCGGCTGAAACTCGCATGGACCTGACTGGTGCGAAGCAGGGGGCTTGAGCCCAGAGAGGTACGGACAGCCCTCCCCAGCACTGACTGTCACAACGATGCGCATCTAAAGATCAGGTTATCTTCTTTCCATGCTGTGCTCACGCGGGCCACGGATATTCTGTGTGAAATATGAACGCGTGCTGCAATCCAGATCGGCTCGCACAGGCCTGAATCAATTGATAGATTCATCGGCTGAAACTCGCACGGACCCATAACCAGGAAACTTCCACAAACAACACATGGCCGTCTTCTGCGGCCGACCTGGAAGAGAGGTCCCGGGGCACAACATAGTTACTGCAGATGAGCACGGAGACGATGGATATTCTGGGCTAGGAGGGCCCTCTCGACACAGGTGACGATCCTACGGCACAAGTTACGATGATAGGCCTCGGCAAGCTTTGTATGGAATATGCCCTGGGGACTCTTGCCTTCTAATTGCATGTGGGGGGGCAGGGGGCGCGTGCACACCCCGCGGCCGGAACAGTGACTGACGGCCGTGGATGGGTCGAGGTTCACAGCACGAAAACGAATTCGCTTTCTCCAGGGCAACCCCTCCACGTAAAAATCCGCACAACAAATCCCGAGGATTAGCAGAGGAAGCGGACGACCACGGCGGGGGAGGCTTCGCGCTGCAAGGTGCGGCACCGCGGAGCGCAGGACGGCTCCGCAGCCAGCTCTGTCCGGGGCACTCGATTGCTGGGGGCGCCCCCGTTGTGCGCGCCAGCTTCAGCAGACTGCCCCAGAAGCTGGCGGGGATTTTTCCAGACCGAGCGGCTTTCTCGTCCCAAGGTTTGAGCCGTGGGAGTCCGATCGGAAAGCTGGCATTTCGAAGCGTCGCGGGCCCGTTGGGCCCGTTGCCCCTTGTGCTGAAACTATTACAGGGCAGCCCGATCCAGACGGCACGGAGGGGTCCGGCCAGGATCCGAGCTCGAAATAACTGCTGAAACGAACGACGACGGGACAGGTCGTGCTCAGGCCCGAATCGCAAATCGACATCAAAGACCGGGATGCCTCGCAGACGGGTTCCCTGTTGCCGAGCAGAGCTGAATCGCCCTGTCCCAGAGAATAGCTCCACAGCGAACCCGCGGGACTCGAAAGCCCCTGAGCGCCGACGTCGCGTCAGCTCGGCAGGGGCCGCGCGCCAATGTCCCGCTCGGCGGCGCCAGCTGCGTGCACTCGCGCGAGGCGGCGGTTCCTGGAGCAGCTGGTTGGCCCTGCCGCCCTTCTTGTGCCGAGTGGCTGACCGCTTCGTCATCCACCGTCCTCTGTCCTGGATGTCTCGCGGGTCGCGGGCCCCCGCCATGGCGTCGCGAGACGCGCCGCCGTGCCGGAGCATGGAGAGCACGGGCGTGACGTCCCCCGCGCGCCCCGCCGCCTCAGCCGCGGTCTCGAAGCCCACTGCCCACTCGCGGAAAGTGAAGCGGAAGACGCGAGCCTCGCACAAGCTCCCGCGGAGCCGAGCGAACAGCCTCTCCACGAACGGGACGGAGGCCACGTTACCCACGAAGAGGGTCGCGTCGCGGGCGCCCGTCTCAGACGTGATGACGAGCTCCTGAGGATGCAGCACCACGCTCCACTTCAAGTTCTTCCGGGCGCCCGCTTGTCGGCGGCGGTGCCGGGTCGCGCGCCCGTATCCGCGGGAGCTCGCACGGGCGCAAGTGCTGAACGAAGGCAAAGACGACGGCGGCCCCGAGGTGCCAGCTGCCCGGCTCGAGCAGACGCCGCGCCGCCAGGCGGGCAGCCGCCCGCGGCAGGGGCAGCCGCACCTGCGGCGGGCGCAGACGCGAGAAGCCCCGGCGGGCCAGGTGCACGCGCGCCAGCCGAAGCAGCCAGGGCCAGCAGCCAGGCGGAAGTATGCGATGGCCGCCACCATCTTCGATGCCCGTTCGACTTCCGGCCGTCGTGGAACATCAGGTCAAGCAGCCTACGACTGCGATCTCCAGGTCCGCCGGCCGCGTGCGCTTCAACCGCTGTTCCCGCGCCTGCGTCGCGAAGCGCTGGCGCTAGTCGCGGTGCTCGGACTCCTGGCGGGCGGGCGCGGAGCGGCGCTCGAGCGCGGTCCTCCCCCTCTGGGCCGCGCCGCCCTGCGCCTGCTGCGGGGGGCGGGCGGCCCTGCGCGCCGCGGCGCGCGCCAGCCGGCTCAGCCCCGCCTCGCGCGCGCGAGCCGAGGCTGGCGCGGGGGCCGTGGCCGCCGCTGCCCGCTGCTCGGGAAGTCGCCCGCGGAACTGCAGAACGCCGTCGAGCTCGTCAAGAGGCTCGTCGTCGACGCGCCCGCGGATGAGGTCCTCCGTCTGGCTGTCGAGCGGCTCGCAAAGTGGGAACCGTCTGCCGCTCGACGCGCGCCCGATCCCCGCGTCAGCACGCCCGAGGCCGCCAGCGCCTCCCGGCCCCCAGGCGGACGCGCGAAGACGGAGGCGGCCGCGAGAGGCAGCGTCGGCCGGCAGCCAGCGCCATGCGGGGCGCAGGTTGGCGGCCAGCACGACGGCGGCCGAGCGTCGAAGGGCGCGGCTGAGGCCAAACGAGCCCCCTCGGCCCTTGGCCCGAGACAGGATTACGGTCATGGCGTCTCCCAAGATCAAATGACGTTTACCGCGCGATGACAAGGTCCTGGCCGGGTGGTTTAACGTCCAGGTAGCTGCGCGGGACTCCAAGGTGTTCTCGGCGATCTCCGGAGGTCCACTTGAGGGGGGCCACGCGGCGCCACTTACCTCCCTGGACTCATTCGGGGGCAGGGGGGGCTCGACCTGCATCGTCATCTCCGCCGCCGCGTTAAAGATCACCCCAGGATCATGACAACGGCCATGCTCATCATGTTTGGAAAACCTCCACCGATCGCTGTAGGACCCCAAGAGTTTCACGTCGTTTTCGTTAATGGTTTTGCTCATGACTCCACATCCCCAAGGCGAGGCATCGAACGCGTGAACCTGGGGGCCCCGCTGGGCGTCGAGCTCTGAAGGTAATCAACGCGAGGGGGGCCGCCCGCCGACGTTCTCGAGACACTGATGGCCACGGAGTCCCGCGCCCATTCTTTTGCATCTGCTGCGCGCAAGCAAAACGGGCCCGCGGCGCTGCCGATCCCTCGCGGCGGATGAGCCCACGAGTGGTGGAGCGGCCGAGGATCGCAGGGATCTCGCGACCGCTGGCTCGCCTGACCCCCGCCGCGCACAGCAGCGCCAGGCTGGGCCGCCAGGCGCTGCGAAGAGACGTCGGGCAACGGCCGTCCTCGGAGAAGCGCCATCCAAGCGCGTCCACGCCGACGGTCACCTCTGCGTCGCGCGTCGGCAGGCCAGCGGCCACCAGGCGCCTTCGCACTCGGCTGACCACGCCCCGGGCGTCGCGTCTCCCACTGCGGCGGGGCCCAGCGCAATGCGCGCGAAGTTGTCGACGCACTCGGCGCTGGCGATCGGCGCAAGGCCCGGGGGGGCCCCCCCGTCGCGCAGGCTCATCATATAGGGCCTGGCAGGCCTGCAGGGCTAGCGCCCGCCCCATCGGCAGGGCCGCAATGACAGGATGGATGCGTTCACCAGGCCGCGCGGGCTTGCCCTCCGCCTCGGCGATGCCCAACTCCCAGGCGCGGAGATGCTGTCAAACCCGAAGAGGTCTCTGAGCTGGCGCGGCATCGCGATCGCGTAGAAACCAGCGTGGATGTCGGCGCCACCCAGCACCAGCGGCGGCCCCGAGTCGAGCTGAAGGTTCGCGAAGCACGCCCCGCTCGCCAGCTGCGCGGAGTCGGGGCCCTCGAAAAAAAACATTCGGGATCTGGGCGTCGATGATGAGCCGCGGGGCCCTCGACTTCTTCCGCGCGCTGAATGCTCCAGCGCGGCGGCGCACTGAGCGGCGGAAGTCGAGGAGGTCAGCGGCGCGCGTCCGCTTCAAGGACCCGAGGCGCACTTTGCGGCTTCACTGTTGCCTCTGACTCCACGCCAGGAAGCATCTTGTCGAGCAGCCTCTTCTCGATCAACTCGCCCGCTGCATCCGCGGCCTCTCCCAGCGTGACGGGGCGGAGGCCAGGGGGGGGTAGGTCCAGCCTAGAGGCGGAGCCGTCGCAGGCCAGCTTGGACGCTCGTCGAAGGCCCCTGGCCCTCCGACGTCATCTGGAGGCGCCCCCATATCAGCCGCGCGCTGTCGGAGGTGATCTGGGGCGAGTCTTCGCGCCAACGTCGGCCTCGCGGGCGCGTGGGGGGACCTGGCGCCGCGCGCCCTGTGCAAGTCATTCAGGGTGCCGACGTCTCATCGGTCGCTGAGTCGGCGGCGGCCTGCCTCCGGGCCCAGCGTTGCGTCGCGCGACGCGCGCGAGGGCTGGGCCGAGCGCGGGGATCGGCAGCGCCCAGAAATGGCAGAGGACAAGTGGTCTTGCTGTCGAGGGGGCCGGTCAGCATCTCCGCGAGCAAATTCAGCCCTGTGGTTCCCGCCAGGCCGGGGCTCGAGACCTGGCGGGCGTCTACCACGCGGCGTTTTCCATGGCGCGGCGTTCCCCCCGCGCCTTCTGCACATGCTTCAACGCACTTGCATATCGTTTCGCCTCGCGCGCCACCAAGTCCAGCAGGTCTGGTGACACCATTGTCTCACCCGCCTCGCGATAACGACCCATGAACACGTCATTCTCTTCGAGCAGGTCCGCGCGGACCTGGCCCTTGCCTCGGGCCTTCTTGTCTTCGCTGCCGTCCTTGTTGGCGTCGGCAGTCTGGGCCTGCCCGGTCGGCTCACGAGAGTGCGCGTGCTCGACAAGCTGGCGCTCCCTCGCGATGATCTCCAGGCAGGCCAGGTTGGCGACCTCGAGGGCGCCGTAACTCGCAACCATCTCGATCGCCCGCAAGCCGCTCTCGTGCACCTCCACGCCCCAGTCGCCCCGCTGGAGACGGTTGACTTGTCGCCACCACGCGCGATGATCCCCAGGCCCGCCTCCGCGACGATCGAGGCAGCGAACCACCCACCCAACTGCGTGGGGACCTTGGACGGGCCAGCCCGAGAACGGGGTCACCACGCTCTGCTCCGCGATGACTCCCCACGGCCTTCTCTCACAACGGCCCCCGACGAGCTCGACATGAGACCCTGGCGTCGGCCACGCTCTCGCGCCCCACGAACGACCCTCGCTCGCGAAACAGCATGCGCCTGACCAGGACGGCCACGGGTCCTCGCGGCTCGGGGGCCGCCCCTGGGACCCGGTAGAGGCCCGTGCCCCCCAGGCTTGGCACCCCCGCTCCCAGGAAGACCGCCATCCCGCACTCGAGCCCGTGGCGAGTCTCCGCGACGACCCGCGCCAGCTCGTCGCCGCGCGGTGGGGCGGGGCGCCGGGACAGCAGCGCCTCCCGCCCGCGAGCGCACCGGCAGCCGTGGCGGCGCCCACGGCCGCGGGCGCTCCCGCGCGGGCGGCGGCTCCGAAGGCCTCGCCTCCCCCCAGTGGCCGAGGACCTCCTTCTCCCTGGCCCGGGAAGCGAGAAGCGGCGAAGGGCCCGCGGCCTGGGTCGGCAGCCAGCGGCAGCAGCGCGCCTCCAGCCCGGCTCCAGTCCAGCCCCCCGCGCTGCAGCTCGCCCCTGGCCGCGATGC
>CAUYUJ010014302.1:12500-82500 GCA_963575745.1 Prorocentrum cordatum
CGCCGACCGCGACAGGCGCGTCAGGTACCCTTCGAAGGCGTCCTCGCGGCGGGGGTGCCCTCCCTCCATTCGGCGGCGAGCGAAGGTTTTTTTGATCGAAACAAGTTCACCCCTACATCCTGGGACACCCCACGAGCGCCACGAAAAAGGCCGCGATGAGCCAAAACACCGCCGCGAGCGCCACAACGACCGCGAGGAGCCCGAGGCGGCGGCAAGCGAGGGAGGGGAGGTGAGAAGGAGGAGGCCTTCTCAGAAGGCGGCGGGGGCTTCTCAGATGCGCTTAAGGCCTCCCGAGAAACTTCCTGTGTCTTCGGGGGAGGCTTGGGGGGGACGTCCGGGCCTTCCGAGAGGGCCTGGCCCCCCGCACTTTTCCCCCCGCCGCTCGCCGCCGATCCCTCCCTCCCAGGAGGAGGGTTAGGAGGGCGTATACGATTTCAGTGAAGGTGCTTCTTGTCATGGCTCGTGCGTTTTCATCACTATCGGGTCTTCAAGATGGCGCTCCCGCTGCAGCCCGTCGGTCCGAATGGCATCTGGCCCAAGCGCGGGCCTCAATGCTGGATCCGAGTCCTTCGTCGATGTCGCCTTACTCCTTTCCCCTCTTCCGCCTTCCCCTGGTCCTCCTGCTCCCCTCCTACTCCTGGTCCTGGTCCTGGTCCTGCTGTTCCTCCACTTCCTCATCTTCCCATGTCCTAGTCCTCTTCCTCATGCTGATCCTCTTGTTCATCCGCCACCTCCTCCTCCTCCTCCTCCTCCTCCTCCTCCTCCTCCTCCTCCTCCTCCCCCTCCTCCTCCTCCTCGTCCTCCTCCTCCTCCTCCTCAGCCCCCCACGTACGCAGCTCCACTTTTCTGACTGCGCATGGCACGAAACGGTCCTTTGGGGTGGTCCACGTCCTCACACGTCGGCGGATCTAGAGAATCAGGTCAATGGGAAGGGGAGATGGAGGAGGAGGAGGAGGAGGAGGAGGAGGAGGAGGAATGTGAGAACGGATGAAGTGGACGGATGAGGGAAAGGAGGGGGGAGAAAAAAGGGAGGGGGAGGAGGAGGAGGAGGAGGAGAGGAGGAGGAGGAGGAGGAGGAGGAGGAGGACGAGGGAACGAGCGAGCGAGCGAGCAGCCAAAGCGGGAACGAATCGTAACCGCCCGACTGTTGTTTGATGTGCTCATGCAGCCTGCTGGCAATGACCTTCCAGCAATTGCTGGCCAGTCTCTTTTTTTCACTCGGCTCTACACTACAAAACATCACGCATCCTCAGATAATCTGTAGTGTCGAGGAGGAGAGGAGGAGGAGGAGGAGGAGGAGGAGGAGGGAGGAGGAGGAGGAGAGGAGGAGGAGGAGACGGGGGGAGGGAGAGGAGGAGAAGGGAGGAAAGGGGAGTTAGGTACTGTAGGGGCGCCCGCCGTATGACAGCCTGCCCTTCCCACCCTCCCCCTCCCTCCCCTCCCTCCTCCTCCTCCTCCTCCTCCTCCTCCTCCTCATCCTCCTCCTCTCCTCCTCCTCCTCCCGCTTCTCCTGCTCCCCCCCCCCTCCCCCCCCCCCCCCCCCCCCCCCCCCCCGTTCCCTCCTCCCCCTTTCTCTCGTCCCCCTCCCTCATGCCCTCCCCTCCCCCTCCTCTCGAAGGCTCCCGGGCCTCTGGCCGAGGCTGCCCCGACGCGCGTCCTGGCTGGCGCCGGCCAGGCCGAGCTGCGCCGCCTGCCGGGCGGAAGAGCTCGCCGCCAGCGCTCGCCACTCGCCGCTCGCCGATGCCACCGCCGTCGCCGCCGCGGCCGCAGACGCCGTCGGCGCTCATCGCCGGTCGTCGTCGTCGTCGTCGCCGTCGTCGCCGTCGATGCCGTCGGTCGTCGTCGCCGCTGCCGGCGTCGTCGGCGGTCGTCGGTCGTCGTCCGTCGTCGCCGTCGGCCGCTCGTTGGTTCGATCAATCGTTCGATGGTTCGTCCGTTCTCCGTCTTCCGTCGTGTGTGGTCGCCATTTGCGCCGTCGTCGCTTCGTCGCCGATCGTCGTGGTTCGTCGATCATCGGTTTTCGACGTCGTCGTTCGCTCGCTCGCTCATTCTGTTGTCGTCGTCGTCGTCGTCGTCGTCGTCGTCGTCGTCGTCGTCGTCGTCGTCGTCTTCGGTCAACCATCGACCCGGCCAACGCCGTTCTCCGTCGTTCTCGCCCTTGCGGTCGTCGTCCTCCCACTCCTCCGCCCCCCTTGTCCGCCCTGCATGTTTGTCTGTCGACCGCGCATTAGCATCTTGCCATCGGCCGTAATTTCAGGCTCCTTGTGAAATCGTGTATGTCCGGTCCATGGTTCAACGACTTCACGGTGATCCGCAGCACTGACGCCGTCCCAGACGTCGCGGAAGGTGACCTCACTCACGAAGCTCTGTGCGACGTGGATCTTCTGCACGGGGATCGGCATGTTGACCACGTCGTCGGCGGGGCAAGAGAGCTTGGTCCAGGGCGCGCGGATGTGCTGGATGATGGCGTCCCCGCGCATCTCCGGGCAGTCGGGTTCTGGCGCGTCTGCGGCGTCGTCGGGCACCGGCTGGGCCCGCGCGGGGTTTTCGCCCGGCTGGCAGCTGGGATCGCCCCAATCAGATGAATAGAAAAACGTCGGATCTGGTTGGGCATCCTCGCCATGCGGGCGAGCGGCCTACTCCGCGATGGTATCCCGCGCCTCTGGGCCGCGGCGTCGCGAGAGTCTTTCCGCGACGGGGAAGGCGAGCTTATCGGGCGACGCGATTTTCTGCGCGCGGCGGACGTGACAGAGGCCCCCGCCCGAGCTCTTGGCGCGCGCGGCCATGTCAAGAACCAGATAACCGCCAGACCCCCGACGCCCAGAGTGAAGATGATATCGCGCGGAAAGTCACTCTCTCGCAGTCTCGGAGAACTTGCCTTGTTCAGGTCTGGATGGCAGCATGTCCCGTGGATGCGAGATCCAAGAGGAACTGTCTGTTCATTGAAGGTTTCCCCACATCGAACTTCACGCGGCGTTTTGCCTGCGCGTGCAGGATCTATAGATGCCGCGCCATCAATGTCAATCATGAGATATCTGCCACAGCAGAAAACCTGCGCGGCCTCTTCCCACCATTGATGTTCAAGGCTGGGCGCCAGGGGCACCGCCTGTGCCCTTGATGGCGGTCTTCGCAGCGCGTTGAGCAAACCCGTTGGTCTGTGGCCTGCGTGGTGCGCTGGTATCTTGTCGCCGCCCAAGTAGGCGGCGCGCTCTCTGCAGCTTGCCAGAATTGCCCATGCGCGCGCGATTCGCCTCGCCATTGGCGGCCACAAATCGCTGGAATTTCGTTTTAGTCGTGGCGGTGTTCTCGTGGATGGAAGGTCGGCCGTGATGGCGCCCGTGCATTTGTCTAACATAACTGGGGCGCGCTCGTCTCCACGCATGCTGGCGGCGCCATCATCGGCGAGGACAATCTGATCAACTGTGAGTGCCTCGCCGATGCGTTCGGGGGCGAAGGCGTCGTCGGTTGCGTCTCCAACAATAGGCTCTGCCGGGACATTGGACATAGGGCATGTGCTGTCGTCTGCAAGGTACGTGTTGTATCATCGTGCGTGAGCAGACCTCGCAGACGGGATGTCTGGGGCTGTGGGTGAGGTAGTGCGCTGGGTCAATGGGTTGTCGCGGTCGACCTGGCAACGTCTTGTCATTTGGTGGATAGCGCGCGTCGAACGGCTTGGGCGGTGCACTGCGCTCGTTCGATGGTGTCGAGCTCAGGAATGCACGCGGTGCCTTTGGCCTTGCGTATGCTGCAACAAGAAACCAAGTTTGCGATCCCATATCTCTCGGGCGCCGTCGTCTACCAACTCACCGAGGAGCGATGTGTCTGAAGGGCCGCTTTTTCATCGCCACTCGGTTACAGTCGGGCCGTCTTCCGCGGGAGTCACCGCCAGCCTGCCGTCGCGGGCAAGGCGAAGGCGCGCGTCGCGGGGGACCGGCAGGTCCTGTATGCGGGGCTTTGCGCCGATCACCGCTTTTGCAAATTATCTTCTTCCACGCATCGCGCAAAGCTGCTCCATCCTTGCGATGAGACTCGCAATTCAAGTTGCCCGGGTTACGCTTGAGTCGATGCATATCGATGTGCTCGAGGATTCTGGCGCGAAGCCAGTCGTAAGTCTTACTCGGGTCGTTGGGCTTCATCTTGTTGCACTCGTGCATGCCCCGTTCCAACCAAGGACGTCGATGTATCTGAATCTGACACGAGGGCCCGATCATCTCGGGTTCAGGAGGTTCTCGACAGTCGATAGGTAAGTTGCCCCAGTCCACGACGATGCATTGAAGATCGTCTTCTCGCGAGCGCAGGCTGTGAAGTCTCTCGAAATCGTGCGTGGTGTCACCCACCCCGGTGACTTTGTAGGACTGCAGGAAGGGCCCGTAGATCCGGCGGCCCTTCAGCATGCGTCCTGCCTTGGGTTCCTCACGCTTCAGGCCCTTGAACTGGTGGCGTAATTCGGAAGACAGGATGGCTGTCAGAGCTGTTGCGAGTTTGCCGTCGGTCCTTTCGAAATCGCCACAGCCTGCAAGCTCTTCAGACTGAGTCTCTGGGAGCTCAGCAACACAGAGAAAGAGGTAGGCCTTGGACGGACGCCACGATGCACTGCCAAAACCGTCTCGGACATGTTGCTGCCATTCGTCCACCTTTGCGATCTTCAGCAGGCGTGGTACACGAGCGGTGTCAGACTCTTTGATTGGTGTCGCGCCACCAGCTGAATGCTGTGATAGGTTCTGAAATGGAACTGCAGCTGGTGGCGGTGAGGTTGCAAAATTACTAGCCCGTCATGGTCGACGCGCGTGGTGGATGCAGCCGCGGAGGCGGCGCCCGGTGAGGTGCGTCGGCTTGGTCCGTGCGGGCGTTGCCATAACCGGTAGCAGCCTCGACGCGGGGGGCTGTGCCAACTGTGGGCATTGCGGGTGGGTGTAGCGAGTGAATGGCGGAGTGATTCGCATGCTTGTTGACGAGGTCGTCAGCAGTGGTCGTGAGGTCTTGCTGTAGCTGCTCCACGCGCTAGTGGGGATTGGCAACGTCGTCGTTGGTATGATGGGTATGCTGGGAGTACCGTTCAGGTCGTAGCTTTGAGTCTCGGACTCATTGGTCATATGCTTCTTGCTGCCTGTCCAGACGAGTGACAAGTTCGTCGACTCGTGCCTTTTCAGCATCCCTTTCGCGAGAGATTTGGTCCAGCAGGGAGCGCATGTGGTCCGCAGCCTTCCTCAAATCCTGCAATTCGGCAGCGATGCGGGCGGAATCGTACACCGAAGTATGGGTCACCAGTTGGCCAGTCTGGGCCCGCGCAGCTTGCAAAGCGGCCGCTGCGGCCTGCACTGCTCTGGCTTCCTGCTCGATCGCGGAGATGCAGCTGGCAAACGTTGGCGACGTAGCTTCCAATGCATCGAGACATTCTAACATGGCGTTCCCGCCGGAACACAGTTTGCCATACAGATCCTGTTCGACGTTGGTGGTCTCGGCGTGAAGGCGCGCAGTCGTCGCCTCGAAACGATCACGAAGCTCGAGGAGTTCACCTCGAAGGGCTTCTTCTGGCACAACAGATACCTCTGAAACAGGACGCAAGGCCGTCTCGCGAATCTCATCGTGGAGGGTCCGCACGGCGGGTGCGCCCTGGTCACGAAAGCCCGCGAACTGGGCCTCAACAGCCAAGACTTAGTCGCGGAGCGTCTGCAAGGACTGGGCGTCTTGACCTCGGTATGACTCAACGCGGTCGGCTAAGTATTGCACCTCGCCGAGGATTCGGCGGTCCTCAGCAATCCGAAGATCGATCGTAATAAGGACCTGGTACAGCTCGGCGCGCAGCATGGCCGTCTGGGACGACACTTTTGCGACTGTCCGACCAACCTGAAAACGGCTGAATCGTAAAAAATTCAACCAACTCCCTGGATTCTGCCACGGGGTTGTCGGAGGGCGTGGCGTGATGAACGGCACGTGCGGTGCCACGCCTTTATGAGGCCTGCCGCGAGCGCCTCCGAGAGGCGCTGCGGTTATGATCGTGACGTTGAGAACGGACGTGGCACCGATCAGGGGATGCTTTGCTGTTCGGAGCACCTGGGTGGGGGAACGCGAGCGCCGGCTTCTCAGCCGAACTGCTGCGGCCGTCGATGGCGCGGATACGTTCGGAAACACTGACAGACGCGGGGATTATGGAGCCTCCCGTGTCCCAACGGCGGGTACGCGCGGACGCGCTGGGAGTAGAACCCGGCGACACGCTCGTAGGGATCGATCCCGACCCGCCGTACATGCTTCCACCGACGTCAGATGCAGCATCAGGCGCAGGAGGTTGAGGAGCAAGGGCCTGAAGAGGGAAGGAATCCTCCCCAAAACCCAAGCGTGTGAAGCGTATGGGGTCGCCCCCGGCAGAAGCCGAGAGCGTTCACTCACCGCGCGCAGCAATTCAGATTGCATGCGTACCTCTGGGTCGCCTCCTGTCACTTGGGTCTGGGGAACCACATCGTCTCCTACTGCCCTTTCACTGGTCCCGTCTAGCCTGCGCGACGTCAAAGAGCTCTCACGCTGAACTCTATCGCCCGCCCGCGAAGGGGCGGCCATCGAAGCAACAGGAAAGATCGACGATCGGCGGAAGAGCGACAGAAGAAAGGCTGATAACCTCTGAACGGTGGGAAGGAACCGAAGAGCCGAACCACCCGTCCGAAGGAGATCCGTCGGTAGAGGAAGGATGACAGCGATAGACGGTGTTATCCCTCAGCGCTGCTCAGTCCTGCATCCAGTATGGATGCTTCAATACCTGAGCCGATAGGGGCAGCAGTACGGAGAGGTAAGAGGTGGGGAGGAGAGGGAATACACACAGTAGGGGGAGGGGGGAAAGGCTTCTTGGGTGCTTCTTGGGCTGACTGTGGCTGCCTGGCGTGCCACGGGCGCCCCCTGTCACCCCACACCGCTGCCAACTTCCCCCCCGCGTTCTGCTCTGCGCCGCCCTCCTCGGCCTCGGAGCAGCCTCAAGGCGACGCCCAGGTAAGACGAAGCTAGGACGAGGACACATTTGGACGAGGATCAATCGGAAATATCTGCGACTTGGAGCGTTCCGGAACGCTCCGAGAGCGTTCCTGAACGTTGTGGAACATGTCTATCCTCGTCCAAGCCCCGTCCGACCAGCTTCCAGGCAAGCCCAAGGGTCCGGGACCCCTTGTCTCGGGAGCCCTACTCTCCCCCGTGGCAAACACCAAGGAAAAGGCTCCTTCTGCCGCAGAAAGGCGGTCTCCGCGAACTGCATGCGGAGGAGCTCCAGGCGTCGCATGTACTCCTCCTGGTGGAGGCCCAGAATTCTGTCATATGGGGTTTCACTACCTGCTCACTGAATTCTTGGATCCCTGCCCCAAGGGCAGATTCTTCGACCTCAAGCAGTGCAATGGTCCCCAGGCCCGGACATAAACCCCAGATGCCCATATCGGGAAGGGGGGGGGCAGCTGGAGGAGAAGGAGGGGGATGGAAAAGAAGGAGGAGAAGGAGGAAAGACAGGAGGATATGGGGAGGAGGAGGAGGAGGAGGGGGAGGGGGAGCAGGAGGAGGAAGAGGAGGAGGAGGAGCAGGAGCAGGAAGAGGAGGAGGAGGAGAAGGAGGAGGAGAGGAGGAAGAGAAGGAGGAGGAGAGAAGGAGGAGGAGGGGAAGGAGGGAAGGAGGCGGAAGTGGAAGGAGGAGGAGGAGGAGGAGGAGGAGGAGGAGGGGAAGGAGGAGGAAGGGGAATGAGGAGGAAGAGGAGGAGGAGGAGGAGAAGTAGGAGGAGGAGGAGGATTAAGCGGAGGAGGGGAAGCAGGAGGAGGAGGGGGAAGGAAGACGAGGGGGAGGAGAAGGGCGAGGAGGTCAGGGTTTCGGGGGTCAAGCATCTTCCTGGACCTGGGGCCTGAGCCCTCTTTCTCTCGGAGAGCTTCGGGCAGAGCCCGGCCGCGTCAGCGCGAACTCCCCCGGACCTCCAGCAAATCCTCGACCCCCGAGGCCGGAAGCAGACGGAGACGCTCGAGTCGAAGAACTCAGCCCTACGCACCTCCGCAGAGGGGCCGCGGCCGACCGCGCTCCTGGGCGCGGCTGGCAGGGTGGACGCCGCGCGGCGGGCCGGCTCGTCGGCAGGACGGGGAGGTGCCGAGTTCTGGGCGTGGTGTCGTTTTTGGGCATGCCGGCGCTGGGGATGGGATTGCCCCCGGGGACTGTTCGGTTGGTTGCTCGGCCTCTGCGCCTCCAGGGTGGCCAGGGGAGCTCGGGGGAAGGGCGGGGGTGTTGGTTCCTCCACACCGCATCGCGCACTCGCCACTTCAGTCCCTGACAGTGCGCGGAGGAGGGGATGGGGAGGGGGGGGACGAGGAGAAGTGTTCCTCCTCCTTCCTCTCTCTCTCTCTCTCTGTTGCTCCTCTTCCTACCCTCTCTCCTTCTCCTCCTTCTCCTGCGCCTCTTGTTCCTCCTCTTTCCCGTTCACCTTGTCCTTCCCATCCTCCCCTTCCTCCTCATCCTTTTCCCAGTCATCCCTCCTCCTCCTCATCATCATCATCACCATCAGCATCATCATCATCATCATCAGCAGCAGCAGCATCATCATCGTACTCATCATCATCACCACCACCATCACTATCACCATCATCATCATCATCAGCAGCAGCAGCATCAGCATCATAATCAGCATCAGCATCATCCTCAGCATCATCATCAGCATCAGCATCATCGAAAGCATCAGCATCAGCATCAGCACCAGCACCAGCGACAGTCAGCACCAGCGCCAGCGCCAGCGCCAGCGCCAGCACCAGCACCAGCATCAGCATCAGCATCAGCATCATCATCATCAGCAGCAGCAGCAGCAACAGCAACAACAACATCAGCATATTGTACGCCATCCTCCCCCCGTCTCCTCCATGCCTCCCTTCGTCCCGAGAGAGGAGGAGGGAGCTGTAGGAGCACGGAGGAGACGAGGAGAACGAGCATCCGAAACGACGGGGGCGTTGCAGAAGACCCTGGTTGCGGCAGCTCTAGAAACGGCAGAACCCATCTGAACATCAACACGGCCGTAGCACGGCTCCCAGAAAGGGGGATACGCCACGCCGAAAACACGACGAAAACTGCAGTCTTGGAGAACGGAGGCGGCCAAAGAAACAAGCTACCCCGAGCCCGTGTACATTTTTCGGGCCCCTGGACTGCATGTATTCCTCGACTAGACCCTCTTCTGGACTACATGCCCCCCCCCATCAGGGACACCCCCCCCCACCCGAATACCCCATCGCGACCAGCCGCCCCCTCCCCACCCCACGAGTAGGGGAACGAAAAATGGCATAACCATAAAAACTCGGAGGTCCGCGCAAATTTCTTGGATCCGCGCTGACCCCCCTCCCATGCGCGCGGAGCGCGCCAGGGGCGGCTCCGGAAGCGCCAGGGGGGTCCATCGCCGATCCGAGAAATCCGCGCGGACCTCCGAGTTTTTATATGTATGCCATTCTTTGCTCCCCTATGAAAGCACCCCCTCCCAAACTACAGATACCCCCTGGCGCTGGGTCACTGAACCCCTCCGTCCACAAGCAGCCCCTGCCAGGACTGTAGGACCCTGGGTGTCCCAGCGGCAGGATGTGCATCGGGGGTCCAGGGACCTGTGAACTGGGCCACGGTTATGTTGTCCCATCGTACTTAAGGACCACGCCTCAGAAATACATTCGAGCACCCAAAGAAATTTCGAAACAGTGTCGAACGAATATCGCCTCCCAGGGCCCGACATGTGAAAACCCTAATGTTTCGGTACTCTCTTGGTGCTCGAAATTCGTTCTGGTGATTAAAGCTACAGTAGATTGGAATATCATCCACGAAATCATTGAACAACCGAACAAGGACAACACACATTGCAGCCGGAAGCTGTGATAAAACGATGCCATACAATCGCCCGAAGCGGTGAAGACAATTTACGCAATGTCCGAACGGAAGTGATCTTTGATACGGCGCTGGAAACGGAAACGACACACTGGGGCGGATACAAGAGCATACACCAAACGGCCCTGCCGACATATGTATGACCTCAAACGCCAACGCCACCAGACCACAACGGACAGTGCCAGTTGCACGGGTGGGCAGCCCAATTGCAGCAGAGCCAAGTACGAGCCTGACAACAAGCCGACCGAGCCGAGAGAGCAGAACTGCGAGTCCAACCGTGCATCTGGGCCGATCCCTGCAGAGGAGCCAGGCGTACAGGAGGGGGGGGGGGCGGGTCAATGGGGAAACCAAGATCTAAGATGTACCGACACAGTCGGGCTGCTGAAAGAAGGAAGGGACGATAAACAAGGAACGAAGCCCCGTTTTGGCCCCACGAACGCCTGCGTGCACGAGGAAGGCCAGAGGAAAAGCCATGGAAGGACCCAATGGAATATCGAGCCCCTCTCTTACCCAAGCTGTTCCTTATTTCAGCGAGTTGGCTGTACTCTTAAGTCGGGCGTGTCCCCCCACAGGGGCATTTTGGGCGAACAATAAAAAGTACGAAAAAATACCCCCCGGCTGGGCAAAAATGGTAAATCAAAATCGTCCCCAGACTATGTGTGACTATTTTTGAATATTCCCCCTGTAGAGGGACAGGCCCGACTTAACTGTACTCCCAGGACCTCTCCCAGGGTGCGTTCTGACCAGAATTTCGAAGCGAGTGAGGCGGTGGCGACGAGGGCCGCCCAGGACCCAAAAGGGGCAGACGAGGGAAGGGTAGCTGGAGGTGCGACTGCCCCTTCCCGCCCCGGAAAACAGGAAGCGTGGGGGGACGGGTCAAGATCCCAGGTGTCCGATGTCTCTATTACTAATATGATTCTTAATATTATTAGTATGATTCGCATTATTATTGTTATTATCATTATTGTTATTATTGTGATGATTGTTAGTGCCGTTATTGTTACTCTCGTCATTCGTATCATTATTATAATTCGTATTAGTCGTAGTAGTCGTAGTAGCGGTATTATTACGATTAGTACTATTATTATTGTTATTATTATCGTCATTACTACGATTCGTCTTCATATTATGTATTCTTTATTTGGAAATGCGGGCCCCCCGCATGTCCCGACCCCTTTCCCCTGGGCCGGCTCCTCGCCCCGAAGCGCGCTGTGTTGCTACAGCTCCTCTGGGGGCCTGGCGAAGGCTCCCAGAGGCCCAACACGGCGAGCGTCCCCCTGTCTTCATTTTGTCCAGACGTGCGATGCCTGGGAAGGGCGGGCGCCAAGCAACCGCCGACGAGGACCAACTATCAAAGGCCTGGACAATAGCGAGGCTGCGTGGGTATCCCCATTGGCCTGCTCAGCCGCCAGGAAGGGCCAGAGTGGCCCGCGAACGGGCAAGCGGGCCCAGCGAGGGCTCTCAGAGGTCCAAGACGGCGAGCAGTCCCCGTCTTAATTTTTTGGTCAGAACGCTGTGGCCACTCGCAGAAGGGAGGGCGCAGGGGGAGGGGGGAAGGCTGCTTGGAAGGAGGCTGTTTCTTACAAGGCGCTGGTTTTACATCTACAACCCAACCGTCCCACGTGCCTCGGCCTCGGCGGAAAGAGCGACAGCTCGGCGAGGTCATTCGCTTTTCCTGGATGCCGGCGCCCGCGCAGCGGGCGAAGTGCCTGGGCGGTCGCATACCGCGCAGCTTGCCGTCTCTGCGAGAGACGGCTCCACTATACACCAATGGAAGAGACCGCTGGGCCCCGCGCGCACAGGAGGCACGAGCACGAAGCGGCAATGCAGCAAATTACGTGACAGACGTAAGTACAAGAAGGAGAGGGAGGAAGAAGGGGGGAGAGGGGCGAGAAAAAGGCTGCAGAGGCACTCTCGTGAGGGTTATAGGGTGCAGGCACTGTCAACAACCCAACCGTCCCACGTGCCTCGGCCTCGGCGGAAAGAGCGACAGCTCGGCGAGGTCATTCGCTTTTCCTGGATGCCGGCGCCCGCGCAGCGGGCGAAGTGCCTGGGCGGTCGCGCACCGCGCAGCTTGCCGTCTCTGCGAGAGACGGCTCCACTATACACCAGCACTCGCAGGCCTGCGCTTGAGTCCGCCTCTGCTGGGCGGGGCTCCAAGCCCCTCGCGGAGCACGCTCAAGAGCCTCCGGCAGAAGGTCGCCTTCAGGGCACCAGCGCGGTCCAGGAGGTCGTCGCTCACGGCGTTCAGCGACCGAACCAAGGTCGCTGGCTTCGTGTAGATGCGGCACGACTCCAGGGAGGCCCAGCGTCCCCGTGCTTGCACGTCCTCTATCTTCACATTGTGGACCACGGCGTCGTGAGACGGGCCAGCATGTCGTAGCCCGTGAGCGACCACACGGAAACCGAGCGCGGCTGAAGCGGCACGATACTCCTTCTCAAGGTCGGGCAGCTGGTGCATCCTGAACACCCGATCGTTCGGCTGGAGGTCGGCCACGAGGAGCTCCAGCACCTCGCAGACCCACTGCCTCCCGTGGGCGCCCACGAGCACGCTGGCATCGAAGCGGCGGTTCTTCGCCGGCTTGGCGTCGATCCCCGCTGGCGCCACGGTGATGGTCCAGCCTTGCGCGGCCGCGCCACGGCGCGGTCGCCCCGCGGCGCCAGCGGTGAGCTCGAGGCCCTCGGACGGCCGCAGGTAGCAATCAAAGCTGATGGCCCCGTGGGCGGCGATGAGGGCCATGCGCAAGCAATCTTCGCCCACCGCCCGGTCGAGGAAGTGGTTGAGCACGAGCAGCACCAGCTCGACCGCAGGCGGGTCACGGCAGTGCTCTGGGGACGACCTAGCGAAGGCCAGGATGGACAGCCGCGTCTTGGGCAGCAGGTCGGGGGAGCGCCGAGGCCAGTCGTTGACGAAGGCGACCCCGTGGAAAGCGTACCTCGCCGCGGTGACCGTGTCGCCGGCGCGGCAGAGGTCCTCCACGTAGCCCGCCATGATGCGATCCCTGGCGTCGTAGTCGTCCTTCTTGGGCAGCCGTCCGACCGCGTGCGCCACGGCGGCGTAGCACTGCTCGTGCCGCCTGCGGGTCGCGGCCGTCACCACGAGCCTGCGGAGGAACCCTGGCTCGGTGAGGTCACGCCGCCGGGCGCGCTGCCCACGGCGCCGCTGACGGCCGCTAGCGCCGGTGCTGCTCAAGGATGCCGAGCTCGGCGCCAAGGTCGAGCCCGTCCCAGTGCTGGCCCGCCCCCTCCCACTCGAGCCGCGCGTGTCTCGGGGCCGTCGGGGGCGCCAGGCACCGTCGGCCGTCGGCCGAGCCTGCAGCCCTGAGGAGCGCGTCCTCCCAGCGGGCCTCCAGGCAGGGGCGGCCAGGGCAGCGCCGCGCCCGCGTCGGGGCGGCATCCCGCAGCACTCCTGCAACGGCCCTGCAAATGTCAGGAGGGTACGCAGCAGCCAGCGACGTCCGCCACCGCCAACCCCAGGAAGGATGATGCACTTTCCCCTGGAGCACGACGTGCTGGCGGCAGCCTGGGCACCGCCGCGCCACGGAGCCGAAGTGCTCGATGTTCGAGGCGAGCCCGGTCGGCTTCTTCCACGCGGCCCCGTAGGCGCACTGGTCGACCACGTGGAGCTCGCACTTGAGCCGGCGGAGCTGACGCACGAGCGGTCGCCACTGCCAGAGCCTCGACGCCCGCGGGTTCTCCAAGACCACGCGCGCGCCATGCCGAGCGCAAGCGTCCAGGACGCGCACGGTGAAGCGCGCGCAGACCAGCCCGGCGCGGCCAACGGCTCCCTCGCGCCGAGCGTGCCTAGCCGCGCTCCAGCGCGTGCAGGGCGTGCCCAGGGCGACGGCCCAGACCAGCCCCGCCTCGATCCAGCCGACGATGACATCCGCGATCTCACGGCGGCTGACGTCGAAGTGCGACCCCAGCTCGAGGTCGACGGGCACGGCGACGGCCAGGCCGAGCGCGGCGACGCAGGCGGTGAGCCGCATGCACCCCGCGAAGAGCTCCAGGAAGTACTGCTGCTGCCGAGGCGGCCGGCGGTCGCTGGGCTCCCGCGGCGGTCTGTCTCGCAGACGGCCTGGCGGCTCCCGCTCGAGCGGATCTGGTCCGCGGGCGGGGGGGCCAGGGGCCTCGGCGCTGAGGGCAGGCTGGCCTGGCGCCCCGCAGAGCGCGGCCCTCGGCCGCCCGGCGTCCAGCTGGCGAGCCGCCGCGCCGCGCCGGACTTCGCCTGGCCGGAGGTGGGGCAGCCTGCTGTCGTAGTCGCTGGGGTTGCGGTGCGTCTCGATGTGGCGCCGCGCCCAGCGCGCGTTGGCGGCCACCTGCCAGGCTCCTGCGCGTCTGACCAGCGCCAGGAGGTCCCACGTGCGCGACCTGCCTCGCCCAATGGCCAGGACCTCCGGCATGTTGTCACCGAGAGACAGGACGACGGACGAGTGGTGGTCCGGGTCGCTACAATACTCCTCGAGCCCCATGATCGCGGCCCGGGCCTCAAGGTTGTGAATCTTGTCCGGCTTCCTCCACTTGCCGATGACCACGGCTTCCCACCGCCGCGGATCGCCCCAAGAGGCGCTGAGGGTCGGGACCCGCCCGGCGACCTCCACCAGCGGCTGGCACTCGGGCACGTACCGTGTCCTCGCGTCGGCGACGTCCCGCAGCAGGTAGTCGCGCGCGAAGTCGGTGAAGGCGCCCTCAAGCACCGCCTCGGGGCCGCCCGGCAGGGCGCCCAGGAGCTCTCGCCTGCGGTCGAGCCCGAGCGACTCCGGCTCAGGCTCCCGAAAGCGCCATCGCTCATGAAACTGCGCGGCACCCCAGGCCTCGCGCGCGGTGACGACGGTGCGGTGGGCGGCGAAGCCATGCTCAGAGGCATCGGAGCAGTGCGCCACACCAGCGATGCTCCGCCCGAGCTCCACAACGGCGAGCGGCAGCAGCCCCTGGATGATGCGGAGCTCCTCCAGCGTCGCGGTGTCGAGCCTCCTCGCGGGCCCCGCCCCGTCGCCGATGAAGCGGTAGACGAAGCATAGGCTGGAGAGCAGCTCCCGCCGCGCCGAGAAGTGGTCGACGAGGTGCCCCACCACGCGGCGCATCTGCGACGGCGCCAGCGCCGGCCGGCGGATGAGCTCGTCGAGCGCGAACCACAGCCGCCACATGCGCCGCCGCCGGGGTAGCAGCATGCGCCTCCTCCCGCGGATCTCGCGACCCACGAGCTCGAAGTCGGGTCGGGGCTCCTGCTCCTCGCGGAGGACGAACCCGAGCCGCAACAGCTCGGAGCGGAAGGCGTCGTAGCCGCGCCGCGCGGCCTCTGGCGATCCAGCGATGAGGTCCCCGTTGTCGACGTACGGCGCGATGACCACCGAGTCGCGGCAGAAGGGCGGCGGCGGCCCCCAGTCGGCGAGCGTGGTCGCGGGCTGGCCGAGGCTGATGAGAGCCCGGCGGGCCGCTGCCTCGAGCGCGCCGTGGCAGAAGAACAGCGCCCAGCTCCAGCCCATCGGCAGCCCGCCAAAGCAGACCCAGAGGCGGTCCTCGGGCCCGACCTCCACGAAGCACGCCTTCTCGTCGCTGTAGACGGAGGTGACCCCGGCCTCGGCAGCGGTGAAGGACTCCCCGAGCGAGAACCAGCTGGCGACGGAGTCCACCCTGAACTGGTAGAAGCCGCCCTTGAGGTCCATGCCTGCGCAGGCGACCTCCAGCGCCGCGTCGGACCCGCCCTCGAAGCCGAGCGCCTTCGCCGAGAGCTCGCTCCACTCGTCCGAGAGCACGAGGTTCCCCAACGCCCCAGGTTTCGCCAAGTGCGACTTGGGCGCCCGACGGTGGAGTTGGTTCGTCGGGCGGCAGTCCAGGACCAGCCTGATAGCGCCCTCCTTCTTCTTGACGAAGAAAACCCCGCACTCTGCTCGGGCGCGGAGCCGCCAGGCCACGAGCCCGACCTTGTCGAGGCGCCGAATGAACTCCCGTCGAGCTGCGCCTGGCCGTGCGAACTGCTTGTCCCAGTGCGCCTTGACCGGCGCGTCCACCGAGGCGAGCTCGTCGGGCGGGAGGACGATGAGGTTGTCCAGGTCCTGGAGGTACCTGCGGCGCTCGTCGCCCACCACGTCCAGGGCGTCCAGCGGCACGGAGGTCCGCTCGAGCACTTTGAGCTTCGAGGGGTCGTAGTCAGCCTGGGCGGAGTCCCCGTCCAGGTCGTAGATAGACTTGCACTGCGCCAGCTCGGCCAGGGCGCCCTCGGGGAACTCCTCCGCGACGACGGGCGCAGGCGCGAACTGCTTAGCTGCTCTGGCAACGTTGCGCGACATCGCGTCCTGCACGGGCGCGATGTCGGCATCAAAAAGACGGCGAGGCTCCTCTGCGCGAAGAACCCTTCCCGGCTGGCAGCGCGCCATGGCGTTGAGAGACGCCGCGGCCCCTTCGACCAGCGCCTCGGTCTTGGCTCGCTGGCGCTGCTGCCGAGCAAGATGGCGAACGCCACCCCGACACTCCGCTGCCTGTCGAAGGCGAAGCGGCAGCGGAAACGGCCCGCCCCCCGCGACCATGACGACGCCGCCGGAGGAGAGCTCCAGAACGCCTCGACTGACGAGGCTAGCCTTTGTCCTTGTCCTTGTCCTTGTTGTTCTTGTCCTTGTCCTTGTTGCCCCGGCGCTTGTCCTCCTCCTCCTGGTACAGGCGCTGCTGCTTCGTGGTGAAGGCCGCGGTCTTCTGCTCCTCGGCCGTCCACCGCGCGAACTCTCCCGAGAGCACTCCCCCAGACGAGTCCAGGGTCGACATGGTCATCAGCTCGGTCCCGCGGAAATCGGGGTTCTTGGGGTTTCGCTTCGTCGCCTGATGAATCTGGAGGATCAGGCGCCCGATCATCTCCGCGGACGAGAGCTGCCCCAGGTTGAGCTGGTCGAAGCTCAGCATGTGGTGGAGGATCGTCATCAGATCTCTGTGCTTCATCGCCACCGGCGAATCGGGGTTCACCCCCGACGCGCGCACCCAGTAGTCCTGGAACCCCGCCAGCTCCTCCTTGGCCGCCCTCGCTGCCAGCAGCACCTCGCGGATCGCGGACGGCGCCGCCGCGGGGAACGGCCAGTCGCTCGGCGCCTTCCCCGTCTCGAAGAACTTCATCTGGGTGAGCCCCTCCCGCATCGCGAGGTACCTCGCTCGGCCGACCTCGCGCTTCACCGAGAGCACCCGCGGGTCCCGTCCAGGCCCCGTCCTCTTCTCCTCCCGCCACTCGTCGAGGTCCTGGTCGCCGACCTTCTCCACGAACGTCCAGAAGGTCTCGCCGTCCTCCTCCATCTCCGCGAGCCCAGCAGCCCCCTTCGCCAGCAACCTCAGCGGGTTCCTGGCGATGTCCGCCGGCACCGTCTCCGCGAACTTCTCGTACGCCGTGTCGGCAAAGCGCCAGTCGGCCGCCAGGCCGGCGGCGGCCGCCGCCGCTCCCGGCTCCGCGGGCGCCGCCCCCAGCACGTTGCCCAGCGCGTCCGCCTCGAGCCTCACAGCCGCCAGCTCCTCGTCCGTCGGCATCTCTGCCACGTACAGGTTCCCGCGCACCCGCGCAGGCGCTGGCGCCCGTCTCGGGATCGGCACCACGATGTGCTGGGCCAGGTTTACCACCACCACGTCCACGTCGGGAGTCCAGCCCACCCAGCGTCCATCCGCCAGGCGGACTCGCAGTACCCTCACATGCCACCTGAAGTTCGGGTCCTCGTCGAAATTGACCGCCACTTGGGGCTCGGGGATGTCGAGCGACAGCCGCGCGGCCGCCGCTGCCGTCGCCATCGTACCTCACGAACAGCACTAACGGCGATGCGACCTCCAGCCGGCCTCCTCCGAGCCGGGCTC
This sequence comes from Prorocentrum cordatum, assembly GCA_963575745.1. NCBI lineage: Eukaryota > Dinophyceae > Prorocentrales > Prorocentraceae > Prorocentrum > Prorocentrum cordatum. The sequence goes on from CAUYUJ010014302.1 coordinate 30,183, forward strand.
CACGCCCCAGGCCGAGGAGACCGACGAGCGAGGCGAGCGCGGCGCAGACGGCGACGCGCCAGCTCCGGCGCCGCGGCCGGTGGGCGCCTCCTCCAGAGCCGCGAGGCCGGGTCGGAGCCCCGGCTGCCGGGCGCCCCTCCGGCACCCCCGCGTCCAGACAGCTCCGGCGGCGAAGCCCGCGGCCGCCGCGAGCCCGCTGCCCAGCGTGGCCGAGAGCGAGAGCCCCGGCCGCTGCTGCCCGGCCTCGCACGCCGGGCACTCCAAGCCCTTGCAGTCGCAGGTGACCGCGGGGCACACCGGCGCCGCCGCCGGCCCGGGGCAAGCCCCGCACGTGAGCCGTGGCTCGCACACGCAGGCCGGGCAGGGCGGCGCGCCTGGCCGCACGGCCCACCCGCCTATGGCAGAGGCAGCCAGCTGGTTGGCGAAGCTGGCGGCCGCAGTGACAATCTCGTGTACCATCCGCTGGGATGGAAAGACTCGAGAAAAAGGCTGCAGAGGCACTCTCGCGAGGGTTATAGGGTGCAGGCACTGTCAATGGACAAAGCCCGCGCCTTCTGAGAAGCAGGGTGCTTCCAGAAAGCGTTCCCCCCTCCACCTACCCCCCTCTGCGCGTGGCCGAACGTTGGATGTCTGAAGGGCGGGCGCCCGGAGGGGCCAGTGGCGCGCGTGCTGGCAAGCTGGAGGAGCGCCCGCACGCGTGGCAGGCCACGCGGACCAGGTCAAACAAACACGATCGTCCCTTTTCCTTTCACATGCGAAGCCCAAACATCCAACGTCTTGAACAATTAGCCTGGCGAAGGACCCAACCATATACAGATTTGAACACCGCAATTATGAACATCATCTTCGCCCGAGCTCCCTATAGGGCCACGAACCGTGTGAGGGGCGTGCCCACATGCGTGGCGGGGCAGACAACGCGAGCGATGACGATAGGTCTGTGTGCGAGAAACTGAGAGCGAGTGAGTCTGCTTGTGGATGAGTCTGCGCGAGCGTGAGTCTACGTGCATAACTGTCGACGAACATGTCGGCGCGCCTCTCACGAGGATCGCGCCCGCTTCCTTCCTGTTCTTTTTCTCGCTCTTTGCCCGTGCACGCCCACGTCCAAGGCTGCGGGCGCGGCGCCGCACGGAATCCCCGCGACGCGCGCTGGTCGCCCCGATGGGGTCCTGGCGACGCGCGCGGGTCGTCCGCTGCGCGAAACAGAAAAAACGAGCAGGCTGGCTCCCGCCCAGGATGCGCGGCCCGAAAGAGGCCTCAATTCGTCGAATACCAAGAAAACTTCCAGAAATCGAAAATCGCCGCCATGCGAACTCCGACACTGGGCCGCAATGCGAGTTCCGCCACGGCGACCTTAGGTGGAGCTCCCTGTGGGGACACGAAACGCTGTACTGGGTGGTGGATGACGCATGCGGGCGGTCCCACTGGGGCCTTCGGTGGAGCCCCCTATGGGGCCACGAAGCGTTGTACTGGGTGGTGGGTGGCGCATGCGGGCGGTTCCACTGGGGCCTTCGGTGGAACTCACTATGGGGCCACGAAGCGGTGTACCTATGGGGTCACGAAGCGCTGTACTGGGTGGTGGATGACGCATGCGGGCGGTCCAACTGTGGCCTTCGGTGAAGCCCCCACATAGGCCGCGAAACGCTGTACTGGGTGGTGGATGACGCATGCGGGCGGTCCCACTGGGGCCTTCGATGGAGCCCCCTATGGGGCCACGAAGCACTATACTGGGTGGTGGATGACGCATGCGGGCGGTCCCACTGGGGCCTTCGGTGGAACCCTCTATGGGGCCACGAAACGCTGTTCTGCGTGGTGGCTGACGCATGAGGGCGGTCCCACTGGAGCCTTCGGTGGAGCTGCCTATGGAGCCACGAAGTGCTATGCTGGGTAGTGGATGACGCATCCGGGCGGTGGGATGGAGGGGATGGGGACCGAACGACAAAGATTGCTACAAACCTACACGGTCACGACCACAATTGACGGTCGAAACATCAAACTTACATGCATTTTGCATGGGCCAGCTGCAACCGCCCCATGGACAATAAAACGCTATCAAAATCGCTTGAACGCGCGGCTTCGGCGGGACTCGCTGAGTTTGTTTCTGTTGCCCGGGGGAGCGCGTGGGAGATCGCCCTATGAGGGCCTCGGAGCCCCAACATACTGGTGTGGTTCGAGACGTGGAAGATGGGGATCGGCTATAAACGATACTGAATTAATGTTTCACTTGTCCTTCAACCGCCTTCCGCCCACACTCCGCCCACGGAGCCGCCCCCGTTCCTTCGTCCTCCGCCGGCTTCTGTGCCGGCTTCCGCCGAGGGCGAGGATGCGCCGAAGACGCGCAGCTGTCTCTGCGCTACCCTCGTGGCCACACGCGACGACCACCTCTTGGCCCAGACCTCCGATGACTCGACTTCTTCGAGTCTCAGGGCCCAGGACCTCTCGACCCTCTCCCTGTGGGACCAGCTTCCCGCCCTGAGCCGCTATGTGGCAATCCCATGGCACGAAGTTGGCCTCCGGAGGCCGAAAGTGCCAGAAGCCCTCCGGCTCGATGCCTTCGAGCCTCTGGATGGCCCGGCAGGGCTCGACCTGAACTGTGTTTTCCGTTCTCGTTTGGCTCTGGATTTCCCCCGTTCGGTCTTCGCGCCGCCATTGCTGCAAGACGACATCGAAACGAAAACGGCGCACGAAATCGCCATAATACCGTTCAGGTCGAGCCCTGTTGTCCAGGCCAGGCGACCTCTGGGGCCCGGTCCTCCACCTTCGCCTCCACCGCGTCGACCCTCGCGTGCAGGCGGTCCCGCAGCCGCCTCCGCCGGGGGCCACGGCACAGACGGAGGTTGGACAAGAGGGAGGGTAACTTTAGCATCGGGGGAAGAGGTCCTCAGGGAAACCTAGCGGCGCGCACAAAGGGGGTGGGGGGAGGGGGGAAGGCGTCTTAGAAGGAGCGGGCTTCTTAGAAGGCGCCAGGCCTGCATCTATAGATGAGGCCCGCGTCTTCAAAGAAGCAGGGGCGTTTCTAAGAAGCCTTCCCCCCTCCCCCTGCACCCCCCTCTGCGCGCTGCCAAGAAACGGGTCTTAGACCCGGGGGCTTTCCCCCAAGACGAATCTGTCATCATGGACCGTTCTCTGACACTCCCGGGGCCCGTGGAGGGCCCCGAGAGCCCGAAGACGGCAAAAAGCCTCAGGACCCGTTTCCCTCAGGACCCGTGTCCCCCCATGGCGACAATGAGCCAAGGGAGCCCAAAAGAGGCTTAGCGAATCAGCCCACGCAGCCGTGTTTTCTCCAGCGCCTCCCAACGCGCCGAACAGGCGCCGATACATACCACGGAGGGCGCCTGGACGCGAGGCCGACACCAGCTACATGCAGCGGACGGATCTTGCGCTTGTCAGAAGGCGCTGGCCTTACATCTCTAAAGAAGGCCCGCGCCTTCTAAACAGCTGGGGCGCTTCTAAAAGGCATTCCCTTCTCCCCCTACACTTATGTACTTCCCATCCTATTCAAGGGCCACATCCCCCAAAAAATCAAGCACCCGGAAAAGTGTCAAAAGAGTGTCGGAACAATGTCGAAACAGTGTCGGGCGAGTGTTTCCCAGTGCCCGACACGTGAAAACTCTTGAGCTTCGGCACTTTTTCTGGCGTTCGAATTTTTTCTGCTGATCAAAGCTAAAGTAGGTTGGAGCATCATAACCCTACGCCCCTCTGCGCGTGGCTGACCCTTCCCCAATCGCCCCCCGACCGATTATCGTCGTCTGGCGTTTGGGTCCTGGTCTGTGGCGGCCGCTCGGGACGGTCCGCGCACCCCTGGAACGCTCTCGGCGAGGCGAAGCTGCCGTTGGAGAGCACCCCGAACGGGGACAACATCGGACCAAGACAAATCGAGGCGGAAATCTGGCAGTTCTGGAGAAGGTGTCGGGCGCCGCGGCCGTTCCAGAGCGTTCCGGAACGTTCTGGAAATATGTATCCCTGTCCTCGCCCCGTCCGACACCCCGAGTCTCGCAATACTTCGAAAACTCAGCGACCAGAAGTAAATTGCACCGTTCTGATTCATTGTCGCACTCACCCCGTGCTGTCTGGGGCCACGCACAATCCACCGCTGACCTTCCTTTGGATGCACCCCAGTGGCGACGATCGACCAGACGACTCACCTCGGTCAGCAGTGGACGCCATGGGAAAGAGCGCGTTCTGGGGTCGCTTGGAGGGGGGGGCTTTGAAACCGGACCCTCCCCCCTTCCTCCCCTTCTTAAGCCTCTCCTCGGGCCGGCGCTTGCGCCGGCGGCGGCTGGCGGCGGCGGCGGCGGGGACGACGATTTCCTTTTCTGGGCCGGCGCCGGCGAATGGGGCGGCGGGCGGCGGCGGCGGGGAGCGTCGACGAAGACGACGGTGGTGGTGGTGGTGGTGGTGGTGGTGGTGGTGGGTTGTGGAGGTGGTGGTGGCGGTGGTGGTGGTGGTTGCGGTGGTGGGTGGTGGTAGTGGTGGTGGTGGTGGTGGTGGGTGGTGGTGGTGGTGGTGGTTTGGTGGTGGTGTGGTGGTGGTTTGTGGTGGTGGTGGTGGTGGGGCTGAGTTGTGGTGTGGTGGTGGTTTGGTGGTGGTGTGGTGGTGGTTTGTGGTGGTGGTGGTGGGTTGTGGTGGTGGCGGTGGTTTGTGGGTGGCGCTGGTGGTGGTGGTGGTGGTGGTGGTGTGGTGGTTTGTGGTGGTGGTGGGTCGTGCTGCTGGTAGTGGTGGTGTGGCGGTGGTGGTAGTGTGGTAGATTGTGGTGGTGGTGGTGGGTTGTGGTGGTGGTTGTGGTGGTGGTGGTTGTAATGGTGAGTTGTGGTGATGGTGGTGGGTGGTGTGGTGGTGATGTGGTGGTGGTTGTGTGGTTGTGGCGGTGGTTTGTGGAGGTGGTGCTGGTGGTGGTGGTGGTGGTGGTGGTGGCGGTGGTGGTGGTGGTGTGGTGGTTTGTGGTGGTGGCGGTGGGTTGTGCTGCTGGTAGTGGTGGTTGTGGCGGTGGTGGTGGTGTGGTAGTGTTGGTGAGCTTTTGTGGTAGTGGTGGTGAGCTTTTGTGGTAGTGGTGGTGATGATGGTGAGTTGTGGTGGTGGTGTGGTGGTGGTGTTGGCTGCGGTGGTGGTGGTTGTGTCGTGTGGTGGTGGTGGTGGGTTAAGGCGGTGGTGGTGGTGGTACTGGTGGCGGTAGTGGTAGTGGTGGTACTCGTCGCGCCGCCAGCGCCGGCGCTGGCGCCAGGGGGGGAGGGGGGGGTCTGAACCCCCCCCCCCCCCCCCCCCGGCGCGCGGGGGGGTGGGGGAGGGGGTTGAAACCCCCCCCCCTGCTGGCCGCCGCCAGCGCCGGCGCTGGCGCCAGGGGGGGGGGTTGAACACCCCGCACCCCCGGGCGCGCGGGTGGCTGCCTCTGGTCATCGTCGCTGCGGCCCCGCCGTCGGCGCTGCTGGCGGCCGCTGGCGCCGGCGCCAGTTGGGAGGGGTTCGGGAGGGGGGAGGTTTGGGGGGGAAGGGAGTCCCCCTGGTTTTGATCGACGGCGCCGAATGTTGGCGGGGGGGCCATCCCCCGGTTCGAAACGCGCCGCCGAATGTTCCCAAGGCAAGCGCCCGTGAAACGCGTTTTCTCCATGCTATCTGCCACGATCTGTACATGCCAGCATAGAGCACCATCAACCTGTTACCCCCTTTTGCTTGGGGAGCATGGGTGGATGACTCAGAGTAGCTGTCGCGGCAACAATCCTATAGCTTCGCAAGCTCGCTGAGGAGGAGGAAGAGAAGGAGGAGTGGGAGGAGGAGGAGGAGGAGGAGGAGGAGGAGGAGGAGGAGAAGGAGGAGGAGGAGGAGGAGAGGAGGAGGAGGAGGAGGAGTGGGAGGAGGAGGAGGAGGAGGAGGAGGAGGAGAAGGAGGAGGGAGGGAGGGGGAGAGGGGAGGAGGAGGAGGAGGAGGAATAAGAGGAGGAGGAGGAGGAGGAGGATGAGGAGGAGGAGGAGGAGGAGGAGGAGGAGGGCGAGGGGGGGAGGAGGAGGAGGAGGAGGAGGAGGAGGAGGAGGAGAGGAGGAGGAGGAGGAGGAGGAGGAGGAGGAGGAGGAGGAGGAGGAGGAGGAGGAGGAGGAGGAGGAGGAGGAGGAGGGGAGGAGGAGGAGGGAGGAGGAGGAGGAGGAGGAGGAGGAGGGAGGAGGAGGAGGAGGAGGAGGAGAAGGAGGAGGAGGAGGAGGAGGGGGAAGAGGAGGAGGAGGAGGAGGAGGAGGAGGAGAGGAGGAGGAGAGGAGGAGGCGAGGGGGGAGGAGGAGGAGGAGGAGGAGGAGGAGGAGGAGGAGGAGGAGGAGGGGAGGAGGAGGAGGAGGAGGGAGGAGGAGGAGGAGGAGGAGGAGGAGGAGGAGCAGAAGGAGGCGGGGGAGCTGACGGAGGAGGAGGAGGAGGGCCAGGGGAGCAGGAGCAGGAGGAGGAGGAGGACGAGGAGGAGAAGGAGGAGGAGCAGCACGAGGAGGATGGTCCTCCCCCGTCCCGCCCCTCGCCCAGAGAGGGCGCGCGCCAGGCCGGGACGCCTGTTCTCCTCGATGCCGCCCTCGCGCTCCTCTGGGCGCGCCGGCGGGGCCCGCCGGGCGCTCCGTCTCCCGTTCCTGCCCCACGAGAGGGGGGAGGAGGAGAAGCAGGAGGAGGAGGAGGGAAAAGAGGAAGAGGAGGAAGAGGAGGAGGAGGATTTTTTTGTCATTCCACACTGCCCAACAGGTGACCTGAGGGAACGCCGACGCCAAAATACAGCTGAGGGGTGGCGAATCCCTCAGAGGGCGCACATTGGCGCAAAGCCCACCTTCCGCTGGTTCTGGTGGTCCTGCTGGGCCTGGGCTACGTCGCGGTCGTTCTGCTGCGCTTGCACGTGCGGGCGGGCTCGTCCGCACGCGCTGACGCTGCGGGCCAAGGCGGCCCGACAGCATGTCAAGGAAGGATGCCGCCATCGTGCCGCCATACAGTCGGGGCGTTGACCTAAGGAACCCTAAATAAGGAACGAGGCCCCTTTTTTCCATGAGTTAAACTTCGATTTCCGATCGAAAACATAAGGAAAACCTGAGGCAAGCTGCGAAACACTTAAGGAACGCGGAGCCCCTCCCCAACGAAAAGGGTTCCTTCTTCAGGGCCCCGACTGCAATGAACGCTGAACGAGGAACAGCTGGGCTTTACTGGCCAGGGCGAGCCTTGGCCACGAAGAGCTTCCCCGACCCAGACCGTCTAGACCTGAGGCACGGCCCGAAGGCCAGATCGCTTCCTGAGCCCCAGGTGGTCGGTGTGGTTAAGCGTCTTGACCGTATGTTTCATGGCTTCGGTGCAAGCCAAGGTTGTGTTGGGAGGTGGACGGGGGAGGAGGAGGGGGGGCAGGGAGCGGAGGGGGAGCGGGAGGAGGAAGAGGAGGAGGAGGAGGGGGAGAAAGAGGAGGAGGAGAGGGGAGAAGGGATGAGGGGGATGAGGATGAGGGAGGATGAGACGCAGGAGGAGAAGAAGGAGGACGAAAAGGAGAGGGATACTGATGGCGATGAGGGGTGAGGATTTTGTTGTTGATGATGGTGATGATGATGAGGATGACATGCAGATGAGGAGGAAGGAGCGATAGAGGTGGAGCAAGGAAACTTGACTATAATGTACTAGCGCTGACGTTCCTAGGTGCACTGTGCATACGCAGACCACACCCCGTCAGCAAAATTCCAGGGAGGCCCAATAGATGCACGATGAGGCGTAAAAAGAGCTCCGATTGGCCCCCCAAGAGGGCTACCTCAAGAGGGCCTCAAAACCCACACACTTTCACACAAAACCGCCCCCAACAAGGGAACGTCTTTTGTCAAATTTATGTCGAACCACTGGAGACCACCCATGAAGCGACCCCCGCCCCCTGGTCCGCCCCAGCCACTTCTAGGGCCAGAGAGGCGGAACCGGAGGAGGAGGAGGAGGAGGAGGAGGAGGAGAAGGAAAAGCAGGAGGAGGATGGCGGGAATGAGGACGAGAACGGCTCCCAATCATTGAAGTGCCCCTGTAATGGCACTCACTCCCTTCTGCTCCCTTGTCTGGCTTGATCACCACCACCACCACAATAATCATCACCAAGATCACAACCACGACACGTATTGCCATTCGCATTGCATCATTGCCATCACCATTCTCGTATCATTATCGCATTCGTATTATTAGCATGAGTGCCCTCACTGTTCTGCCATCTTCCGTCCTCGGGCGACGAGGGCGGCGGTGCGCCTTGCGTATGAACTGCATGGCTTTGGACACCTTGTCCCCGACCGAGGCCTCTATGCGACCCCGCCTCGGCACGGGCCCTCTACGAACACGAGTGGGTTCAGGCAGCGCCAATGGGGGGTCACGGGGGGGGGGGGCAGGGCATCACCTCCTCCTGATGATCCAGGACGGGAGAGAATGTATTGTCAACCCGTACATACTAAGGACGCACGATAAGGATGTAAAGGCCTTGGAAGGCCTTGACTCTTTGCGAGCGGGGCGCGGCCAGCGAAAGCGGCCAAGGATGAGCAGAAGGGGTAACCTTGGAAAGTTGCTCATCCTTTGTATGCGGGTTGACTGCATGATGGAGGATGGAACATGTTGTTTGACGCTCCTGGCTGTTTTGGGCTTTTCTGGGCAGGTGTGGAAGGTCCTGGGAGCTCCTCCGCCACTTCAGCAGGAGGAAGTGGCGAACCGGTGATGACCCCCTTTCGCCTTGCTGGGTGTGCAAGAAGGGGAGAGCCAGCCCACCTCTTCCCCCCACCAGCCAGCGCGCCCCGCACGCGCCGACCACATCATCTCGGTACTGCCCGGCACGGCCCCCTCCCTCCGGCGCAGACAGCCCACCTCGTCTCTCACCAGCCAGCGCGCCCCCTCCGCCCCGACCCCGTTCTCATTATTTTGGCACGGCACCGGTGCCGTGCCCGCCCCCCATCCCTCACGGCCAGCCGACCTCCTCCTCCCCCACCAGCCAGCGCGCCCCCGCCGCCTCGACCCCGTCATCTCGGCACGGCACCGGCGCCGCGCCCGCCTCCCTCCTCCTGCTCCGCAGCCAGCCCACCTCCTCCGTCCCCACCAGCAAGCGCGGCCTCTCCGCCCAAACCTTGTTTTGGACGCGGCACCAGCGCCGCGGCTGTTCTCCTCCCTATCTCCACAGCCAGTCGCCCTCCCCTCCCCCCACAGTCAATCCAGCTCCTCCTCGCCAGCCAGCGCGCCCCCTGCGCCCCCACCCTTCTATTTCAGCACGGCACCAGCACAGCGCCCCGTGCCCCCCCCCCACTCACGGCCAGCCCAGCTCCTCCTTGCCCGTCTGCCAGCGCGCTCTTTCCGCCCCGACCCTCACACCGCCAGCGCCGCGCCCTTCCCCCCCACAGCCAGCCAAGCTCCTCCTCGCTCACCAGCCAGCGCGCCCCCTCGGCCCCGACGGTCAGATATCGGCACAGCACTGGCGCCAGAACCTCGCCTCCCCCCCACACTCGGCCCATGCCCCCTGCGCCCCGACTCCTTTGTTTCGGCACGGCACCAGCGCGGCGCCCCCCCTCCCCCCACAGCCAGCCAGCTCTCCCTCGCCCACCAGCCAGTGCGCCCCCCCCGCCTAGACCTTTGCATTTCGGCACTGTCGGCCCTGCGGATCAGCCCCCTAGGTTCCGCCCTGGGCCCTCGGCTGTCTCGGCCGCCAGTCCCGAAACATCGCCCTGCCCGCCCTGCAGACCCCTGTTCGCCGCCTTCGCCTACATGACTTCTTCTGCTCGCTTCGCTCGTTTCTCCTCGTCGTCGACTTACTCCGGTCCCTGCTGTGGCGTTTCACTTTCCTTCTCGTGCTCCTCCCTCCTCGCCCTCCCTCCCCCATTCTCTCTCCTTGTCTTCCGTCGCCCGTGTCCTCTTTTTTCTCCGTCGGCACGTGCTTCCCTTTCTTTTAGCCCCTCATTGCCCTCTCCCTCTTCCTCTTCCTTTTCCTGTTTCTCGTCCTCCATTTCCCTTCCCTCTCCGCCTCCCCCTCCTCCTCCTCCGCCTCCCCCTCCCACTCCTCCTCCTTCTCCTCCTCCTCCTCCTCCTCCTCCCCCTCCTCTTCCTCAACCTCCTCACCTTCCTGCATGTGCTAGAGCCATAGCATGCGTACAACTCGTTGTTTGTTCAGTGTTGCTGAAACTCCATCCAGAACACAACCACCATGCAGAAGAAGAGTAGTCGAATAGAACTGGTGTTCGAACAAATCTTGCCAGTCGTGCCCTTCCTACTGGCGCTGCTGTCGGTTGACAAATCCAGAATCCAGACACCTTCCAGTAGTCGAGATGTGTCGAAATTGTAGCAAACATTCCGCGTGGGCTCACTCTGAATCCCGCGGACGATCTTGCGGCGTGCAACAACCATCCCGATGGTTCTCAGAAGCCCCCACTGGTGGCACAACATGCAAACATGCAGCACCCCTCGAGACGGCGCAACAGCCAGGCCAGGGCCAAGCGCAGCTGAGGCCAGGACAGCGCAGTGTTCTCGGCCAGCTGTGCCTGGGGACGGGGCTCTCGGTGCACGAAGACACGCGGGAGGGAAGGCGGGAGAACGAAGGCATCCATGTCTTGATGTTTTGATGTTTTTCGCTGTCTTTCGATGTTGGAGGCCAGATGTTGTTCGATGTGTTTTGATGTTTTTCGTTGTTTTTCTATGTTGTTCGCTGTTTAGCAATGTTTTGATGGACTTTTGATGTTGTTCGCCATCTTCGGCCTCTGGAGGCCGCTTCAAGGACCCAAGAGAGTCAGGTAACGATCCAGCACGAACGCATGATCTCTGGGAGGGGCTCGAGAGGTGTGGGGGCCGCGGCGTCTTGAAAAATAACGATGTTGGAGGTATGGGGATGAGGACGGTGGAAGATGAAGGATACGGATGAAGATGCGGAGAAAGAGGACGGTGAGGATGCAACACATGACTATTCCAATGCCGACCCGCTGGCCCCCCTGAGGACGACCTGGGAATGGGTTTGGAACACACGCTGCCGCCCGCCGTCGCGCGGCGGACGGTGCAGGACAGGGTTTCTACCGAGATGCTGGACAAAGTAGAGGGCAACAAAACCACCCCCATGATAACCACCCCGACAAGCGAAGCCGTTTACGAAACGCCCCCACTGAAGGAATCGAACAAGGCAAGGCTGTTTAGTAAACGCCCAAGGCTGTTTATCGGGGATGGACAGAACCCCCTTTAGCAAAACGTGGTTGAGTGAAAACGACCTCGGGCCCAAACTTGGCAGGAGCAAGCCTGGAAAATGACGGCCGCGGCGCCTTATCGAGAACCGAAAACGGACAATTCACGAATCGACGTGTCAAGGTAGGAGGTCTGTCCACCCCCGGGTTTTTAATAAACACCAACTGTCTGGTCGGGGTGGTTTTCCCTCCCTTGACAAAAGGCCGCGCTGCCGCACCCGCGCGCGGGGGCATCCCGCGGCCCACGGGGGCTCTCCGCACACGCCGTGCGGCAGCCCCGCGCGCCGCGGGCCGTGCCCAAAGGCCGCTGGAAGGCCACCCGGCCACCTGTCGAGAAGGCGAAAACCCACCCCCACCCCCAGTCCCGACTCCATCCTCGAGCCCGCGATTCAAGGCGTCGGGACTGGGGGTGGGGGTGGGTTTTCGGGGTCGAGGACTGGAGGTCTTCCTCGAACCCGCGATTCAAGGAGTCGGGACTGGGGGTGGGGGTGGGTTTTCGGGGTCCAGGGCTGGAGAAAACCCACCCCCACCCCCTCCCAGTCCCGGCCCCTTGAATCGCCGGCTCGGGGATGGGCGTCGGGACTGGGGGTGGGGGTGGGTTTTCGCCTTCTGACCTGTGCGCCCGGCTGCCACCTGGGCCAGCCGCTTTGGAGTCCCGAACCGGTGCGGCGACAGACCCGGCGGTGCCCTCGAACTCCCCCAAGACCTCACCGCACGGTCCGTCACCGCATGGTCTTGGGACCCCGCAGGCCCCGGTCGCCCGAGGCGTCCTCGGAGAACGACCCGAGTCCCAACACCGTGCGGTGACCCCGAATCCCCACCGACTCACCGCACGGTGTGGTCACCACCCCGTTTGGGGGCCCCCGAGCCGCGTCAGGTCTGGAGCCAGCCTCCTGGCCCGCAGCCCCCCACTGTGACGGAAAGAGCCGGGCCCGGCCGCCCGGGCCGCGAACGCACTTTTCCCCAGGCCTCGCCCGCGCCACCTCGGGCGCAGGCACTGAGCGCGGGGGGGGCGCGAGAGGGCGGCGGGAGGAAGCGACCCAGCCCGACTCGCTTGGTCGACCACAAGGTGTAAGCTAGGGCCGCATGTTTGCAGGAACGATTGGGCCGCGAGGACGCACCTTTGCCCGACTCGACGGGCCCCTGAGGCCTCAAGACGGCCCCGAGGGGGACGCAAGGGGATCGTCCTCGTCCCCAGCGCGAGCCGACGCTCTGCATCTCAAGGTCTGCGCGCACCTCGGAAGAGGCCCGAAAGCACCCGCAGAGCCAGGGCACGGCCCAACGGCGAGGGACGGGGCGGCGAGAGGAAGACACAGCTTCCTGCCAGCCCTCTGGGCACAGACTGCTGAGACGACCAGCCCTTCCAAAGCGAACCCCTCTTCCGCTTCGAGCATAATTGGTGGCGCGCAGAAGGGGGGCAGAGGGAGGGGGGAAGGCTTCTTAGAAGGACGCTGCTTCTCAGAAGGCGCTGGCCTTACATTTATAGATTAGGCCCGCGCCTTCTAAGGAGCAGTCACCTTCTAAGAAGCCTTCCCCCTCCTTTTTTCCTGCATGATCACGACCGCAGTGCACGAGCAAACGCATGAGGCCCGTCCCCGTCCCGGGGCACTGAGCATGAGATCCGCTTCCCCTCACGGGGGCTACGAACGAGCCCATCGGATACAGGCACGGGCATGACGGCGGTAATGCAGCGGAGGAGGAGGAGGAGGAGGAGGAGGAGGAGGAGGAGGGGGAGGAGGAGGAGGAGGAGGAGGAGGAGGAGGAGGAGGAGGAGGAGGAGGAGGAAGCCTTCCCCCTCCTCCTACCCCCCTGTGCGCGTGGCCGAGAAAAGTCTGTCCCGCTCCCTACGCCCTCCCCGGGCGTCTGGACGGGGGGGCGCCGAAGCTGGAGCATCGAACGTTCGCCCCAGATCCAAGATGGCCCAGGTTGGCCGCAGAGGCTCAGAGGAGGAGGAGGAGGAGGAGGAGGAGGAGGAGGATGGGGGAGGGGAGGAGGAGGAGGAGGACGAGAGGAGGAGGAGGCGGAGGAGGAGGAGGAGGAGGAGGGAGGAGGAGGAGGAGGAGGAGGAGGAGGAGGAGGAGGAGGAGGAGAGGAGGAGGAGGAGGAGGAGGAAGCGCATGAGGGCGCATTGGGGCGGGAGGAGGAGGAAGAGGAGAGGAGGAGGGAGGAAGAGGAAGGGGAGGAGGAGGACGAGGAGAAGGAGGAGGAGGACGAGGAGGAGGAGGAGGAGGAGGGAGGAGGAGGAGCTGACGGAGGATACCGTCGACGTCCTCCGTGGACAACCACGGCACGGCACTCCTCCTCCTCCCCTCCTCCTCCTCCTCATCCTCCTCCTCCTCCCCTCCTCCTCCTCCTCCTCCTCGGAGGTGGCGCAGATGATGACGAACCTGGGACAACAGCTACAGCAGCTAGGACCCGGAAACAATGCAGCTGCGGCAGCACTGGGATCCCAGCTGGTTTCAGTCGCGCAGACACTCCAACCACAAGCACTACAACAACCAGCGGAACTACGATGCACTGCAGCAGCGCGGACCCGGGAGCACGCGTACAACGAGTTCCGCAAGGCTTGCGACGAGCACCGTAGACTACAGGGACTACTGGCCGCAGACTACAGCCACATGGTCGAGAAAGGCAAAGCCCTGGAGGAAGTGAAAGCCAACCTCAACGCGATCATGACAGGAGGGCAAACCCCTCCTCGTCCTCCTCCTCCTCCTCCTCCTCCTGCTCCTCCTCCTCCTCCAGCAGCATGAGCTTCATGGAGCAGCTGTTGAGCGCGACCGAACAGGAGTGGTACAAGAGCGGGGCCATCGACCTGGAAGCGGAGGACAAGCTGCGGGGCGACGAGGACGAGGAGCTGAAGACGCAGATCCTCGCGGCCAAGCTCGCCGCGATCAGGGACCTCAAGGCAGGGGCGCAAGCCCGCGCAGGCCAGATCCGGGCGCGCATCGACGAGGCGAAAGCCAAGGCAGCTGCCGAGGCCGCACGACCCCGAGAGGCCAAGACACGCGAGACCACGGAGAACCGGCCAGCACAAGCACAACCCACAGCAGCAGCACCAGGACAATCACCGACGGCAGCTGCTGGCGGACACGAGGCCCCCGCGCCCGTGGATCCTGCGGCTGGCCAGGCCCCACCTCCGACGCAACCACCACTCGCCGAGACAACAGGCACCAGCACAGCAAAGCAGCGCGCGGAGGTGCTCCGCCACCTCCGCGCGGTGGCATGAACACCAACCTCTCGGCCACCCCTGAGCACCGAGCACTCTTCGTTGGAAGTATCGCGACGTGGGGACCACAAGTGACGAGGTGGCTAAGGGACGGTCCACAGTCAAGGCAACGGGGTCGAGCACTGCACGACGGCGACCTGCTCCAGGACACCCACCTCAACGTTCAAGAACTACAGCCTGTCGAGGCAGTTTTCGCAGGAATGGGCATCAAAACATGTGTTACGTACTTCATCAAGGCAGTCGACAGCGTCAGAGCGGGGCTCTCACGGCGGAGTGACTGCAATGGTGGGGAACCGCTGTCGCACCAAGATCTTCAGGGAGATGGCGACGAAGGGAAGCGCATCCTCCTCGACGGCGGGCGCGACTTCATTGGCATCGGCTGAACTCCTGAACTTCACGGATTGGATACCAGTGCTATGGCGCAGGGCGGCGCAGGAAGGGCTACTCGATCCTGGTGGTGTCTACCTCGAGTGTGCCACAAGCCCCTCAGGACTGGGCCCAACGCGGAGCGTCTCAAGGAGCTAGGCCAGTATTTACGAGTACTGAAGCTACCTTGGATTTCAGCGGGTGACTGCCACGCCGCCCCAGCCGCCTTCGTAGCCTCAGGATGGCCTGAGGACCTTGGGGACGGTCACAAACTCACCCTCGGCGAGAACGCGGCCACGTGCTTCAAGAAGGACGCGACGCCCTCGCCAATCGATTACGTCGTGGTAAGCCCAGGGGCGAGACAACACATCCACTCGCTGGCACCAGCACGTAATATACGATAAGGGCCACACATCGGACAGGTGCTTACACTGAAGGGCGAGCTGCAGATGACCATTCGACGGCAACTCCAGATGCCGCCACCCTTCCAGCGCCCACGCCTGCCGAAGAAGGCCCCAGGCCCGACGGGCAAGCGGCGTCGCCAACTTGCCGCGCGACGTGCACAACGGACCACGGCAGCCCAACCGACGCAGCGCGACGGCACGACCGACGAGCACGACCTCATGCCGAGCAGACGGGAAGCACTGGCCCCCACGGGCTGCATGCGCCATCCGTCGCCGCCGACACCAGCTACGACTCCGGCGCGAGCACGAACAACCATGGACGACGACATCGACCCCATGAAAGGCGACCTGCAGGAGACGAGCTGGGAGGAAGAACCGCCTCGCGCTCACCGCCACGAGAGCGAGCCCGGCGCGGTGCGTCTTGTTGCTAATAGGTCGTTCTCGCTCTGCCAACCACGACCAGCAGCGGACCTCGACGACGGGCAAGACAGCGAGCTGGGGCACTCCGTCGAACAGGCAAGCCGTCCGACCCCAGCAACTCCACCGGCGCCAGACGTCGAGGCGAAGAGACTCCACGGGCTCTGGGGCGAGGTCGAGCGGCGCCAGTAGCTAGCCAGCACCATCTCGCCAGCTTGCATCACGGCGTGCGCCACCTACGCAGCGACACGGAGCGCAGCACAAGGCGCACGTGACGGATTCCAAGCGTTGATGCAACACTTGGAGGACTTCTACTGCGAAGCCTACAGCGTCCACAAGAGCGACCAGCACAAGTACAATGGCAGGGGAGCTCCGTACGATATCTGGCTCACCACGCAGCGGGAGAAAGGGCAACGTCGCGCCGAGTACTCCAACTACGCCGCGAACTGGTGGGCCAGAGCAGCGTCAGCCCTTGCGGCCCTACGCCGACTTCGGCCACGGCGAGTAGGACAGCAAGTGATACTGGCACTGGAAGCCTGCTGCCGACAACTCGCACGAGGCGAAGTACCAAAAGCAGGAACCACGGCGTCAAGCACGGCACGAGTGCATCGGGCATGAAGGAGGGACGGGGCTTCACGACGCGCAGGACGTATCCACCGACGCCATCGCAGGGGTGGCCGACCAAGCATCGCGGGAAGCAGTACACGCCGTGCAACATGACCTGCGAAGCAGCGGACGCGACTGCACGCACCGGCTGACCAACGTCTGCGACAACGGCACCATGCACAGAATGACGGAACCCGGCAACCGCCACGAGGACGAGATTGACTACCTACCAGACCACCCCAACCCAACCCGAAGACCCGAATTTGACCCGAATTTCGGGTTGGGGGGGGTACGGATACCATGTGTTTTTTCAACGTTCCCCGACCCCCCCCCACTGGAAATCGAGGATAAATTTGGGCCTTCGGGTTGGGTTGGGGTGGTTTGGTGGGTGGTGAGAGATGACCGACGGCAGGGTCTCAGCCGGATCCGCCTTCGAGAGCCTCGACCCCGAGAGCGCCGATTTGGAGCGACGCCCACGACGAGCACATGACACACCTACAACGCCTGCAGGAATTACGAGCACGCGCGCGGGAGACTCCGACGACGACATGGAGCAGAGAGCGGTTCGACGACGCCATTGTGGGACGACCCGGCAGAGGTAGAGGAACGGACCGACTCAACACCAGCGACGGGCGAAGATTACCGGCAGCAGGACGAGAGGCATTCACACAACCCCTGACCACCATAGATAGAGGAGGTGGCGTGGCCATGGCAAGTCATGCAGTCCATAGTCCTGATCCAACCAAAGCCATCCACCAACAAGGGGGACTCAGCAGTCGCCGACGGCGGAGACCGAGCACGGGCACTACTACCTTGGATACGCAGGACTTGGGAGCTCCTTCACCGAGACACAGTGCGTACATTGGCCGAGCAAGTAGAGGAACCATGGGACGCGGCCAACGCAGGCAACAGCTGCCTACGAGAGGCGATCATCAGAGCACTCGGGGACGAAGCAGCGGGCGCGCACGGCATGCGCGCAGCCACCGCGCTGCTAGACACCAAGCGCTTCCACGACTCGCCCAACTTCGGCAAGATCGCCATGGCTGCGCGTCAGTTCGGGCTCCATGCGCCGGTCCTAGCACTATCGATGCAGATGCGCATCGCGCCGCGGTTCCTCCGACTGGAGGGCTGCCACGGCGAGCCGATCTGCGCAAGCCGCTCGCTGCTGGCGGGCGCGAGACACTCCAACAGCCTTGCGCGAGCCCTCGTCTACTTCGTCATGCGCCAGCTCAGCAGCAGAATCGCCAAGACGCAGCCCAGAACGCGATTCGTCGACATTGGGGCCCAGCTGTACGGGGCGAAACAGGCCGTGCTCAGGGACGCGGCAACATCGACTGCAGCACTACGCAGCGAGCCCCGGCAACAGGGGTTGGAGGTCGCGCCAAATCCGCCACCGCCGCGAGCGACACGCAAACGACCAAAGAAGTTGTAAGGCAGCTAGCACAACAGGGCATCAGCATCGACGGCAGCACCGAAGGACGCGACCTGGGAGTCGACAGGAGCAGCAGGACCTGCACCCAGCGACGCGCGCACCACGCCAGGAAGAGGAAGGCATGGGCACCGATGACACTGGTAAGGAAGGGGTCCACGCGAGCCAAACGCCGACGGTACGAGGACTTCTAGCCCAAGGCGCGATGGCCTCCATCCTCGACGGTACCAAGGTCTACGGAGCCTCACCACGCGAGCGACTACAAACACGACGACACTACGCCAAAGCATTCCGACGAGCTTGGCCAGGACGATGCTTGACGACACGCATAGCATTGGAAGGCCGAGACCCAGAGACGGACACAATGCAAGCACAATTCACAGCTTGGTTCGACCTATAGTCAGCGGGCGAAGGCGCACGACAACGCATCAAAAGAACGTGGCCACTGACTAAGAAGAAGCTCGCCAAGCACGACCCAAAACGACGTTGGCAGAAGCAGCTCGTCATTCACGACTGCTGTCACCAACACCATTGTCCTCACCACCATTGTCCCCACTGTTCCCACCACCGTCCCCACTGTCCCCACCAGTGCCTCCACCACTGTCGCACTGTCACCACTGTCCCCACCACTGTTCCCACCACGGTCCCACTCTCCCCACCCCAACCACTGTCCCACTGTCCCCACCGTCCCACTGTCCCCGCCGCTGTCCCACTGAGCTGTCCCACTGTTCCCACCACTGTCCCCACTGTCCCCACTATACCTCTGTCCCATTGTCTCACCGCCGTCCTCGCCACCGCCCTCAGCACGGTCCCCACCACCACTGCCCCCACCACTGTCCCACTGTCCCCACCAAATTCCCGCTGTCCCCACACCAGTGTCCGCACCAGCACCGTCCCCACCACTGCCCCACAGTCCCCACCATTGTCCCACTGTCCCCACTGTTCACACCATTCTCCCCGCTGTCCCCACCAGGGCCCTCACCAGTGTATCACTGTCCCCACTCTCCCCACCATTGTCTCACCACGGTCTCACTCTCCCCACTTTCCCCACGGTCCCCACCACTGTCCCACTGTCCCCACTGTACCCACCACTGTCCCACTGTCCCCGCCGCTGTCCCACTGTGCTGTCCCACCGTCCCCACTGTCCCCACCACTGCCCCACTGTTCCCACTGTCCCCACCATTCTCCCCACTGTACTACTGTCCCACCACTGTCCCCACCACCGCCTTCACCACTGTCCCCACCACTACCGTCCCTACCGCTGTGCCACTGTCGCCACCACTGTCCCGCTGTCTCCTCACCACTGTCCCCCCCACCACCGTCCCCACCACTGTCCGCACCACTGTCCCACTGTCCCCGCACCACTGTCCCCACCACCGTTCTCATCACTGTCCCAGCAGTATACCCACCATTGTCCAACTGGCCCGAGGAGAGGGAATTGTTTGCCGGCGGCGGGGGGGTGGTTCTAGTCGGCAGTGACCCCCCCCGATTTTCGTGAGGGGGGGGTTCGAACCGGTAGTGACCCCCCCCTTTTTATGATGGACTGGGGGGTTGGAGGGGTTCGAACCGGTAGTGACCGACCCCCGGTTTTCGAGGGGGGGGGGGACGGGTTGGGAACACCCCGTGACCCCCCCGTCTTCCGCCAGCAGCGGTAGAACACGCTCTTTCTGAAATGAGCATGTGAGAGCCAACCGTTGATTCGTCGATGTGACACGTTGTCGCACCACTGTGATGCACCACTGTGATCTACCAGATGTTCGACGGCAGTTGAGTACGCCACGCACTACGGGGCTGCCCGACGCACCACGATGTTTCTTTGCCACTGTGGAGTACGAGACGCCCGACGGCACTTGCGTTCGTGTGCAGCGTGCTGGTTAACTTCACCCATCCATGAGGCCACCGCCTACCGAATCGAGAGTAGAGTAAAGAATGGCTCCACGGTTAGACAGGGCTCCCAAACCCGCCGTGGCAGTTGCACCTTCATTCGTGTCAAGTCAATGTTGAGGTCGTGCTCGAGGTGCTGCGGCAGATGGTATTCACGAAGGTGACCGACGATGCACAGACGCGCAGAGACCAGCACCGACCAGCACGGACGAGCACGCACCAGCACCGACCGACCAGCACCGACCAGCTCAGACCAGCACCGACCAGTCGGCAGCACCACCACTGCGACCCGCAGCACCACCAACAGCACCACTGCGACCAGCACCTGACCAACCCACCAGACCGACTGAGCAGCAACGGACAAGCTAAAGGCCGACCGACTGAGCATCAGCAGACCGACTGTGCAGACCGACCGAGAAGAAGGCCAATACCTAGCAGAGGGCCAAAACTACGAACGACCGCCAAGACAGAGAACCAGCAGACCGACAAGCCCATGCAGCCTGCATGGCAGCAGAAGTAACCGCCAGGCTAGTGGTGTGGCTCCCGAAGGGTACGGAGAAGACGAACTGGAAGTCCCTAGACTACGACCCGGGGGCCACGCCCAGGGAGACAAACGGGACAGTTCTGGAGGGCGGCGGCGAGGCCGGAGATGAGGCCTGCGCCCACCGCCAGCAGGCCCGCAGGAGACGAGTGGGACGTCGTCCTCGGGGAAAGTCGTGGAAAGCCCTCCTCCTCCTCCTCCTCCTCCCCCTCCTCCTCCTCCTCCTCCTCCTCCTCCTCCTCCTCCTCCTCCTCCTCCTCCTCCTCCTCCTCCTGATGTGACCATCTCCTGCACAAAACCGGCGGGCCCCGGAGCCCCGGCACCCCTTCCCCCTTGGGAGCCCCTCCGCGTGCTGGAGGCGGTGGGGCCCGAGGCGCCGTGCCATTGGAGGCCGAAGACAGCGAGACGCCTCCGCACCGCATGCTGTTCGGAGTCCCAGGTCGCGCCCCGCGGTGCGTGACGCGCGGCTGCCTTCGCGCCCTTGCGCCAGACCGCGACGCGCCGAGCGCGGTCGTCTTCGAGCCCCCGCGGGGGACCCAGGAGTCGCTGCTGAGCCCAGGGGCACGCAGGCAAATGGATACTGCGCTGTGCTCAACGCTTCGCCGGAGGATGACGGCAACGACACGGACAGTTCACGGCCCGCACGCCACGGGGACACTCGGCCGACACATCGCCCGCCAGCCTCGGCAGCAGCCCCGCCCCCCTGCCTTCGGGAGAGGCTTTGCCCGGTGCGTACAGTCGGGGCGTTGACCTAAGGACCCCTAAAGAAGGAACGAGGCCTCTTTTTTTCCAAAAGTTCCACTTCGATCTCCCAGGGAAAACTTGTCAGGAAAACCCTAGGCGAACGGCAAAGCAATCAAGGAACACCGAGCCCCTCCCCAACGGAAAGGGTTCCTTCTTCGGCGCCCCAACTGTAGGGGGAGCGCGCCAGCGCGTCAGGCTTCCCCGCCGCGGCAGCTTGCCGTTCGTGCAGCAGGGCCCCACCCAAAGTGCCCCCCTCCGCCCGCGCGGGGGGGCTTGCCAAAAGTCGGACGTGTCCCCCTACAGGGGGAGCTTGGGCGAAAAATTAAAAATACTCAAAACATACGCGGGGGCCCGTCCTCCTCCTCCTCCTCCTCCTCCTCCTCCTCCTCCTCCTCCTCCTCCTCCTCCTCCTCCCCCAGACCACAGCGCGTCGTGAGCAGCTTCGCCTCGGACACTGCTGCTGCCCTCTGGGGCCGCCAAGGCACGACACAGCATGTGGGCCCGTGCCCGGCCCCGGCGCCGTCGAACCACAACACGGGGCGAGGAGCTGGTCCTGTGGGGGGTCGCGACCTCTGGGGATCCACGCGCGTGAACTGGCGAGACAGAAACCACGACGTCGAAGGTCTGGATCTTCCTCCGTCCCTGAGGGCTGAAGACTGAGGGCCGAGGCTTTTGGGCCTCTGCCTGGGCCCTGCTCGGGCCTCCAGGACTCTCCGACAGCGTCCTGGTGGCCCCCTGCTGGAGACCTCGAGAGTAGGGAGCCCGCAAAGGACGCACGCGCCCAACCACACACCACACACACACACACGCACGCACGCACGCACGCACGCGCGCACGCACGCACACACGCACACACCACACACCACACACCACACACCACACACCACACACCACACACCACACACCACACAACACACAACACACACACACACACACACGAATACGGCCCCCCAGATCGGCGGCGCGCCTGGGGGGAAAGTGAGAAGGGTCGGGCCTTCTCAGCAGGCTCGGAGGTCCCTCCCCGAATTCGCACACCTGAAAAGAAGGCTTTCCAGGTCCTCCCGAAGACACCCCCGAACAAGAGCGCCGGCAGGCGCGAGGGCTTCTGAGAAGCCCCGCCGCCTTCTGCGAAGGCCTTTTCCCTCTCCCTCCCCCCCCCTCTCGCCCGCCGCCGACCGGAGCGCGCCCAGGCCCACGACGACGGCGCCGCGCCGCGCGGGCGCCGCGCCGCGCGAGCCCCTGGCCGCGGAGGGCCGCGGCGGCGGCGGCCCGCCCCCCCGCCGCGTCGGGCCGACCTCGCCTCGGCGGCGCTGGCCGCCGCCGCCGGGCCGCCCCGGGGCGACGTGCAGCCGTCGTGCGACGGCCGGACGCGGGACAGAAAAGCAACCTTCCAGAACATGAGGCCCTCCCCCGGCCAAACGGAAGGACGTTCGAGGGCACCCTCCCCCAGGACGCGCGAGGACGTCCGCCAGAGGCATTTGCCAATCCAGCAAGTCGAGCACGGGCATCTGTCGCAGACGGGTTCTCTTTCGTAAGCTTGGCGGCCTAGTCGAGCGCGCCATCGAGGCCGCCCGCTTCAGCTTCAGAGGTGGACCGATCGAATCTGCGCCTGTCAGCGCGGAGTTCCTCGTGAAGGCCCCCGCGAACGAGATCTCACGGTGTTCTTCCCTTGTGCCCCCTTTCCCCCGCCCTCTTTCCTTCCCCGCCCCTGCCTGCCCGAGACGAAGCAATCCACGCAAGACGATCGCACGCTTGCCGGGGTGCTGGAGGCACGGGCCAAGTTCCCCCCCCCAAGTTCGAGATTGGCACGGCCTTCGGGCCGATCGGGAGCAGCGTAGCGCAGCCCCGAAACGACCTCGATCTGGCACCTAGGCCGGACCGCACCACAGGGGAGCGCCGATGTTGAGGAACGGGGGCGCTCTCCTGGCCACGGCTCTAGCCTTATGTTGCCCCCATCGTACTGAAGGACCACAGCCCAAACATAACCTCGAGCATCCAGAAAAGTGTCAAAAGAATGCCGACAGAGCGTCGAACCGGCGTCGAACGAGTGCCTCCCAAGGCCCGACACGCGAAAACCCTCGAGCTTCGGCACCTTTCTGGTGCTCGACATTCCTCCTGGCGATCCAGGCTCTGAAGCAGCCTCCCGCTTCGGACACGAGAGCCGGCTCCCCGGCCCCGATCTCGGGGGCGGCCCGAGCACGGGCGCCCGCCCTGACCCCCGCGGTGGTCTCGCTTGGAAGCGCTGCGGCTGCGCCCCCTGGCGTTCGGCCGGGCACGTCCCCCCTACCTACAATAGGGGGCAAACAAACCTGCCTCGCTTTTGACCACCCTCGCTTCCAAGAGATACCGAGCGATGCCAAACTACGGCCTGTATTGGTCAGGCCGCTTGACGAGGAGGCGCGTGGTATGATTTGGTTTTGCCTGGAAGCGAAAGCGGGGTAGGTAATTCACGCTCTGATGCAAGGGGGATTTCGGGCGACAGATCAGAAACAGTCAACAAAATGCACCAACACGGTCAAAACATGGGTTCGGTCGGGCACGTCCCCTCTACAAGGGGGACTTCGGGCGGAAAAAAAAAAAAATCTGGGTGTCCCGAGGGGGGCCCCGAGGGCTCCTCTCCAGGGTGCGTCTGCTCTCTGGCAGTCTGGGGCACGGCTGGCAGGCCCCAGCTTTATCGAGCCGCGGAACCGGATCGGATCGGGATCGGACCATCTGTAGAGGAGCGCGTTCCACTTCCCGAAGAGTCACTGCTCGCAGACGGCCTGGATCCGCCGCGAGGGATCTACGACACAGTACATCAATGCAGACATGTGCGCTTTTCTCTGACGTTGGCGAGTAGGCACTTTGCGAATGGTGGAATGCGCTCGTTGAATCTGGGATCGAGGATCGGGCCTATAGCCCCTGCAGGCCGGAGAGGGTCCTGGCTCGTGTCGGGTCGAACACCGGGTCCAGGCCGGAGCCAGGGGATGGGATCGAATCGGGCACTGCCTGGCCTCCCCCGAGGGCACCGCGTCGCGAGAAGGCTGCGACGCCAGAGGAACACGTCGTTCATTTCGAGTCGTGCTCATTTCTAAGTGTGCTAGTTTCTAATTGCTCCTGGCCCCCTCGTGGCTAGGAAGAGACCCAGGATAGAACAACTAAAAATGAAAGGATCCTGGCCTCCCCAAAAATCAGAGAACTCTCGAAGCATTAGAAATGAGCAGTGTGTATGTGTGCCCCCCCCGCCGCCAGGAGGCGCGGGCGCCTGCAGGAACTGCTTCACCTGCTCGTCCCCCATGCCGCTGCCCCCGCCGGCTCCTCCTCCGCCGGGCAGGAGCTGTCCTCAGACATCTGGCGTCCTGGACTTACGCAGGGGCTGCTGGCATAAGGAACGCTGGGCAGGGACCGGAGCCCCTCCCTTGCCGCCAGCAACACCTCGCTTCACGAGGGGGGCTAGAGGAACAACCACGGAAGGAGTAGAGGAACAGCGAGCCCCTCCCGAACCCAAGCTGGTCCTTGTGTCAGCGTCCTGAAGCTATAGCAAGACGGAATTCTCTCTCAACGCTTTCGGCCTCCGGGGGCCTTCGTCGGGCCCAGGGCCAGCAAAGCCGACTCAGGATGAAACGCCGGCCCTGGAAAAAAGATCGGGAGTTGCGGAGACCCCATGTTGAATACATCAGGACATCAGATGGCTTGGACAGCATCGAATCGGAGAATCGGCTAGGATCGGCCACATCGGCACGGAGTCGGAGTCGGTTCGGATCGGCCGCGCCAGGTTGATCCATCGGGGCGTCCAAGGGGGGGGGGCGTCCAAGAGGGGGGCACGCAAATCATGGCCAGCGGCACGTGCGCGGCCCAAAGGGGGGGTCCTGTAACGTACTGAAGTAAGGAGAGGCGCCATGACATCTGGGGAGACCTCATGGCCCCCGCCATGAGATATCCCCCCCCCTTGTCATCCCCCCCTTCTTGGCCGCCCCCGAATCCATGGCGATGTTTCCTGCGGCCCTGGGCTCGAAACAGGCCTCCGGAGGCCAATCATCGAGGAGGGACCACGGGCATTGCAGAAATCATGGCGTCCGAGGTCTGGGCCAAGTGATACCACGTGCCTGCGCCCAGTGGGATCCCCAGCGACAGGGGGGGAGCGCGAGCTTCCCGCAAAGCGCCTCCCAAGGCGTGCCTGCATAAAATTGGCCTTGATAGGAACAGGGCACCCGAGAGGACACCAGACTCTTCCGACGGCAACGTGGCCCCAGAGCACCAAAAGACGTGCGGGCTGCCATCAGGTCGGGATAGACATGACACAGGGGTGCTCTCGATTTGGCATGGCCGACCTACTAATCAGGGCCGACGACGACGGCGACGGCGACGGCGGCAACGGCAATGGCGACGGCGGCGGCGGCAACGACAACGGCGGCGGCGGCGCGGCGGGGGCGGCGGCGCTGCAAGGGGTCGGCGTGTTGGCGTACAGTGGAGGCCCGTCCACAAGGAACCTTCCACAAGAATCCTAACCCTGCGACCCCAGGACGTCCATTAATTTCTGGTGTGGGAGCGTCGTGCTTCCCACAGCAAAACCATCGAAGCCCAAGAAACCCAGGGCACCCTGGAGGCAAGCAGGGTGTTTCTTGTAGAGGCCTCCTAGATGGGGTCGGAGTAGATGGGGTCGGGGGACCGCGCCGCATCGCCGATACATCGGCGATGCATCAGCGATGCATCGGCGACGTGGGCGGTGCATCGGCGACGTCATCGTGAAGTAAATCGGGCTTCGCATCGAGCCGCATCGGCGATGCATCGGCGATGCGGCGCGATCCCCCGACCCCATCCACTCCAACCCTATCTAGGAGGCCTAGATCTCGGCATGGGCCCCCACTGTACGTGCCCTGGCTCCTCCTGCTCCCGCTGTCGTGGGGGCGCGCTCCACCTTCGGGGTGCAGGGCAACATCCCCGCAGGAGGCGGGCGGACCGGGGAGAGGAGGGAGCATGAGGAACATCGAGGCTAGGAGGTCCGGGGAGGAGGAGGAGGAGGAGGAGGAGGAGGAGGAGGAGAATCGAGGAGGAGGAGGAGAGGAGGATCGAGGAGGAGGAGGAGGATCGAGGAGGAGGAGGAGGAGGAGGAGGAGGAGGAGGGTCGAGGTTGGGAGGGAGGGAGGATGAGGACTTAGACCTCCGACGTCGTGACTGTTCGGTGCGGCTGCTCTCCTGGAGTTCGGCCTCCGCGGAGGGGGGGGGGATCGGGCGCCGGGCGGCAAATCTACTCGGGATGAGAAGCTGGCCCTGGGCACGAGGCTGGGACTTCTGGGGCCCAGCATGGGAGGAAGAGGAGAACGAGGAGGAGGACGAGGAGGACGACGACGAGGAGCAGGAGGAGGATCAAGGATCGAGATCTTCGGACGTGCTCGGAGTTTTCTGGCTCTCTCTCTGCCTCCGGAGGGGAAGGGAGGGGGAGACGGGGAGGAGGAGGATCTGGGTGACGGGGTGGCAGCAGCAGCGCCGCCTCCTCGTCCCCCGTCGACGTCTCCAGTCCCTCCACCGCGCGGTCCCGACGAGGGGACTGTTCTCGCATCGCCTGCTTGTCTGGCAGCCAGGACGGGCCAGGATGACGGGGCAGCCCAGCCTCTTCTTCGGATGCCTGCTTCACGCAGTGCTGAAACTCCCTTGCAGGCTCACCATGGGTCTCCGTCCGGTCGGTCCCGGTCCGCCTCCTCTTTCGGCTCCCCCTGCCTCCCGTGGCGCCCCCCCCCGGAGCCTCCCCCTGGAGCCCTGTCGGGACCGCCCGCCGGTGGATGGCGGCGAGGAGGCGGAGCAGAAAGAAGCAGCCCGCGGCGCTCCTGCGCCCGAGGCCCCACGACGGGATCGCTCGCCGGATCTCGCGCAGTCGGCCCAGCCTTCCGAATCTCGCATCTTGGTTGGCTCATCTGCGGGGCGGGAGTTTTCACCCACTGCGACCAGAGGGGGAAGGTGACAACGGGCAGGGCTTCTGTTCCCTTCAACATGCAGCTTGTTGCAACATTCGAGGCCGTATTTGCGGTCTCGCAACGTGCGACGCCGCAACGGTGTCAGGTGCGAATCAGGGGGCCTCTTCCCCTACGAGCTAAACAGGCTTGTGCCCCTTGGTGGGGGGTGCAACGTGCTGCTGCGCGGTGTCCTCCAGCTCGCAGCTCCTGACGGAGCATCGGGCGCTCAGGGTGGCAGGTGGCCGTGCCAGAGATGGAGGAATAAGAGTAGTAGAAGTAGGAGTGGGAGGATGAGAAGGATGAGGATGATGATGATGATGATGATGATGATGATGATGATGATGATGATGATGATGATGATGATGATGATGATGATGATGATGATGATGATGATGGTGATGGTGATGGTGATGGTGATGATGATGATGATGATGATGATGATGATGACGATGATGATGAGGAAGAGGAGGAGGAGGAGGAGGAGGAGGAGGAGGAGGAGGAGGAGGGGGAGTAGGAGGAGAATGAGGAAATAGACGACGAGGGAAGGAGGGAGTCGCTGCACCAAAGACCCCCGTCGTCCTTCTTCTCTTCTCCTCCTCCTCCTCATCCTCCTCCTTCTCATCCTCATCCTCATCCTCATTCTCCTCTGGAAGCGTCCTAAAACTTCGGAAAACATCACGAAGTCTCACGACATCTCCGGAAGCCTTCTACACGTGTTCCAAACACAGCTGAACTGCCCGAACGCATGAGGAACCATATTAACGTTTCCCCTCCGCCTCCACCTCCAGCCTCCATCTGCTGCTGCTCTTCGTCTTCGACCTCCTCCTTCCTTCCGCACTGAGGAGTACTTACTTCATCTCGCCCCGCGGGCGAGGATGATGATGAGGAAGAGCAGGAGCGAGAGAAGGATGAGGAGGAGTAGGAGGAGAAGCCACCGAAGCAAGACCAGTAGCAACAGCAGCAGAAAAAGGAGGAGGATGGACAGGGAGAGGTGGACGGAGAGGTGGATGAGGGGATGGGGGAGGGAAGCGCAGCATGGGGAAGATGTGCGAGAGACTCTGGCACGCTGGTACGCTACATAGCCCAGTCCGTGCAAGCATAGGCAGCACCCCTCAGCGGCTCTCCTCCATCCTTGCTCTTGCGATTGCTTGACGGAGAAAACTATGACCAGATCAGCCCAAGCATCTACTTAAACAAGCAGCTAGCCACCGTCCCCAAACGAGTCGCGCAGTCCGCCAACCCTACTTTCTCAGACAGAGCCAGACCCATGAGGAAGGAGAAGAAGGAGGAGAAGGAAGAGGAGGAGGAGGAGGATAATGAGGAGGAGCAGGATGAGGAAGAAGAGGAAGAGGAAGAGGAGAAGGAGAAGGAGGAGGAGGAGGAGGAGGAGGAGGAGCAGGAGCCATCGCCAGAATACACTCAAAGTTCTGCGCACGGAGAACTTGGGCAAGGAACCGCAGAGCACCCGCCCCCGTTGGGCCTCAGCTGCGCCCACCTGCGCGAGAGAAACGCCCGGCATGGATCTGCACAAGGAGCACCGCGCCGCTTCCCCAGCAGAGTCACGGCGTCCTGACTGCACGTGCCCCCCCCCCCCGCAGCCCCCAGGCACACGTCGACACGTTTCTCACCGTCTGCGGCCCCAAGTCTGCCGACCCCCTCCTCAGGGAGGGACCTTTCACCCGGGATTGATCTGTGATGGTGCTGGGGCCCTCGAGCGGTTCCCAAAGGCCGACGATGTCTCACCAACAAGACAGACCTGGGAGATTGAGAAACACAGTCCGCCGGAGGTCCGAGCCTCGGGATTCCAACATCGCCCCCCAGAAGTGTCCGGGGGTGCGTTCTCTCGAGACTCCGACGGGAACCCCGCGGTCTCCGCAAGAGCACCTCAAGATGTCGGAACACCGCGGTCATCGAACCCCGAGCACGGCACGCATCCTCTTCCATCCTCTTCGGGAGCGGCCAAGAGGGGGGTGTCCAAGAGGGGGGGGTGCAAATCATGACTGGCGGCATGTGCGCGGCCCAGCGGGGGGGGCTGGGACGTAATGAAATAAGAAGAGGCGCCATGAAATCTGGGGAAAAATCATGGCCCGCGCCATGAAATCGCCCCCCCCCCTAGTCACCACCCCCCTCTTTTCCGCTCCCGACCTCTGCAGCTCGGCCACAAGACGCATGGCTCTCTAGGCAAGAGAGAGTGGCCTCTGGTGCGCGGCTCCTGGCCTGCGCGGGGGGGGGGGCCCGACCTGAGAGCGCGCAAGCCGGTGTGATGTCTGTCGCTCCGCAGTCCACGATCGGGGAGCCCCGGCGGGCCCGCACCGCACGCCGCTCTGGCGAAGTTCACTCTTCCGCGCAGCCGCCCGCCTCAACCATCCCAGACCCCCGACGTAATTACCCATTCTGACCACGACGTGGGCCCCCCAAAGCGCTGGACACCTTCCCGGGGACTGGTGCTTCCTCTCGAACCGTTTGTTTCGGGGATGGACAGACCTCCCTTTAGTAAAACGTGGTTTAATGAAAACGACCTCGGGCCCAAACCTGGCGGGCGCAAGCCTGGAAAATAACGGCCGCGGCGCCCTCTCGAGAACCGAAAACGGACAATTCACTAATCGACGTGTCACTGTTGGGAGGTCTGTCCACCCCCGATTGTTGACGGTCCTCGGAGCCGCGTGAGGGCCCCCAGGAGCAGAACACCTCTCTCTAAAAAAACCTTCCGTTGCGGCGTCTGCACCACGCGACGGGGCCTGGTGGCGTCCCACCCCTGCCGCGCGGCCGCCTTGGGCGGTGGGGCTTCCGCCTGGGGCTCCGCGCGCTGCGGGGAGCTCACCGGCAAGCTCGCCTCGGATAGCCGTCTGACCTTTCGCCACCCCGGGCGGTCGCCGCCGCCGCCGCCGCCGTCGCCGCCGCCGTCGAGGCTCGAGGAGCGCTTTTTACTGTTTGTGCGTACTCGTTCGCTTCTACGTACGTATGTACACACACACACACACACACTCAATGCCTCTCTTACTTTTACTCTCTCTCTCTCTCTCTTTTTTCTCTCCCTCTCCCTCTCTCTCTATATATATATATGTATATATATATATATGTGTGTGTGCGTGTGTGTGTGTGTGTGTGTGTGTGTGCGTGTGCGTGTGCGTGTGCGTGTGCGTGTGCGTGTGCGTGTGCGTGTGCGTGTGCGTGTGCGTGCGTGTGCGTGTGCGTGTGTGTGCGTGTGCGTGTGCGTGTGCGTGTGCGTGTGCGTGTGCGTGTGCGTGTGCGTGTGCGTGTGCGTGTGCGTGTGCGTGTGCGTGTGCGTGTGCGTGTGCGTGTGCGTGTGCGTGTGCGTGTGCGTGTGCGTGTGCGTGTGCGTGTGCGTGTGCGTGTGGGTGTGGGTGTGGGTGTGGGTGTGGGTGTGTGTGTGTGTGTGTGTTTCTCTTCCTTTCTGCCTCTCCCTCTGTCAATATTACTCTCTCGCTCTCTTTCTTCCTGCCCTTTTTCTGTATACCTATACAGAAATATACGCCACCGTGCCTGCAGCACGTCATGGAGTGCCCCAACACTCATGCAGCCCTGAAGAATTCAGAATTGTAAAGTTCAACAAAAAATCAGGGCCCGGACCACCGGTTTCACAAGAATGTCCAAGGATTTCTGGGGATTCCCCGGGATTTCTGGGGATTCCCCGGGCGAGTTGCGCGCGTCCTTCAGTGGCGCAGCCAGCCAAACATGGGCCAAGAAAGCATCCAAGAGGGCCGAAGATGGTTCTGAAAAGGACCAAGAGTGCCCCATGCGCCCAAGATGGCCTCTAGTCTGCCCAAAAGGACCCGAAATCGTCCCAAGAGTGTTCCAAGAGGCGTCCCAACAGGGCCCCCGGAGGCAAACATCATTGATTCGCCTGTGGTTTTTGAAGGTTTTGGCCTTCTCGCGTTTTCTGCCTTCCGACGCTCCAAGTCGGCCCGCGAGGTCCCCAACATAGCCCCAGGACAGCCCCAGAAGCGCCCAAGAGGGCCCCGAGATGTCCCCAGAGGGCCCCACGACGGCCTGCAAGGCGCCCAGGACGGCCCAATACGGTCCTGGCCCAAAGACGACCCCAAGAGGGGGCCCAGACGGTGGACCCGACCCGAACGGACATTTCGAGCCCTCGGCCCCGAGGGCCCACCAGGAGGCCCCAAGAGGCCCCCAAGAAGCCCCCAAGAGGCTCCCAAGAGGGCCCGAGAGGCTCCTAAGAGGCCCCCAAGAGGCCCCAAAACTATTCCGAAGAGGCCCCCGACGGCGCCCCGAAGAGACCCGAAGAAACAAGTGGCACGCGTGCCCTGGCTCTTGCACAAAGGTGTCCGAGGCTCAGGGGGGCTGCCCTGGGAAGCCTGGGCGGGGGGGGGCAGAGGGGGGGGGCAGGGACGAACGACACGAAACGACACGACACGGAAATAAAAATGGCCCAGGGGGGCTACCCTGGGAAGCGTGGACAGGGGGGGGGGGGGGGGAGGGGGACGAACGACACGACGAACGACGAAAATAAAGGGTTCCGTGCCAGAGGGCTACCCTGGGAAGCGGTGGACAGGGGGGGGGCGAGGGGGACGAACACACGACGAACGACGAAAATAAAGGGTTCCGTGGCCCAGGGGGGCTACCCTGGGAAGCGTGACAGGGGGGGGGGGCGAGGGGGGACGAACGACACGACGAACGACGAAAACGAGTGGCACGCGTGCCCTGGCTCTTGCACAAAGGTGTCCGAGGCTCAGGGGGGCTGCCCTGGGAAGCCTGGGCGGGGGGGGGGGCAGGGGGACGAACGACACGACACGACACGAAAATAAAAGTGGCCAGGGGGGCTACCCTGGGAAGGGGCAGGGGGGGGGGGACGAACGACACGACGGACGAACGACACGACACGACACGACACGAAAATAAAAGTGGCCCAGGGGGGCTACCCTGGGAAGCGTGGACAGGGGGGGGTGGGGGGACGAACGACACGACGAACGACGAAAATAAAGGGTTCCGTGGCCCAGGGGGGCTACCCTGGGAAGCGTGGACAGGGGGGGGGGGGGCGAGGGGGACGAACGACACGACGAACGACGAAAATAAAGGGTTCCGTGGCACCCTGGAAAGCGTGGACAGGGGGGGCGAGGGGTACCTGGGAAGCGTGGACAGGGGGGGGGCGAGGGGGACGGGGGGGGGCGAGGGGGACAAACGCACGACGAACGACGAAAATAAAGGGTTCCGTGCCCAGGGGGGCTACCCTGGGAAGCGTGGGACAGGGGGGGGCGAGGGGGACGAACGACACGACGAACGACGAAAACAAGTGGCACGCGTGCCCTGGCTCTTGCACAAAGGAGCTGCTGGAGACAGGAAGCGTTCGCCTCCTTCCTCCAGGAGTTCACTTTTTGTGGCCAGGGCCAGAGGGTGAGGCTGGGCCCAGGACACCAGGGCCAGCGGGGCCAGGGAGGCCAGGACCAGGACCAGTGGCTCCCCAAGAGCCTGGGAAGCCTGGGCGGGGATGGGGCAGGGGGGAGGAGGGGGACGAACGACACGACACGACACGAAAATAAAGGTGTCCGAGTCCCAGAGGGGCTGCCCTGGGGAGCCTGGACGGGAGGCCCAGGGGGGCTGCCCTGGGGAGCCTGGACGGGGGGGGGCAGGGGGGGGGCCAGGGGGACGAACGACACGACACGACACGAAAATAAAGATGTCCGAGCTCTAGAGCACAGCTGTGCAAGAGAATAAAGATGTCCGGGATCTAGAGCACAGCTGTGCAAGATAATTAAAGGGTTCCGTGGCCCAGGGGGGCTACCCTGGGAAGCGTGGACAGGGGGGGGGGGCGAGGGATACCCTGGGAAGCGTGGACAGGGGGGGGGGCGAGGGGGCGGGAGGGGGGCGAGGGGGGCGAACGACACAACGAACGACGAAAACAAGTGGCACGCGTGCCCTGGCTCTTGCACAAAGGTGTCCGAGGCTCAGGGGGGCTGCCCTGGGAAGCCTGGGCGGGGGGGGGCAGAGGGGGGGGGGGCAGGGGGCGAAACGACACGACACGACACGGAAAATAAAAGTGGCCCAGGGGCTACCCTGGGAAGCGTGGAATGGGGGGGCAGGGGGGGGGGCGAGGGGGACGAACGACACGACGAACGACGAAAATAAAGGGTTCCGTGGCCCAGGGGGGCTACCCTGGGAAGCGTGGACAGGGGGGGGGGCGAGGGGGACGAACGACACGACGAACGACGAAAATAAAGGGTTCCGTGGCCCAGGGGGGCGTACGAACGACGAAAATGGGAAGCGTGGACAGGGGGGGGGGGGCGAGGGTGTACCCTGGGAAGCGTGGACAGGGGGGGGGCGAGGGGGACGGGGGGGGGCGAGGGGGACGAACGACACGACGAACGACGAAAATAAAGGGTTCCGTGGCCCAGGGGGGCTACCCTGGGAAGCGTGGACAGGGGGGGGGGCGAGGGGGACGAACGACACGACGAACGACGAAAATAAAGATGTCCGAGCTCTAGAGCACAGCTGTGCAAGAGAATAAAGATGTCCGAGCTCTAGAGCACAGCTGTGCAAGAGAATATCCCTGAGAACTCTGACCCGCAACCCAAGTGCGGTGGCAGGATGGGCCGAAAGCCGCTAGATCCGCCGCCCCCTGCTTGCAGGGGTGCACGGCGTGCTGGATGATTCAGGTTTTGGTTTTGGTTCTTTTTCTAAAAGAACTCCCCAGTGGGCTTCGGCCCGTCCCGCCTGCCACCCGCGAATTTCCCAAAATGCGTCTGTCAATGCCCAAAAACGGCCGTTTCGCTCGGGACATCCTCAAAAAATCGCGAAGATGGCCCAAGATGGCCTCCAAGTCCGCCCGAGATGGTCCAAGACGGCCTCCAAAACGGCCCAAGAGAGTCCAAGACGGCCCAAGACGGCCCAAGGCCCAAGAGGCCCCCCAGAGGCCTCCCAGACGGCCCAAGAGGCCTCCAAGAGGTCCTCCAGGAGAGTCCGAAGAGGCCAAAATCATTGATTTTCCTTGGTTTTTGAAGGATTTTGGCATTTGCGCCTTTTCGGCTCTCCGACGGCTCAAGACGGCCCAAGAAGCCCCCAAGATCGCCCAAGAGGCCCCCAAGAGAGCCCCATGATGGCCCAAGTGGCCTCCAAGATGGCCCCTAGAGGGCCCCAAGAGGGCCCAAGAGGCCTCCAACACGCCCAAGATGGCCCCAAGACGCCCAAGATGGCCTCCAAGACGGCCCTGGAGCATTCCAAGCGGGCCCCAAGTCGGCCCATAGAGGCCCCCCAAACGGCTTCCGACGGCTTCAGACGTGCCAGGAACCCACCAAGATGGCCGAAGTTGGCTCGAAGCTGGCCCGAGACGGCCCAAAAAGCCCCAAAGATCGCCCAAAGCTTGCCCAAGAGGCCTCCAAGACGGCCAAGATGACCTTCAAGATGCCCACGTGTTCCCCGAAGGCTTTCCAAACCGATTCGGGGAACACGTGGTCCGATAGCTTGGCAGGTCTGGCCTCAACGTTCGGCCACATAGGCGCTTCCAAAAAGGCAGGGGGCGGCGGTGATTCGCCGTAGGCGTCTTCGATCCGCCGCCCCCTGTGGTCTTGCCACAGGGGTGCACGGCGTGCTGGATGTTTCAGGTTTTGGTTTTGGTTCTTTTTCTAAAAGAACTCCCCAGTGGGCTTCGGCCCGTCCCGCCGGCCACCCGCAAGTTTCCGAAAATCCATCTGTCAATGCCTTTGTTGCCCCAACTTGGCCCAAGATGGCCTCCAAGACGGCCAAGATGGCCCAAGATGGCCTCCAAGATGCTTCCAAGACGGCCAAGATGGCCTCCAAGACGGGTAAGATGGCTCCAAGATGCACCCAAGACGGCCCAAGATGGCCTCAAGATGGTCTAAGACGGCCCAAAAGGCCCGCAAAAGGCCTCCAAGACGGCCCAAGAGCCCTCCAAGACGCCCTCCAGGAAGGCCCGAATAGGTTAAAATCATTGATTTTCCTTAGGTTTTTGAAGGATTTTGGCATGTTCTTCTTTTCAGCTCTCCGACGGCCCAAGACGGCCCAAGAGGTCCCCAACATCGCCCCAACAGCACCCAAGAGGCCTCCAAGATGGCCCCATGACGGCCCAAGAGGCCCCCAAGAAGGCCCCAAGAGGGCCTCAAGACGGCCCAAGAGGCGTCCAAGACGCCCAAGATGGCCTCCAAGACGGCCAAGATGGCCCAAGATGGCCTCCAAGATGCCTCCAAGACGGCACAAATGGCTCCAAGACGGGTAAGATGGCTCCAAGATGCACCCAAGACGGCCCAAGATGGCCTCAAAATGGTCTAAGACGGCCCAAAAGGCCCGCAAAAGGCCTCCAAGACGGCCCAAGAGCCCTCCAAGACGCCCTCCAGGAAGGCCCGAATAGGTTAAAATCATTGATTTTCCTTAGGTTTTTGAAGGATTTTGGCATGTTCTTCTTTTCAGCTCTCCGACGGCCCAAGACGGCCCAAGAGGTTCCCAACATCGCCCGAACAGCACCCAAGAGGCCCCAAGATGGCCCCATGACGGCCCAAGAGGCCCCCAAGAAGGCCCCAAGAGGGCCTCCAGACGGCCCAAGAGGCGTCCAAGACGCCCAAGATGGCCTCCAAGACGGCCAAGATGGCCCAAGATGGCCTCCAAGATGCCTCCAAGACGGCCAAAATGGCCTCCAAGACGGGTAAGATGGCTCCAAGATGCACCCAAGACGGCCCAAGATGGCCTCAAGATGGTCTAAGACGGCCCAAAAGGCCCGCAAAAGGCCTCCAAGACGGCCCCGAAGCGCGGCTCCCGACGGCGTCAGACGTGCCAGGAACCCACCAAGATGGCCGAAGTTGGCTCGAAGCTGGCCCAAGACGGCCCAAGAGGCCCCCAAGAGGGCCTCCAGGAAGGCCAGAAGAGGCCAAAAACATTGATTTTCCATAGGTTTCGACGCATCTTGAGATTTCCTTCTTTCCGGCCTTCCGACGGCCCGAGACGGCCCAAGAGCCCCCAGAGATCGCCGAAAGATCGCCCAAGAGGCCTCCACGACGGCCAAGATGACCTTCAAGATGCCCACGTGTTCCCCGAAGGCTTTCCAAACCGATTCGGGGAACACATGGTCCGATGGCTTGGCAGGTCTGGCCTCAACGTTCGGCCACATGGGCGCTTCCAAAAAGGCAGGGGGCGGCGGTGGTTCGCCGTAGGCGTCTTCGATCCGCCGCCCCCTGTCGATTCATCGCAGGGGTGCCTGGCGTGCTGAACCCTCTCGGTTTTGGTTCTTCTTCTAAAAGAACTCCCCCTGGGCCTTCGGCCCGTCCCGCCGGCCACCTGGAAAGATTGTCACGGACCTCACTCCGGAAAAAAATCCTCCAAGATGGCCCAAGATGCCCTCCAAGATGGCCACGTTGGCCCAAGATGGCCTCCAAGTTCGCCCAAGATGACCTCCAAGACTGCCCAGGAGAGGAGGAGATACCTCCAAGTCCGCCCAAGAAACCTCCAAGACGGCCAAAGACGGCCCAAGAGGTGCCCAAGAGGCCTCCAAGACGGCCCAAGAGGCCTCCGAGAGGTCCTCCAGGAGGGCACGAAGAGGCTAAAATCATTGATTTTCCTTAAGTTTTTAAAAAGGTTTTCGTATTTGCTCCTTTTCGGCTTTCCGACGACCCAAGACGGCCCGAGAGGCCCCAAATATCGCCCCCACAGCGCCCAAAAGGCCTCCAAGATGGCCTCCAAGACGGCCCAAGAGGCCCCCACGATGGCCCCAAGAGGGCACAAACACGACACAAGAGGCCTCCAAGACGCCCAATCTGGCCTCTAAGACGGCCCTGGAGCACCCCAAGAGGGCCACATGTCGGCCCAGAGAGGCCCCCAAAGCGGCTTCCGACGGCGTCAGACGGGCCAGGAGCCCACCAAGATGGCCGAAGTTGGCTCGAAGCTGGCCCAAGACGTCCCAAGAGGCCTCCAAGAAGGCCTCCAGGAAGGCCAGAAAATGTCAAGAACATATATTTTCCTCAGGCTTTTTAAGAATTTTGAAATTTGCTTATTTGCGGCCTTCCGACTGCCCGAGACGGCCCAAGAGCACGCAAAGATCGCCCAAAGATCGCCCAAGAGGCCTCCAAGGCGGCCCCCAAGAGGCCCCCAAGACGGACCAGGAGGCCTTTAAGCCGCCCAAGATGGCCTCCAAGACGGCCCTGGAGCACCCCAAGAGGGCCCGAAGTCGGCCCAGAGAGGCCCCCCAAACGGCTTCCGACTGCGTCAGACGGGCAAGGAGCCCACCAAAGCGGCCGAAGATGGCCCTAAGATGGCTGCCCACGTGTTCCCCGAAGGCTTTCCAAACCGATTCGGGGAACACATGGTCCGATAGCTTGGCAGGTCTGGCCTCAACGCTCGGCCACATAAGCGCGTCCAAAAAGGCAGGGGGCGGCGGTGATTCGCTGTAGGCGTCTTCGATAGGTGCACGTTTGCCAAATTGGACCCCAGGCAATAACATGTTGCTCTGCGCGTGTGCAAGCTATCCGGTGCAACGCTATGTGGTCTAAGCTGCGCGGTGCAACTATCCAAATCCATAATGGATTGTGTTTTTTTTAGACATCAACGCCACGCCTCCAAAACCTTGGACTGACCAAGGAATCGAGCCAGCAGCGGAGGGGGATGCTGGCACCTTGACCAAGGCAAACGCCTGAGTCACCGCGCAAAAGAAACAGCACGACGAGAGGCCGAGAGGACCTCGACGTCCACGTGCCCAAGCTCGAAGTGCACCTGCCACAACATCTCTAAGAGAGGGGGCAGGCACACTGGGCCGCAGGAGGGCACTAAGCTGTTAGCGCAAAAGCTTCCAACTGCAGAGGCACTGCAACTGGAAGGCTCTCTCGTACCGGCTGCCCTCGGCGGAACAAGAGGGACAGCGAACGAGACAGCGCCCAACCACAAGAGCCACGATGGCCCCAGGAGGTGGAGGGCTAGACGGAGGGACGAGCAACGTACACACGCACGAAGACGCGTGCCCAACGCCTACCAAAAAGATGTTGGGGCCAGGAGCCAAAGCTCCAGGCCGCAGCAACATCAGACGAGCCACTGTCAGGATAAAGATACCCCCGTGCTCGGACATGACGAAGCGCACCCTAGGTGTGCATGCACCTTCCCCCAGGAGTGGGGTGCCTGACACGCGTGCACGACGGACGCACGCACAACGAACCGCACAAACCAAAACAAAGAAGAAGATTCGACCACCCACAAAAAGACGACGAGCCCGCAGTCCCTGGTGCAGCAAACGCCAGGACGACAGACGGGCACGCCCCAGATGTGGGGTAAAGCACGGATGCCTGCCAAAAGGGCCAGCCGCATCGGGCCGTGCAGAGAAAGAACGAGACGGCGAACCCTCGCCACTGGGAAAAACTCGACCACCCACACAAGGACGACGAGGCCCGAAGCCCCCTGGTGCAAACAGCGCCAGGACGACATCAGTCTCGCCCCAGATGTGGGGTTTAGCACGGATGCCTGCCAAAAGGGTCAGTCGCATCGGGCCGCGCAAGCAAAGACAATGGATGGGCCGCCCTGCGCCACAGTAAATCAATCTGAACTATCCGACTCATCCTGGCGGCGTCTCGCCAGGAAAGAAGGGGTGTGTTGACGTGACTGTTGGGGTCCCTGCCGCGCCTCCTGCACAGGCACCTCAGGAGCACCATCTGCAAGGGCAGCAAGTGCAGCCTCAGAGTTGAAACACTGTATCAGGCCTTCCGTGTCCACAGAAACGCCAGAAATCCTCAGCTGATACCTGGGGTGGAGGCCTTTGCGCAAATAATCCCAACCCTGCTTGCACGCACGCGAAGGGACCGAAACACACTGTTTGCTGAGTCCTCGAATATGCCCTCCACACGTGAGGCATTTACATCTAAGACAACTAAAGAGCACAGAGTTGTCAGAACACGGAAAAGCCACCGTCCGATGGCCTAATGCGTCCTGGGAGTCTGCGTGGACTAAAGAGGACCTAGAGCAGGAACCTGGAGCTGGCTTCGAAAAGGAACGGTTCCCCCTCAAACAGTGACGCACCTCCAGATTCCGCCCCACGACCCCCAGTCGTGCCCTGGCACCTCCTTCTTCGGGTTCTTAACCTCGGGGAGTCTGCTGACCCCGTCTAGATCCATAGGAGGCCATAAAGGGAGCACATGCAACGCAACCTTCAAGGTGGCTCTCGCTAAAGCCACCAGGTGGTCGGCCTCCTGCAGGAGAGTGTCATCCGTGGGGTGGAGGCGGACCGCAAACTTAGCCCCCACATCCGCATGGTGGTTGTCGAGGCGGCGCCAACGCTCCTCGGCTGAAATCCCGCCTCCAAGTCGAGGTGGGCAGCCGCCTTAGAACGGGCTGCCATCCCCGAGGCCTGTCCGTGCACCTGAAGAAAGGCCCCAGCATACATGCGCTTAGGCGAGGGCTGAAGCTGCTTGGCAAGCGCCGCAGTCTGGACCACATTACTACAATCAGAATACACATGGCATTCAGCAGGATGGGTCGCCAGAACATTGGCCCAGGTGCAAGCACTGAGTTCAGCACTCTGAGGAGTCTGAGGATAGGGGCCCCAAACAGGGGCCCTAAGCTCAGCCACAAGATCTCCCGACTCGTCAACCATGCAGACTGAGGAGCCAGCCCTAGACAGCTCCTTGACAGTATGACGGGAACACGAGCCAGCAACGAAAAAGGGCCCCCACACTCTATGGTTGACAGGGGCTCCGTCAGGGTCGGTCTCGGGCATCTTGTGCCAGATCAGGGTCGGACCATCATCTTGCTCATCAGCAGTCCGAGGGAAGGAGTCGGCGGGGTGCCGAAAGGCGCCATATATAAAGACAAACAGCTCGTCATCATCTCCAGACGCCTTAGCAGACAGAGCGGCCTCAATCACCTCACTGCCAGTAGCCTCTAGCCGAGCCGTGACAGCCTCTGGGAGAGGGCATTCCCACAGCCGATGAAAGATGGTGTCGTTGGCCCCGCAATGAACACAACACGGATCGATGTCGTACCCAAGGGCCCTGGCTCGAGCCCGAGTCAAGATGGCCTCAGTAGATAAGGCTCTAATCCTGGCCTTCTGAAGGGCAGTGAAACGCTTGCTGCGAGGAGCGATTGACTCCTTGACAACGTCATAACAAAGACGGTAAGAGATGCCCCTCCTGGCGGCAGCATCTCTTTCCAACATCTTCAGGTAACCCGCGCGGACCAGGGTCCCAACGAGAGCGGGCGAGAAGATCCGAAGGGGGATGGATTTCCCCAAATCATCAACCAGGGTCATGAAAATAGACATACTCCACCCGAATCGAACCAGGGACATCCTCATGGCCGTGATCGGACCCGCAACCTTCCTCCAACTACAGCTGGGGTCTGAAAAAATGGCAGCCCAGGCAGACTTCAAAGTGGGCAGGGGGATCGCCCAGCTGAAAGCACCTGTCTGTCTGAGCCAGACCTCCTTGCTCCATATGAGAATAGGAGCAGTGGCCGACCGCCATGCCGGGTCATTGTCCAGCAGGGCGAGGACCGTGAGGGACCTCAGCCGACTGTGCGGGCGCACAACACTAAAAAAGCGTCGGCGCAGCAAGCTAAGGTCGTGATCGCTTATGCCCGTGACTTCGGTACCGTACGAGGCCCCCACCAGGGGCCCAGCTGAGAATACCTTCAAAGACGTAGACCGAGTAAGTACCTTAGCCTGCCGCACTAGGCGCCGCGCCGCTCTGCCCGCCTCGGCGAGCCTGGCCTTCATCTTGGCCGCACGACCAGCAACTCTAACAGCTCGGCCTGCCGAGTAGTCAACTCCGAGGTTGACAGCTGAACCTGTACAGCGCTGGCAAAGATGGCTGATACGAGAAAGCACTTGTGAACCCACGCATTTGGAGCTAGACACAATAGCAGTTTTTTCCAGAGCGAAGGAACAACCGAAAACATCTTGGACGACAGAGTCGAGCGCCTGGGCCCCACGAGCGATCGAGTCAATGACGGCTTTCGGGGGGCCAGTCGACGACAGACCTTGATCATCAATGTAAACGTCCAGCGAAGCGGCAGGGGACAGGGGGATGCTATCGTAACCTTCCATACAGTAGACACGGATGAGGGTGGTGGCCATCGAGCAGCCAGCGATGACCCCGTTGACACAAAAGTGAGGACACTCGAGCCAACCTCCCAGGCTCAGAAAGCGTCCAACCTTGTAGGCAAAGATGCAAAGGCGGGCAATCACCATAGGAAAGCCGAGCCTGCGACAACGGTCCTCTAAACGCGAGAGGTTGATGTTCTCGTAGAAGTTAGAGAGATCGAAAAAGATGCTGCAACTGGCGAGGCCCTTAGCGACTCCCGCCTCGGCTGACACAGCCTGACGCCACACCACGTCGGCTGCTCCCCGATGCTGGCCAGCAGCCCAGTACTCACGGGGGTGGGCCAGCTCCCAGGCCAGGGCCAAGGGACGTCTGCATCGTCCCCGCACCCTGTACCAGGAGCAGAGCACCCCTATGGGCCTGTAGCCCCCTGTCGGCTTCGGCAACAGCGCCAAACGGGCTACAGAAATCTGGGGGGGCAAGACGCCTAAAGCCTCCATGAGGCTGAAAAAAGCTCCCAAGCAGTCAAGGCAGGGATCGGAAAGGAGCGAGAAGTGTCTGCAGTGGAACCCGTCCACCGAGATGGCCGACGCCGTCCTGTAAGACTTCGAGACGTCCCTGATGCGTTGGGCATCCAACCTAGGGAGGCCCTGCAGCCTCTCAAAGGCCGAATCCGCACCGACCCCTGGGCCCCATAAGGAAGCAAAGCGGTCCCCTTCAGCTTTCAGCAACGAACGGGGGTCCGAAACCACGTTGCCAGCCGCCGAAAGGGTCAAACTGGCAGCCCACGGGGCGGGGTCCCTAAGGAGGGTATGAACTCTTTTCGCTCCTGACTGCACTCCGACATTAAGCCAGGCCTTCCATTCAGAGCGGGCCTTGGCGCGGGACTTCGAGTCGGCTGCCTGGGCGGCCTCGTGCACCTGCGTGCACACGTCAGCAAAGGAGTAGGGATCGACCGTGCGCGTCACAGCCTCCTTCACCAAACTGAACAGTGGTGCATACTCATCCTTAGCATCATCGATAGACTGAGGAGGCTGCAACAACAGGGCCTTCAAAGTACCAGCCATCAGGGCGCCGGCTCTGAGGGAATGAATGTAGGCCTTGGGCTGTTGACCGAGCCAAACAATCGAGCGATGAGAGGGGTATCGCACCTTGCCATCTTTGGCAAGGACTGACTTCCAAACAAGCTGAGGGCCCAAACCACGGGACCCAAGTTTGACAGGAGTCTCGCCAACCAGCGGAACAAGCTCCTTCTCAGCCAGGTCCGCCCAACGCTGGTAAAGGGGGCCGAGCAGAGCGGCAGCCTCCTCAGGCCTGTCCGTCTCAACGAGTTGAAAGGCAGCATCAGTGAGAAGCTGCACCCCAAACCACACAGGGGGGCAGGGGGCGGGCCCGAAGACAGCTTCACACGGCAGGGGGGGCGGCCGACGGAAAGAGAGAGCCTTCAGCACTCCGAGCTGCTTAAAGAACCGAAGGTCCACAGGGCGATGGGGTGAGAGCTCCGTGTCCAACCTAGTGTCGATCCGTTCAATGGCCTTGCTGAGACCGCCTGACACCACGAAGTAGTCGAAGGTGGACGGGGGCCCAGCAGGATAGTGAGTCGGAACGCTTGGCGCAATCAACGCGCCTCGGAGCTCCTGCACGAAATCGGAGCCTCGGAGCACTTCAGGGTCCATGTTAAAATCAGCACCGAGAACCCAGGGTCTCGCGGCCGTGGAAAG
Organism: Prorocentrum cordatum; assembly: GCA_963575745.1. Classification (NCBI taxonomy): domain Eukaryota; class Dinophyceae; order Prorocentrales; family Prorocentraceae; genus Prorocentrum; species Prorocentrum cordatum. Next base: position 72,603 of record CAUYUJ010014302.1, read on the forward strand.
CACCACCCCCAAAGACGAGAGTAAGCTCAAGTTAGCGTCAGAGAGACCCTCCGAGTGGTGAAGGTAGGCCGAAGCAGCGAGGAAAGGGGGGCATCCAGGGATCTCGAACGAGCAAACCAGGGCGCGCCCACAGACAACCTGACCTCCAGGCACCTCCAAACACCCCAACCAAGAGCGCACGAAAATGGCGACTCCCCCCGAGGAATCCCCCATCTCGGTGGCCGTGGCGGGCGGCCAGACGCTCTTCCAACCGCGGCGGAGGCACCAGGCGCTAGCCTGATCGATATCTTCAGCTCGAATCAGACGGTGCTCTTGACAGAGCAACACATGCGCATCAGTGCCCTCAATCATGCTACGCATACGGCCCCAGGAGTTGCAATAGATGGTCTGAACCCTGAGCGAGCCGGAATCGAGCTGGGCATCCGCAGCATCACCACTGACCTGGGGAGACCGAGCTCCTTCAGTGGGGAAGCATAGGCCATCCAGACCAGTGCTTGCACGTCCTGAGACCAAAAACCGAGCGCTTCGAGCAAAAGGTGGCGACTGCAGGCCATGTCGAGTCTCCTGGTCCACCAATGGCCCAGGACCCCCAAGATCATGGCTGCAAGTACCCAGACTCCCTGACACAGGGCCTGGGCTACCAGAGCCCACGCCCTGACGAACCTCAGTGGGCTCGGGCAAAGGCAGCCTGACCAGTGTTGTACGACAGGGGACATCCCTGTCCAGGGAGAGCACAAGATACTCATCCACTGGACAGGCGAAATTCACAGGAGCCTGGCTCTTACGAAAAAGTGAGAGACACGGGTGGTCGGCAGCCTTCAAAACTGCTGAATCCGCACGAGTCATGAGGTCACGCCATCGGGCTGACGGTGGGACCTTCTGAAATGATTTCAACCTCTGGGCGAACGAATCAACAGAGGAGGAAGCGAAAACCAGAGGAAGGCCTCGCTTGCACCATAGAGCAACCTGAGCCGCAGAGCGGCCAACATTCGCCGAAGAAACACTGCCCCCCTGGAGTTTACCGTAGTCCGAGCTCACAGCCCACCAGGCCGTCCCGAGCAGCCAGGATCCCCCAGATCCGAAGCCCGAGATCCCATGGCTCAGAAAAAAACTCAAAACTCGCGGGCTCCAGGAGGGGCTCAAGCAGAGGCAGCTCCAGCAATCCTGTCAGCACGCGCCCTGGTACTTGACGGTGTGGTAGGAGAAGCCGAGCCCGTCGCAGCTTGCTCTGAGGCCGCGCCAGCGGAAGCAGGTCCTGCCTCAGGGCGGTCTCCACCGTTGGTGCCAGTCGCTGAAGACTCATCCTTGCCAGCACTTGCTGGAAGGGGTGCCTGTTCAACTGGAACTCCAGCTCCGTCGACCACAGCACCACCATCCGTCTTACGCTTCTTGGCAATACGCTGAGACAACTGCTTGTGTTCCTCCCGCAACGAATCCACTTCAGCTTTGGCCTCAGCGAACAGGGAGCGTGCCATGTCCGTGATGCCAGTCTTGAAGAGGTCCACACGATCTGCCAACTGCTTGGCCTCGTCAGGAGAGAGCTGCTCGTCGTCGGTGATCGTGAAGCAATCTCCAACACCGAGGTCAAACATCTGAGAGAAGCGCTTCTCGTCCAGAAGATCCTCCAAGCAGAGCTTCGTGCCTGAGGCCGTGTCCGACGGAGGGCCTGTGCTCGGCAGCTCGTCATGAAGGCGCCGAACGAGCTCACCGTGTTCGCCTTCGGCCTGCTCCAGGTCGCTGCGCAGGACCAGAACTTGGTTCCTCTGCGCCGCGAGCTGAGCCGCCAGCATCTCGAACTTGCTGACGGCGCTCTCCAGCTTCTTCTCGATGGCTCGGGCCTTCTGGTGAGCCTTGTTGAGAAGGGCCTGCACCGAGACCGATGCTGGAGCGGGCGCCGACAGAGCCGCAGCCGCGGTGCGGTGCGCAGCAGCTGCCCGAGAGTCGCCCATCTTGTCGTGCAGGGATGCCAGCTGCAGGTATTCGTCCGCAGAGAGCTTCGGAGCGCCAGCAGCAGGCGGGGCGCCAGCAACTCCTTTGCCTGAGCCAGAAACGCCCTTCTCGCCACTCTTTCCAGAGGAGCTGGGGCCGTCACCAAACATGGCAAGAGCTTTGCCTGACGACCAGGCCGAACCATACTGGACGGAGTCACGCTTGAGCTGACCGCAGTGCTTGCAGAAGAAGAACCTGGCCTCATTCTTCTTGCAACCGCAGATACTGCACGCCCATCTCTTGGACGCGGAAATGTGACCAGGATGGCCAGCACCACCAGGAGGAGAACCTTGTGGGCCAGGGACCAGAGGGGGCCACACTTGGTCACGCTTAGCGGCCGACGAAGGCGATGCCCACGAGCGGTGCCACGGAGCCCAAGAAATGCGCCCATGCCCGCCAGCGCCTCCTCCTGCCATCGCACAGACTGAGTCGTGGTAAGCGAGTAGCTCCCAAGGAGCGGAAATGAAAGACTGCGGGTTGAGATCCCGCGAACTGCGAAAGAGAAAGCCACAATGGCCCGCAACAGCTGCGTGCCGTTCTGAATCTAAGCTGCTGCAAGCACAGGCAAATGCCTGAGCCAGAACGGCTAATGCTTGAGCCAAAATGGCTACGGAGATAATGGATTGTGCGCCCCACCGCTCGCGCAAACAGTACTGCCTCCCCCCCGCAACTTGTTTTGCAAAGCCCATGCGGCCGCGATGGCGGCGACTGCTCGGCACTTTAAATAGCGCGTCTCTACGACAGCGCCGGCACGCGCACGCTCGCCCACACAACGGCAACCCGATTCGGCACAGGGGATGCAGCCGCGATGGCGCTTGACGGTGGGAACTTCCCACCACGTCTCACAAACCCGCGCAAGGGCGCGGGCGCCTAAGAGAGGGTCCGTGACTCGGGCCGGCGCGGTATCATGATGACGTCAACAACGGCTGCAACGATGATGATGATACGGCGATGGTGGGTGCGATGATGACGATGACGACGGCAAGGCCAATGAGGGCGCCGTTGCTGGAAATGACAATGACAATGATGATGTACATGTGTCGTTGGTGATGGTGGTTGGCTGACGATGGCGGCGGTGGCGGCGATTGACGGTGACGATAACAGCGCTGATGGGATGGCGATGATGAGGCTGATGGTGAATAAGGGCGCGCGCAAATATTCTAGACAATTCTGTTGGGCACATGTGTGTTTCATATGTAGCGGAAGAGCTCTGTCTTGAAATACCTCGAGACCACACAACTTTGGAAACGGGCGTCGGCAAGCGCGCGTGCTGGCGCGCGCAGGTGGCCCGTAGTGTACCATCCGCTGCGGAGTCGTGAATTGTGCGCGAGATGGATCAACGCGGACGAGGCGCGTGGTGACACGAGAGTGCGGGGGCTGGGCAAGATGGCTGGCAGGATGTGGTTTATGGATGATTTAAACAAGTGTGCGCGGGCAGGAATTCGGCGGGCAGAACGTAGTTGAAAACAACCCATGTGTGCTCGGCATGCTGTGGCCATGCGCATCCATGCGCGCGTGGACTCTCTTGTTGCCCAACTGGAGGTCTGAACAAGGGCTTTCCCCAAACACTGCTTTAACTCATATGGTTATTGCTTACTTCTCTGCTACGGGACTGGGCCTGCTTGTGGGTCTGGCCACATCGTGGCCGCCCGCCGCCGCCCGCCGCCACCGCCTTTGTTCGCGATTTTGATTGTGCGAGGCTCGCACCTTGCATTGTTTTGCGTTGCGGCGCTATCCTTTGCATACCAGCTCTTCGCATCGTACCGCATTGTTTCGCAATGCTATGTGTCGCTGTGCGTTGAAGTGCTGTGCGCTGCTTCGTATTTGCTTACATCATGTTGCACTGTGTTGCACCGATCTGGCTTGCTGTGCTTCGTGTTGCCTCGCATCGCCTTGCGATCGCACTGCGTTGCTCTGCATTGCGTTGCCTTGCGTTGCTTTGCGAAATGCACCGCGTTGCTTTGCATGGCATTGTTGCGCATTGTTTCGCAGCGCCGTGCCTTGCGTTGAGTTGCACTGCGTTGGTTTTCGTTGCGTCGCGTAGCGTTGCTTTCTTTTGCATTGCGCTGCCTTGCCTTGGGTTGCATTGTTTTGCGTTGTGCTGCAATGCCTTGCAAACCCACTCCACAGCTTCGCATTGCACTGCGCCGCAGAGGCGGCACCACATGGATTGCACCATCGAGATTGCGCCACATCGGTTGTGGGAAATTTTGTCTGGACCCCACGATGGCGAATATTTCGAGATGAGTGCGCGCGCATTCCCGTAGAAGAACTACTGGTTGTCCAAATGTGCTCGGGGCACTCGGCTTCGGAATCGCAGCGAGACCCCAGCACGCGCATTTTGCCCCATTTGTTGCGGGGGATGGCTGAAGCAAGCCGCTGAATATGAAGACGCGCGCGCGTTATATTATTTGAAAGGGCGATAACCGGACTGTCCAGGGCGGCGCGAGCTCAGACGGATGATGGGCGAGCGCGTAGAATTGCAAACGAAAAACGACAGGGCCGCGCGTTAACCCGGGGCGAGGGGGTGGGGTGGGGCCGAAAATTCTGTCAGATCGGAAAACTGATCTGCGATCGCATTGATTCGACAACCCCGCTGCCCGCGCAATCGCCCCGCCCCCGCCCGCGCGCAACTTGGTTTGCAAGACCCACGCGGGGGCGACGGCGATGACTGCGCGGCGCTGGCTGGTTCGTCGCGGCGGCTGCGCCAGCGCGCAGGCCCGCGCGCGGAACGCCCGGCTAGTCTGACGCGACCGTCGCGGCCGCGGCGGCGCTGGCCGCCAGGACCTTCCTGGCGCGTCTCGCGGGCTGCGCTGACGCGCGGGCGCATCAGTGGGAGTCGGTGACTCGGGCGGGCGGAGCATCGCGGCGACGTCGGCAACGGCAGACGCGATGATGATAGTGGCGACGCTGGTGGCGATGATGACAATAACGACGGCAAGGCCAACGACGGTGCCGATGCTCATCGCGCCGACGACGACGATGGCATCCTCGCGTCGGAGACGAAGGTTTTGGAAGGATTTCGACACGCGCTCGCGCGGCCGACGCGCGAGCGGCCTGCGCGGTAACATTTGACGAGGATCGTGCCAAGCCCTCGCGCCCGGGCGCCCGCGCGATTTCGACGCGCGCGCCCGAGCAGCTCGTTTGGTCGAATTGGATGAACCAGTCGAGAAACTCATGGTTGTCTCAAGAATTCGACGGCGCGAGCGCGCGCGCAAAATCTTCCAGGAAAACGCACGCTGCCAAACCAAATGCTTTTTGCGCGTCTTGGGGGCGCTCGTTTCTGAAACCCGCGCGGAACCTTAGGTTTCTGAGAGATGCCAGCGCGCGCGACGACGCGCGCGCACATTTCGTCGCGCGCGCCGCAAGGGGTTTCTGAAGCTGACGACGGGTGATATCAAACGAAGTGTGCGCACGTAGTTATGGTTTGCAAAGGGTCGCGGAGCGGGGGTCGATAACCGGGCTGCCTCGGGCGGCGTGAGTTCGCGTCTAGGATGGGCGGGTGAGCAGAATCGTGCGCGAATGCCGACGCGCACAAGACGACCCGGCAAACCCGCGGGGCGGGGCGGGGCGGGGGGGGGGGCGCGGTCCAATCGTTTTCGAGAGAGAAGAATCTACGCGGACCATCTATGCGGCGCAAATCGCCCTGCCAAACTCGAAGTTGCGACCCCCGCTGCTCGCGCAATGATCCCATCCGCCCGCCCGCCACTTGGTTTGCAAAGCCCCATGCGGCGACGATTGCAAATTCTTCCTAGCGCGGGCTGGGTCGCTGCGGCTGCGCTCGCGCGCGCGGGGGCACGCGCGGAGCGGCCGGCTGGCCTGGGGCGACCGACGCGGCCGCGGCGGCGCTGACCGCCGGGCGCTCCCCCGCGAGTCTCGCAGGCCACGCAGATGCGCGGACAGTTCAGCGCAAGCCGGTGACCTGGTCGGGCGCGGCGCCATGGCGTCGACGATAACGGTGGGCGCGAGCATGACTGCAGCGATGCTGGCGACGATGATGACAATGTCGATGCCAAGGCCAATGGCGGCGCTGATGCCGACCACGCCAGCGACAACGATGGCCCCCCCGCGATTTGCGATGCAGGTTGTGGAAGATTCCGACGCGCGCGGAAGACGCGCGCGAATGGCCCGCGCCGCCCCCCCCCCCCCCTCCGGCGCGCGCGGGGGGTCGTTCGAAGGATGTCGACGCGCGCGCGCGAGAGGCCTGCGCGGTCGCATGTGATGAAGATGCTGGAATGGTCTCTCAAGAATTCGCATGAGCGCGCGCGCGGGCTATTGGTTTTCATATGCTTTCGGGGCGCTCGATCTACTAATCCTTGCGGGACTTTCAGGTTTTCGAAAGTTTCTGGCGCGCGCGAACGACGACGCGCGCGCGTGAATTGTTCTTGCCTTTGTGTTTTCTGTTTTTCCCAGCCACCCTGCGGTGTTGGGCCCTCGTTTTGAAGAGACAGTGCCCCGCGTTCTCCTCGTCGCGCCCCCCCCCCCCTTCCCTCCTCCTCCCTTCTCCCTGCGTTTCGCCCGCCCAGTGCAACGCTGCGCGGCCCCATGGGGAGCTCCACCCAAGGCCCCGCCGGGGCCGTCTACATGCGCCCCGGAAGCCCATCTTGGCATTTTCACCGACCCAGCACAGCGCTTCGCGGCCCCATAGGGAGCTCCACCGCAGGCCCTGGCGGGGCGGCCACATGCGCCCCGAAAACTTAATTCGGCATTTTCACTCACCCAATATAGCGCTTCGCGCCCCCATAGAGAGCTCCACTGCAGGTCCCGGCGCCGCCGCCCGCATGCGCCCGAACGGCCGATTCTGCCTGCTTCACCCACCCAATACAATGTTTCGTGGCCCCATAGGGAGCTCCACCGCAGGCCCCCGCGCCACCGCCCGCATGCGCCCCGAAAGCACACCTGGCTTTCTCCACCCACCCAGCGCAGCGCTTCGTGACCCCATTGGGAGCTCCACCGAATCCCCCAGTGGGACCACCCGCATGCGTCCCACACTCCCAATTTGGCGTTTTCACCCACCCAGCACAGCGCTTCGTGGCCCTCACAGGGAGCTCCACCGAAGCCCCCAGCGGGACCGTTCGCATGCGTCCCGCACTCCCAAATAAGCATTCTCACTCAGTACAGCGTCTCGTGGCCCCATACGGGGCTCCACCGAAGCCGCCAGTGAGCCCGCCCGCATGCGTCCCACGCGCGCAATTTGGCAGTTTCACCCGCCCAGTACAGCGCTTCGTGGCCCCATAGGGAGCTCCACCGAAGCCTCCAGTGGAACCGCCCGCATGCCTCCCGCGCATCCAATTGGGCATTTTCGCCCGCCAAATAAAATGTTCGTGGCCCCGTATGGAACTCCACGCAAGGCCTCGGCGCTGCCGCCCGCATGCGCCCCCCCCCCCCCACCCAGTGCAGCGGTGCGTGCGCCCATGTGGAGCTTCGCCGAAGAAGATATTCACATTTGCGGCACCCACAACTGCATATGGTTGGGTCCTTCGCCAGGATGAGTGTTGTTGTTGCTTTTCTGTCTGCCTGGGATCTCGTGACAGCGCGCGCAATCGACGGCGCCCGGGAGACTCCGGCATGCGCGCGCGAGGGGCGCGTGTGTTCGGGATTGCGGAACAGTTTGAATAACCCCAGGTTTTTTCTAAAGCAGCCAGAAGGGCGTGCGCGCCTTCTTGCCAACTCCTGCTGCGAGACCGCTGATTCTTCATGCGTGTTCGGGTCGCTCGGTTTTCGAATGCACGCATCGCCGATGTTTTGCAAAAGGCTAGAGCGCGCGCGACAACGCGCGCGCACTTCGTCCTTTCGTTGCGAGGGACTCTTGGCTGCGCGTGATTGTTGACATGCGTGCGCGCGCAACAAAAAATCTGCGCGGGGCGACGGGGGGGTGGGTAGGAGACTGCCTGGGGCGCAACAATCTACGCGGTGCAATCCACGTTGTGCAGTTCACCAATGCTCGCAGTGAGTTGTCAACCCCACTATTCGCGCAACCATTCCGCCCGCCCGCCCGCAACTTGGATTGCAAACTCCACGCGACGGCGATTGCGATGAGTGCTCGGCGCTGGCTGGTGCCTCTCCGCGGCCGGGCCAGCCTGCGCATGCTCGCGCGCACAGCGACCAGCTAGTGCGGCGCGACCGACGCGGCCGCGGCGGCGCTGACCGCACTTCCAGCGGGCACTTTAGTGCGAATCGGTGACTTGGGCGGGCGCGGTATCATGGCGACGCCGACAACGGTAGACGCAATGATGAGAGTAGCGATGATGGTAGCGATGGTGCCAACGACGATAGCAAGGCCAATGCCGGCGCCGAAGTTGATGACGCCCGCTGATAACGATCACGATGTCCTCGCGCCGGCGGTGAGGGTTTCGGAAGGCGTTCGGCACGGGCGCGCGCGGCCGCCGACGCGCGCGAGTGGCCCGCTCGGCATTATTCGGCGCGGATCGCGCCCCCCCCTTCCAGCATGCGCGCAAGGGCGTTCGGATGAATGTGGCATGCGGCGCGGCAGGCCCGCTTGGCACAAATGGATGACAATGCCGGAGAAAAAGGACAGCAGCTTTGCTTCAGAATTTGCCAGAGCGCGCGCGTTTGTGTTTGACAACTGGCGTTGCAAAGCCATGTGGTTTTAGATGTTTTCGGGACGCTTGATTTTCAACCCCTCACGAAACCGAGCCTGTTCTTGGAGGGTTCCAGCTTGCGCGCACGACGACGCGCGCGCATGCACTCCGTCCTATTATTTACTCAGGGTTCTTGCGGCAGAACGTGCGCAAGCGCGTTCGAGCGATGTCGTCATGCGCGCGCGAAAGGCCCGCTTGGTAGCATGTTATAATCATGTTGAAAAACCGATATCTTGCTTCAGGGTCGGCAAGAACCCCAGCGCCAGCTGTTTCGGGAAAGCCCTTGTTGCGAAGCCATATGTTGTTCTATGTCTTCGGGCCACTGATTTTGAGATCCTTTCGAAAACTCCGGACTTGTTCGGCGCACGCGCGCGACGACGCTCGCGTGTGCACTTCGTCCCGGCTTTTGCAGGCGCTATGAAAAATTGGTGACTTCTGACAAACGAATGCGCGCATATTTTTCCTATGGGATGAATGGGTGTGTCGATGCGGCCCGGCCGGGATGGTATAAGTTCATACCTCGGATGGACGATGGGGCAGAACGATATGCACATTGCACTACGGAAAAAAAGGGGCGGTTAAATCCGGGGGGGATCCTCATACTCTTTTAAAATAAAGAGCGGGTATTGTGCAACCAATGTTGTGCAGATAGAGTCGTGCGACCTACGACGCATGAGAAATGCTGTGCAATCTGTGTGGAGACACCGTTGTGGAGCACTGTAGTGTACGTGTCGCAGCATACATGGTGAAATCAAGAATTTGCCATCTATGTAGTGCACCCGATGTGGTGCGATCCATGTAGTGCACTCTATGTACAGCAAGCAAACGTCCTCCTCCTCCTCCTCCTCCCTCCTCCCACCTCCCTCCTCCATTCTTCCTCTCCTCCTCCTCCTCCTCCTCCTTCTCCTCCTCCTCTTTCCGAAATTAGCCACTTTGGCTCAAGTGGAACGCCTCCCCACTTGGGCAATAATGCCAACCGCGGTCATTTCCCCTGAGCCCCGCGTGGCGAAGCACTGGGGAACGCCTGGCGACGGCGCCCCGCTGCGCCTTCTGGTGGGCAGCGTTTCTGCGTGTGCGCGTTTGTTGCATGCCGGTCGAAGGTTGCGGGAGGCACCGACGCGACGATCCCTTCGCGAATACGCTGACGGAGAAGTGCACCACCCTGGACATCCAGGCCCGCATGGGCTGCGTGGGATGGAGGCGTTCGGTGGCCGTAGGCCAGCCATGGCGCGTTCTTCGCGAAGATGCTGACGCTGAAATCCTGCACCCAGGGTTGATTCCAGGCGCGGCGCTTTAATGGTTGACGA
>CAUYUJ010014302.1:87500-90000 GCA_963575745.1 Prorocentrum cordatum
GACTGCACTGGGGCTCAAGACATCGGATCTCTGGAGGCGGAGGAGACGACTGTAAAAGGGGGCATCCTCCATCCTTGAAGGCGGTGGCCGAAACGATGATCAGGAGGAGGAGGAGGAGGAGGAGGAGGAGGACTGAGGATCGGCGGCGACGATGGGGGTGAATAGCCCAAGGGCGGGCATTACACGTATTCGCCCGGAAGCCTTTTCGAAGACACGGATCATCGGCGCACCTGAATACATGGATTGCTCTCCCCTGGGCCATTCGCCCCTATCGTCGCCTCTGAGAGGAGGACTGAGGAGGAGGAGGAGGAGGAGGAGGAGGAGGAGGAGGAGGAGGAGGAAGAGGAAGAGGAGGAGGAGGAGGAGGAGGAGGAGGAGGAGGAGGAGGAGGAGGAGGGAGGAGGAGGAGGAGGAGGATCGAGGAGGAGGATCGAGGATCGGTGGCTGGAGGATCGAGGTTCCTCGGGCGCTTTCTGGGGGGCCACTCTGGGGGGCTGGCCGCCGCGGCTGGGATCCGCCTCGGCATCCTTGCCGAGGCGTGCTCCTGGAGGCGGAGGATTCGCACATCTGCGGGGCGCCGAGGGTCAATCCATGATCGGCCGACGCCCGACCACAAGTGAGCGACGAAGAGAAAAAGGTCGCAGGCCTAGAGGTTGACACCAGCACCACTATCGGCGGTGTTCCTCCCCCGAGGGAAGAAGATCCCGATCTCGGCTGGTGGTGATCTTCTGGCTTCCAGGGCGACCGAAAGATGTACCGCCAACGCCGACATCTGGGATCACCTCACCCCTGTGGAGGCAGCCCCCTGTCTTGGTGTTGCAAGGGCTCCCAGCTTCGCGCTTCGCGCTGCGCGAAGCGCGAAATGCGAATAACTTCGCGCTCTCGCGCCGCCTCCCAGGGGAGAAGAGGAGGATGAGGAATCGGAGCCGAACCGCGAAGCGCGAAGCGCGAATAACTTCGCGCCCTCGAGGGCGCCCTTGGTGTTGGTGCCCAGTGCCAGGCCTCCAGAAAAAAGGCCTCACGCGAGATGCCAGAGCGACCTCATGCGGCGGCTTGCGCGGCCGGCCAGCGGCGCTCCACATGGGAAACGAGGGCGCTCACGCCCGACCTCTGCGCGGGAAGCTCGCGCGAGTGCCGGCGCAATCGACCAGGCTGCCTTGCGTCGCTCACGTGGCGACCGGGACCTACTGCGGGACTGCCTCCTCCTCCTCCTCCTCCGCCTCCGCCTCCTCCTCCTCCTCCTCCGCCTCCTCCTCCTCCTCCTCCTCCTCCTCCTCCTGCCCTCGAAGGCCTCTGAAGCAAAATCCGCCGATCCGGCGTGTGAGTTTGTGAGAGCGTGGGCTCGAGCTCGCTCAAGCTTCGCTCTGGAGAGGGGGGGTCGCTTCGCTCAGAGGGGGGCGGCGAACTCCAACGGAATTCACTGAACGCACAAGTTCTGGAGAGGGGAGGAGGCGGGGACGAATTCCAAGCTCGCTCAAGCTTCCCTCTGGAGCAGGGGGGTACGAATTCCAACGGAATTCACTGAACGCACAAGCTCTGGAGAGGGGGGGGGAGACGCGACGCTTCGCTCTGGAGAGGGGGGGGAATTCCAACGGAATTCACTGAACGCAAAGCTCTGGAGAGGGGGGGGACGCTTCGCTCTGGAGACGGGGGGGGGGGACGAATTCCAACGGAATTCACTGAACGCGCAAGCTCTGGAGAGGGGGGGAGGGTGGACGAATTCCAACGGAATTCACTGAACGCACAAGCCCCTGGGGGGGAAAGGGGGAGGGGAAGGGGAGGGGGGGGGAGCGAATTCGCTCTGTCGGGGGGGGGGGGGGGGGGGCGACGCCATTCGGCCTGGGAGGAAGGAGGGGGAGGAAGGGGGAACGCCATGGGGATGGGGAGGGGGGGGAGGGGAGGAGGGGGGGCTGACGCCGTTCAGGCCGGGAGGGAGGAGCGGGGGGGGGGACTGACGCCATTCAGGCCCGGGAGGGATGAAGGGGGGGCTTCGCTCCATCGGGGGATGGGGGGCTGACGCCATTCAGGCCCAGGAAAAAGGAAGGGTGGGGGGGGGGGGGGGGGCTGACGCCATTCAGCCTGGGAGGGAGGATGGGCGGAGGGGGAGGGGGGGGAAACGCCATGGCTGACGCCATTCAGGCCCGGAAAGAGGAAGTCGGGGGGAGGAGAGATTGGGGGGAGCTGACGTCATGGCTGACGCCATGGGGATCTGGAAGGGGGAGGGAAAAGGAGCCCTGACGCCATGGCTGGCGCCATTCAGTCCCGGGAGGGAAAAGTCGGGGGGGCGGGGGCGGAGGTTGACGTCATGGCTGACGTCGTTCAGCAGGCCCGGAAGGCCAGGGGGACATCCCATGAGTTTGGCTGTTCAGCCGAGATCGTCACTTTCGAAGATCTGACGGTTACCCAAGCGAGCTCAACATCTCTACCTTATGAGGATATATCGAGCGAGTGCTCTTCTTTTAAACATACAAAATATCCCAGTGCGACCCTACCTAGGAGT
>CAUYUJ010014302.1:92500-114238 GCA_963575745.1 Prorocentrum cordatum
GGTGGCGGGCGGATGGGCGCGCGAGAAAGAGGCCCGCGCTGGGGCGAGAACGCCATCCTGAACGACGGAGGCCAAACACCGATCCGAAAATGAGGCCCACGCTGCAGCGGGAGCACGATTCGGAACGATTCGGGAGCAGAAATGAGGCCGGCGCCTCAGCGAGAGCAGCATTTTGAAAAAAAAAAAAAAAAAAAAAAAAAAAAAAAAAAAAAAAAAAAAAAAAAAAAAAAAAAAAAAAAATTACCCTGCGACGTACCCAACCCACGTGCATCAAATGGCAAGAGGAGTATGCCAACATTAGCAGGAACAGCGACAGTGTAGACGCGGCGATTTGCTGCGCAAGCTACATGGGATGCGCATGCGATGCACGATTCACAGGACGATGATCGAAAAACGAGGCTTGAGGCCCCAGGATCGAAGAAGAACGGGCACGGGAACGAGGGGTAGGAGAGGGATGGGATGGAGGGCGGGGGGGGCGAAAGGCCATCGCGGAAGCAGCAGCATGCGTGGAGAAGGTGAGGCGGGGATAGGGCGACGATGAAAGTGGCGGGAGGAGACAAAAAACTGCCGCGTTTTTCAAGTGCGAGCTAAACCCGCAGCGCTGCCTGCGCCATGTCGTCGCAGAGTTCCACATGATAAAACTTGTTTAGAGTGCAAGAAACGAGCGAGGCGTAGCTCGCCCGCTAGCTTCTCCGCCTCCTTCCCGCGCATTTCAGCGCAGGAGCTGAACGCTCGCAGGCGCGCCGCCAGGTCTGCGGGCGGCCCGCGGGGAAGAAACTCAAGGCCGGGGTCGCGTATCATCAATCGGTTGTCCATCGTCCAAAGTTGCACTGGCGACGTACTGGTTGAACGCGGAGCGAGCAGCATCACGCGCGTGCCTGAACGCCACGCAGGTACAGTGCACGCGCGATTGGGACTTCAGGTCGATCACGCGCGTCTCCACCAGGCTTGGCAACACCACGCGACTGAGGATCTCACTGCGGTCTGCCATGCTGCTGTCCGCGAATGCAATGCGCTGCCTGCAAGTAAGGCGGCGGCGTCCACTTGTCTCAGAAGATGTTCCCGCGGGCCCGAAGGGCGACCGCCAGCTCGAGCCGCGGCGCCGGCAGGCCAGATAAGGATCATGCAACAGCAAAGACGATGACAGAGCAACGAGGTATCGGCGAGTGCATGACCGGCCTCCGTTTCCTGCACTTCTTTCCTGTAGTTCCCCTAGCTCATCGAGCTCAGCAGATGTTTCTGCGGGTCCGAAGGACGACCGCCAGCTCGAGTCGCAGCGCCACGTGGCACGAACCGCAGAGCAAGGGCACGCGAGCATTGCTCGTGGTCAGAATCTGAGTCCCCGTGGTGCCTCACTCCGCTGGCCACCCACCAGCAGCCCTCGAAAGTGGCGACAGTTTCACAGATCGCAGCCGCCCAGGGGTGGCGAGGTCTAATCTGAGTCCCCGTGGTGCCTCACTCCGCTGGACCCACCAGCAGCCTCGAAAGTGGCGACAGTTTCACACAGGGATGGCGAGGTCTAATCTGAGTCCCCGTGGTGCCTCACTCCGCTGGACCCACCAGCAACCCTCGGAAGTGGCGACAGTTTCACAGATCGCAGCCCCCCAGAGATGGCGAGGTCTAATCTGAGTCCCCGTGGTGCCTCACTCCGCTGGACCCACCAGCAGCCCTCGAAAGTGGCGACAGTTTCACAGATCGCAGCCCCCCAGAGATGGCGAGGTCTAATCTGAGTCCCCGTGGTGCCTCACTCCGCTGGACCCACCAGCAGCCCTCGAAAGTGGTGACAGTTTCACAGATCGCAGCCCCCCCCCCAGAGATGGCGAGGTCTAATATGAGTCCCCGTGGTGCCTCACTCCGCTGGACCCACCAGCAGCCCTCGAAAGTGGCGACAGTTTCACAGATCGCAGCCCCCCCAGAGATGGCGAGGTCTAATCTGAGTCCCCGTGGTGCCTCACTCCGCTGGACCCACCAGCAGCCCTCGAAAGTGGCGACAGTTTCACATATCGCAGCGCCCCAGAGAGACGATGAGGGGAGAGAGGAGGCGGGAAGGAAGGAAGGAAGGAAGGAAGGAAGGAAGGAAGGAAGGAAGGAAGGAAGGAAGGAAGGAAGGAAGGTGGAGGCCGCAGTGCTCTATTCAAAACGAGTACCCAACGCAGGCGGAGACCGCAGTGCTAGGCCCCTCAGCAGCCCTCGAAAGTGGCGACAGTTTCGCAGATCGCAGCCCCACACAGGGATGACCAGGTAGGAGGCAAGCTGGCACGCAGCGGCGAGCGAGGTACGATGCAGGAGGGGAGAGTAGAGGAGGAGGGGAGAAGGGAGGAGAGCGGAGAGGGGGCGGGAGAAGGAGGAGGAAGAGGAGACGCGACAGCACTGCTCTATTCAAAACGAGAACCCAACAGCCCCCCAGGGATGGCGAGGTCTAATCTGAATCTGCGGTGAGTACCCACTGTGCTGGGCCCCTCAGCAGCCCTCGAAATTGGCGACAATTCCGCAAATCGCAGCCCCCCAGGGATGGCGAGGTCTAATCTGAATCTGCGGTGAGTACCCACTGTGCTGGGCCCCTCAGCAGCCCTCGAAAGTGGCGACAATTCCACAAATCGCAGCCCCCCAAGGATTGCGAGGTCTAATCTGAGTCTGCGGTGAGTACCCACTGTGCTGGGCCCCTCAGCAGCCTTCGAGCTTCACAGATCGCAGCCCCCCAGGGATGGCGAGGTCTAATCTGAATCTGCGGTGACTACCCACTGTGCTGGGCCCCTCAGCAACCCTCGAACGTGGCGACAATTTCACAGATCGCAGCCCCCCAAGGATGGCGAGGTCTAATCTGGATCTGCGGTGAGTACCCAGTGTGCTGGACCCCTCAGCAGCCCTCGAAATTGGCGACAGTTTCGCAGATCGCAGCCCCCCAGGGATGGCGAGGTCTAATTTGAGTCTGCGGTGAGTACCCACTGCGCTGGGCTCCTCAGCAGCCCTCGAAAGTGGCGACAATTCCACAAATCGCAGCCCCCCAAGGATGGCGAGGTCTAATCTGAGTCTGCGGTGAGTACCCACTGTGCTGGGCCCCTCAGCAGCCCTCGAAAGTGGCGACAGCTTCGCAGATCGCAGCCCCACAGGGATGGCGAGGTCTAGTTTGAGTCTGCGGTGAGTACCCACTGTGCTGTGCCCCTCAGCAGCCCTCGAAAGTGGCGACAGTTTCACAGATCGCAACCCCCCAGGGATGGCGAGGTCTAATCTGAGTCTGCGGTGAGTACCCACTGTGCTGGACCCCTCACCAGCCCTCGAAAGTGGCGACAGTTTCACGGATCGCAGCCCCCCAGCGACGGCGAGGTCTAATCTGAAGCCCCGTAAGACGTCATTCTGCTCGCCCCACAGCAGCCCTCGAAAGTGGCGACAGTTTCACAGATCGCAGCCACCCAGGGATGGCGAGGTGGAGGGAAGAGAGGAGCAAGGGAGGAGAGGAGGAGGGAAGATAGGAGAAGGGAAGCAAGAGAGGGGAGAGGAGGAGGGAAGAGAGGTGGAGGGAGGCGGGAGGAAGGAGTGGAGACCGCAGTGCTCTATTCAAAACGAGTACCCAACGCAGGAGGGTTGGGAATAATAATGATAATAATAATGATAATACTACGAATATTAATAATCAAAATCATAACAAAGAGAGCGTGGCAGGCGGGCTTCTTCTGCCGCCGGTAGGGAGCTGCTGGCCGACAATATGCGCGAAGATAATTGTTAAGAGGGCCCGACGGGCAACCTCGAAGGACGGTAGCGATGGCGCAAGCCGCAGAACACGGGCACGCGAGCATTGCTCGTGGTCACGAATCGGGAGTGAGTAGAGGGCCCGACGGGCAACCTCACTTCAGGGCACGCACGTCTCGGTAATGATACGCCAGACTCGCGCAATTCAAAGACAGCCGGGCGGGCGAGCTTTTTCTTGCACCGGTAGGGAGCTGCAGGCCGACAGTATGCACGATGATCATTGTTAAGAGGGCCCGACGGGCAACCTCGAAGGACGGTAGCGACGGCGCAAGCCGCAGCGCCCTCCATGTCGAGGTCAAATATGAGTCTGCGGTGAGTACCCACTGTGCTAGGCCCCTCAGCAGCCCTCGAAAGTGGCGACAGTTTCGCAGATCGCAGCCCCACACAGGGATGACCAGGTAGGAGGCAAGCTGGCACGCAGCGACGAGCGAGGTACGATGCAGGAGGGGAGAGTAGAGGAGGAGGGGAGAAGGGAGGAGAGCGGAGAGGGGGCGGGAGAAGGAGGAGGAGGAGGAGACGCGACCGCACTGCTCTATTCAAAACGAGAACCCAACAGCCCCCCAGGGATGGCGAGGTCTAATCTGAATCTGCGGTGAGTACCCACTGTGCTGGGCCCCTCAGCAGCCCTCGAAATTGGCGACAATTCCACAAATCGCAGCCCCCCAGGGATGGCGAGGTCTAATCTGAATCTGCGGTGAGTACCCACTGTGCTGGGCCCCTTCAGCAGCCCTCGAAAGTGGCGACAGTTCCACAGATCGCAGCCCCCCAGGGATGGCGAGGTCTAATCTGAGTCTGCGGTGAGTACCCACTGTGCTGGGCCCCTCAGCAGCCCTCGAAAGTGGCGACAATTTCACAGATCGCAGCCCCCACAGGATGGCGAGGTCTAATCTGAATCTGCGGTGAGTACCCAGTGTGCTGGACCCCTCAGCAGCCCTCGAAAGTGGCGACAGTTTCGCAGATCGCAGCCCCCCAGGGATGGCGAGGTCTAATTTGAGTCTGCGGTGAGTACCCACTGTGCTGGGCTCCTCAGCAGCCCTCGAAAGTGGCGACAGTTCCACATATCGCAGCCCCCCAAGGATGGCGAGGTCTAATCCGAGTCTGCGGTGAGTACCCACTGTGCTGGGCCCCTCAGCGGCCCTCGAAAGTGGCGACAGCTTCACAGATCGCAGCCCCACAGGGATGGCGAGGTCTAATTTGAGTCTGCGGTGAGTACCCACTGTGCTGTGCCCCTCAGCAGCCCTCGAAAGTGGCGACAGTTTCACAGATCGCAACCCCCCAGGGATGGCGAGGTCTAATCTGGGTCTGCGGTGAGTACCCACTGTGCTGGACCCCTCACCAGCCCTCGAAAGTGGCGACAGTTTCACGGATCGCAGCCCCCCAGCGATGGCGAGGTCTAATCTGAAGCCCCGTAAGACGTCACTCTGCTCGCCCCACAGCAGCCCTCGAAAGTGGCGACAATTTCACAGATCGCAGCCACCCAGGGATGGCGAGGTGGAGGGAAGAGAAGAGCAAGGGAGGAGAGGAGGAGGGAAGATAGGAGAAGGGAAGCAAGAGAGGGGAGAGGAGGAGAGAAGAGAGGTGGAGGGAGGCGGGAGGAAGGAGTGGAGACCGCAGTGCTCTATTCAAAACGAGTACCCAACGCAGGAGGGTTGGGAAAAAACTACGCGGGGGGGGGTCTAATACTTTCAGGCCGCCATCGGGGGAAGAGGGAGAGTAGTATTCATATTGAGTAATTGTGGAAGAGGGGGAGGGGGGGGAGGGGGAGGGAGAGGAGGAGGAGACACCCCTGCGGCAACTCGTGGGAGCCTCCCACTGGCCACCGCTCGGACGCCCCTTCCCTGTGGTTTCGCCAAATGACCAAGGATGCTCCTCGATGGTCCTCGCCGAAGGAAACATGCACACGTCCGAGCGATGCAAAGCCCACGCCGTCTTGTCGGCTCTTGCGAAGCGACGCGGGTCGACGCCAATCGGCGCCACAGCGACGCTGCGTCGACGCACAGCGAACTGCACCTCGGCGCTCTCTCCCACCGACTGGCCAGACGCTGATTAATCGGCGCTCGTGCGCCCTGCCTCCGGAGGGAGGAGGGACGGGGGGAGGGCGGAGGAGGAGGAGGAGGAGGAGGGGGAGGAGGAGGAGGAGGAGGAGGAGGAGTAGTAGGAGGAGGAGGAGGAGGAGGAGGAGGAGGAGGAGGAGGAGGAGGGGTAGGAGGAGGGGGGGAGGAGGGGAGGAGGGGGAGGAGGGAGAGGAGAGGGGGGAGGAGGAGGAGGAGGAGGAGGAGGAGGAGGAGGAGGAGGAGGAGGAGGAGGAGGAGGAGGGGAGGAGGAGAGGAGGAGGAGGAGGAGGAGGAGGAGGAGGAGGAGGAGGAGGAGGAGGAGGAGGAGGAGGAGGAGGAGGAGGAGAGGAGGAGGAGAGGAGGAGGAGGAGGAGAGGAGGAGGAGGAGGAGGAGGAGAGGAGGAGGAGGAGGAGGAGAGGAGGGAGGAGGGGAGGAGGGGGGGGTCTTCATTGCTCAGCTGCTCCTGGAGCCTCGACACGCGGGACTCCTCTGCGGCCGCCTTCTCCGGGGGCGGGCGGCGGGGCCGACCGCGCCCCCCGGAGGCACGCAGGTGCGCCGCGGCCCTCCCCGGTTGGTCTGAGCGGGGGGGGGGGGGGGGGGGGCAGAGGCCGCAGATCGAGCTCTCGCGGTGCGGCGCGCCTCGCAGAGGTGCGGTGGAGGCGGGGGGGGGATCTTCGGGGGCGGCCAAAGAGGGGGGCGTCCAGGAGGGGGGGGCGCAAATCATGGCTGGCGGCATGCGCGCGGCCCACGGGGGGGACCAGGGACGCAACAAGAGGAGGCGCCATGAAACCTGGGGAGAACTCATGGCCAACGCCATGAGATCCCCCCCTAGCCATCACCCCCCTCTTTGCTGCCCCCGAGATCTGGCTCCCTGACAAGTTGTCCCCGTGCTCTTGCGTGGTAGCCTTCTCGCATGACAATTCGTTCTGCATGTGCCTTTGCTCTGTGTCATGTGCCTAGGCGCTGTTGAAGAAAAGCGTTGCTAGGTCGCCTAAGTCGGCTTCGTGGCTTGGGACCCGTGGAGAAGATTAGAAGCAGATGTGTATACATACAGATACAGATGCATAGATCAGCTGCCCGGATGGATGGCAGTTCCTTTTCAACATGCTTGTTCTCGCCTGGGACTCCCTAGGAGCTCATGTCCGAATTGGTGACCATGTTCCACAAGTTACACAGATGTACACAGATGGTAGCGGACCTTTTTCAAAATGGACATTCGCTTGACATCTCATTGACGTGTACGATCATATTGTTTCAGATTGCCTTGTACCCGCTGAAAGGATGTACGGCACGGCACTTCCTTTTCAAAACGGGGCTCTTGCCTGACGGGCAGGCGCATGGGGAGCTGGTCATTCAATGGGGAATTCTTGTAGTGGAAAGGAAGGCCTGAATGGACTTACGAGGAAGCGGCTTGGAACGGAAGGAAGTGCCTTCCACGCAAACAACTAGACAAGGCAGAACGACAAATCCGCTGCCCGACAAGAAAGCTATGCCCGTCAAAGACGCTGCCCGTCTTGACGCACGAACAAAGCGAGACAAGTCCACTGTAAACCGGACGAAGTCAAACGCATCGCGATGGGAAGAACTCCCTTCTGCTTCTCCTCCTCCTCCTCCTCCTCCCTCCGTTTCCTCTCCTCCTATTCCTCCCTCCTGCCTCATCCTCATCCTCTCTCCTCCTTTCCCCTCTACCCTCCTTCCTCCCCTCCTCCATCTTCCCCCTGACGACAAACCCGACCCAAACCCCGTCCCCGACCCCGACCCCGACGTCGATGACGACGACGACGACGACGACGACGACGACGACGACGACGACGACGACGACGACGACGACGACGACGACGACGACCACGACGCCGACGCCGCCGCCGCCGCCGCCGACGCCGCCGACGCCGCCGCCGCCGCCGACGACGACGGCGACGGCGACGACCCCGACCCCAACCCCGACCCCGACGACGACGACGACGACGACGTCGACGTCGAGGGTCGACGACGGCTGTGGCGGCGGCGGCCAAGGGCGCGAGCTCTGGCCCTCCTGCTCCTCCTGCTCCTCGCCGAGGGCCAGGATGCGCGCCCGCAGCGACGTGAGGAGGTCGCCGCCGTCCTGGCGGGCCCTCATTATATCGTGCCCCGGTGGCTGCGGAGTTCCCTGGGCGCTTGGCTCTCCAGCTGCTGCTCGGGCCTCCATCCGCGTGCCTGCCCGAGCCAGGTTCGGCCTTCCCGTCGGCCACGCCATGCGCGCAGGGTCGCTTGAAGGGCGCGCTTGTGCAGGTCGGGTCCGACCGCCGGTGCGCTGCATGGGATGCAACGCCGGCAAAAGAGGTACGCACATGGCGCACGCAGTGTAGCGGCACAAGACGAGCTTCCCAGGCGTGTGTCCCGAGGTCAGCTCCCTACTGACTCCCTCGCGTCGTGCTCCTAAAACTTGCAGGGGCTATCGCTTGTGCTTTGCGGTTTTCTCGCCCCGGGACGCGCTCCAGCAGCTGCGCCTTGTCGAGGTACTCGAATCGTCCCGAACGACCTCCCGAGGCCCGAGTTATGGACCGAAAGTCGGCCGCCCTAGTTGCTCCTCCTAACGGGTGACGATGAAGAGAAAGCGCACACAGGGAATGATTAAACATTTTACCCTCAGCAGCAGAAGGCCCCAAACACTTGTTGAATACTACGGGGAGCACTGCATAATAGCTAGAGTACGACTGGCTTGTGCATACAACCTATAACTCTAATCCGACACCGTGTCCTGAGCCACGAGTTGGAGTGTTCCCATGTCCCTTCAAATTCTCCGAGCTGAGTGCGGTAAGTATTGCAATAGAGGCCGAGAGCCCCGATTCCCAAATCTCGTGGGCGCTCTTGGGCGCTCCTAAGGTCAGGAGGCCGAGAGCCCCAATCCCCAAATGCGGGCCAAGAGGGCCCCAGAAGCCCCCGAGACGGTCCAAGATGGCTCCGAGTCGCCCAAAGATCGCGCAGGACGCCCAAGATGGCCCATAGACGACCCAAGAAGACCACAAGACGCCCCAAGGGGGCTTCAAAAGGGCTTCAAGATGCCCCGCAAGAGAGATGGTCCCGAGCTCGAACTATTGAACTCCAATTGGTCCTTGAAGGATTAAATGCTCTCGCCTTTTCGGGCTTTCGACGCTCCAAGACGGCCCAAGAGGCCTCCAAGGATCGCTCCAAGACGGCCCCCGAGGCACCGAAGAGCGACCCCAGACAACCCACGATGGCCCCACGATGGCCCAAGAGGCCCCCAAGGCGGCCCAATAAGGCCCCAAGGACGGCCGCAGAGAGGCCCCAGAAGGGGGAATACGAACTGACATTTCGAGCCCTTCGCCCCAGGATGGCGTCCCACAAGCTCTGGGAGGCCCTGCGAGAGGTCCGAATCAGGCCCCAAGAGGTCCCAAAGAGACTGCGATAGACCCCCAAGAAACCCCAAAACCGAATCCACGACGCTTCCGAGAGGCCCCCCAATAGATTCGCACAGGCATCCCAGAGGCCTCCATCCGGCACAGTGGCGGGGTGTGTCGAAGGCCACACTAGATCTGCCGCCCCCCTTCTGGTCTTGCCACGACGGTGCCTGGCGTGCTACATGTCTATGACTTGTTTGGTTCTTGTCTAAAGAACTCCACCAAGGGCTTCGGCCCAGCCCGCCGGCCACCCGGAAAGCCAAGGAACACCCACTCCTTATTGCTCAAATCGCGTCCAAGATGGCCAAGATGCCCTCGAGATGACCTCCCAGATGCCTCCAAGACGGGCGAGATGGCCAAACTAGATCCCAAGATAGCTCCAATATGGCCTCCAAGACGGTCCCAAGACGCCTCCAAGACCGCCAAGATGGTCCAAGAGAGCCCAACAAGGTTCAATAAGCCCGACGGCCCAGGAGGCCTCCAAGGGGTCCTCCAGGAAAGCCCTAAGAGGCCAACATCGTTGATTTACCGTAGGTCTTTGAAGGATTTCGGCTTTGGCTTCAAAGCGGCGTTCCGACGGCCCAAGACAGCCCCAAAGGCCACCAAGACTGCGCCAAGATCATCCAAGAGGCCTCCAAGATGGCCCCAGGACGGCCCAAGGGGCTCCCAAGACGCCCAAGATGGCCTCCAAGACGACCCTGAAGCAGCGTCCCAAGAGGGCCTCAAGACGACCCATGCACCCATGGAGGCTCCCAAGACGGCTTCCGACGGCGTCAAACGGGCCAGGAACGCCGCAAGACGGCCAAAGGCCCGAAAGAAGCTCCCACGGGGCACAAGGATGCCCCAAAGAGGCCTCCAGGAAGTTTCCAGGAGGTCTCCTCATCCTTCTCCTCCTCCTCCGCCTCCTCCTTTTCCCTCCGTCTCCTCCTCCTCATCTTCGCCCCCTTGGTGTTCCCCGAAAGGCTTCCACAACGGCTGGGGGAACGCATGGTCCAATAGCGTGGCCGAACTTTGCCCAGACGTTTGGCCACATAGGCTATTATGAGAGGCAGGGGGCGACGGTGATTCGCCGTATGCGTCTTCGATCCGCCGCCCCGCTGTGGCTTGCCACAGGGGTGCATGGCGTGCCAAACGTCTGGCAAATTTTTGGTTCTTCTCTGAAGAACTCAGCGTGGGTCTTCGGCCCAGCCCGCCGGCCACCCACAAAACGTACCTCCCGTCGGCTTGTTCGCCCAGAATGGCCTCAAGATGGCCTCCAAGACGACCATGATGGCCTCCCACACGGCCAAGATCACCCCAATAGAGCCCAAGCTGGCCGACAAATGATGCCAAGACGGCCCAAGATGCACTCTCGATGGCCTCAAGATGGCCCAAGACGGCCAAAGAAGCTCCCGAGAGGCCTCCAAGATGGCACAAAAGGCCTCCAAGAGGACCTATAGGAAAACTCGAAGAGGTCTAAGTCATTGATCTTCCGTTGATTGCGTAAATGATGTTGGCTTTTGCGCCATGTTGCGCCATTTCGGCTTTCCGACAGCCCAAAGCAGCCCGAAAGGCCTCCAAGATCACCCAAGAGGCCTCCAATATGGCCCCACGATGGCCCACGAGGCCACACGACGCCCCCAAGAAGGCCCGAAGACGCCCCAAGAGGCGTCCGAGACGTCCAAGATGGCCTCCAAGGCACCTCTTCAGCGCTCCAAGAGGGTCCCAGATGGCAGCAGCACGTCTCCAAGACGGCCCGAGATGCGGCCAAGACGGCCCCAGCTGGCCTCCAGGTGGCCCAGGACGGCCCACGAGGACCCCAATGAGGCCCCCGAGACAGCCCAAGAGGCCTCCGAGAGGTCCTCCGGGAAGGCCCGAAGAGGCCCACGTCATCGTTCGCCCAACGCGTGTGTGAAAGATTGCCGCGTTTGCTCACGCTTGGCCCTCCGACCTCCGACGGCCCAGGCCGGCTCGAGGGGCCTCCAAGATCGCCCCGCGATCACCCGAGAGGCCGCCAAGATGGCCCCCAGAGGGCCCACAGACGGCCCGAGGAACCCCCCCAGATGCTCAGGATGACCTCCAAGACGGCCAACATGGGCCCACGGGACCCTACGATAGCCGCAAGACGCCTCCGCGACTGTCCAGCATGCGGCCAAGACGGCCTTGGATGGTCTCGAGCGGCCCCAAGACGGCCCAAGAGGCCCCCGAGAAGCCTCCGAGACGTCCTCCAGGAAGGCCCGACGAGGTAAAACTCTATAATCTTCCTAAGGTGTTGGAGAGATTGTGGCGTGTGCGGATTTCCAGCGCTCCTACGACCCAAAACAGCCCCAAAGGTTATGTTGCCCCCATCGCACTTAAGGGCCACATTATTCTGGTGCTCGAAATTATTTCTGGTGATCCAGGCTAAAGTAGGTTGGAACATCATAACCCAAAGGCCACCAAGATTCCCCAAAGGGTGCCCAAGAAGCCTCCAATATGCCTCCCCCTGCCGACCTATGAAGCCCCCGAGACTACTCCAGGAGGGCCGCTGGCGGCCCAGGAGACCCCCAAGACGCCCGAGATGGTCTCCACGACGGCCTGGAGGAGGAGGAGGAGGAGGAGGAGGAGGAGGAGGAGGAGGAGGAGGAGGAGGAGGAGGAGGAGGAGGAGGAGGACCCAAGTCGGCCAAGAGACGCCGGCAAGACTGCTTCCGATGGCGTCAGACGGACCAGGACCGCCCCAAGACGGCCAAAGAATCTCCCCAGGAGCCTTTAAAGGCCTCCAAAGGGGCCAAGGGATCTCCCAAGAGGCCCCCAGGAGGCCACAAGAGTGTCTCAAGAGTGCCCTAAGAGGCCTCTCCCTCCTGCTCCTTCTCCTCCTCCTCCTCCTCCTCCTCATACTTGTTCCTTCCTCTCCTCCTCTTGTTCTTTCTCCCCCTCGTGTTTTCCGAAGCGTTTTCATCACGGCTGGGGGAGCACATAGTCCGATGGCTTGATCGAGCTCTGGCCGCAATTTTCGGACACATAGGCTTTTTCAAAAGGCAGGGGGCGGTGGTGATTCGCCGCAAGCGTCTTCGACACCTCAAAACAACTACCTATCTCCCATGCTCGGAACTGTTCCTGGCCTGGCCGGGGATTTTTCGATACCCCAATCAGTGCTTGTACTGAAGGGGTTCTAGCGAATCTTGAAAGATTTGGCGAAAGTTGGCGGCCGATTTCGGTGGGCAGCCGGGTTCCAAAATTCCCGGTTCTGGGTTCCTGGCTTCCCGGTTGCTGGTTCTGGGCCGATTTCGGTGGGCGGCGGGGTTTCCGGGCTTCCTGGTTCCCAAGTTCCTGGTCGATATCCTTATCAAAAGGTCTTAACATCGATCTCATTACCCACGATCGATCGCACAATCGACCTCACTATCGATGTCACAATCGATCTCACTACAGATAGCTAGAGCGATCGCACGATCGATCTCACTGAATCGGTTTCACTATCGGTCTCACGATTGACCTTACTATCGTCCTTACCCTCGATCCCTACCATCGATATCACAATCGATCTCAATATCCAAAACCTCTACTTTCCAAACCATTCAATGATTGGGGTTTCTCTCTGGTATAATGTTCTCCCTTGTCTGAGGGAACGAACGCTCGTCCGACCTTCGAAAACATACATCTGTGATCTGCCGCATCCTGCCCGGGCACGACCCGTTGTAAATTATGGCATGCGGCTGACACGTTTCCCAACAAGAAATGGGTTACACGAGGGGGCTTTCACTGCACCGACCTTACAGACGTGCTTCAGCGGATTGTTGCATGGATTCCTGCCCATGCAAAACCCGAAACGGCAAATGAAAACGAAGCGAATTTCGCGTGGATGTGTTTTCGTCTTCCTTACTGCCCCCCCCCCAAAAAAAACGCACGACATTCGCCTCGAAATCCAGAACGACATTCTCCAGGACACCCACGGGCCCATCCTGTCGTTATCCGATGCTTAGCTTTATGTTGCTCCCATCGTACTTGGACCACATCCCCGAAATAATTTCGAGCACCAGGGAAAGTGTCGAAACAGTGCCGAAACCGTGTCGGGCGAGTGTCTCCCAGGGCCCGACGCGTGAAAGCCCCCGAGTTTCGGTACTTTTTTAGGTGTCCGGCATTCTTTCTGGTGATCAAGGCAAAAGTCGGCTGGAACATCATAAGCTTAGCTTGCCGAATGCACCGGACGGATCAGCCGAGGTCTCGCCCAGGTGCTCACAATGGTGGGCGCCCACGAAGGAAGAGGAGGAGGAGGAGGAGGAGGAGGAGGAGGAGGAGAGGAGGAGGAGGAGTAGGAGGAGGAGGGAGGAGGAGGAGGAGGAAGGAGGAGGAGGGAGGAGGAGGAGGAGGAGGAGGAGGAGGAGGAGAGGAACGGAGGAGGAACAAGTATGAGGAGGAGGAGGAGGAGGAGGAGGAGGAGGAGGAGGAAGGAGGAGGGGACGAGGAGGAGGAGGAGGAGGAGGAGGAGGAGGAGGAGGAAGAGGAGAAGGAGGAGGGGGGAGGGAGGGGGGAAGGAGGAGGAGGGAGGAGGGTTGGTAGGGAGGGAGGAGGAGGGAGGATGGAGGAGGGAGGGGAGGGAGGAGGTGAGAAGGAGAAGGAGGAGGGAGGAGCGAGGAGGAGGGTGGGCGCCTCGTGGGCGCCTCGTGGGCGGCCCCTGCGCTGCGCGGGTCTGCCGGGGCGTCGCCCGGGTGCCCGGCCGTGCTGCCGCGCGATCGGGGGCGCCTCGTGGGCGGCGCCCCGCGCGCGCCTCGGGGGGCGCCCCGCGGAGCTTCGCGCCGCACAGCTTCGCACCACGCTCGGGTCGGGCGACGACGACGACGACGACGACGAGGACAAAGACGAGGACGAGGATGAGGACGACGACGAGGACGATTTCTCCTGTAGAGGGACGTGTCTGACGTAAGTCTTGTGTCCTCTCGCGTGCCCCCTCCAAGCAACTCCAAGATCGGGTCGGGCGAAAGGGGGGGATAGCAGAGGGGGGGGGAGAATCAGCTCACGTAGCTCCTCCTCCTCCTCCTCCTTCTCCTCCTCCTCCTCCTCCTCCTCCGCCATGACACCTGGGTTTGTCGGGCCGGGCGAAAAGGGGGGATAGCAAAGGGGGGGGTTGAGAATCAGCTCACGTAGCTGCTTTCCCCGGCGCCTCCCGGCGCCGGAGGCGGCCATGCATCGAGGAATGGGCCCCTCGGTGGGGCCGAGTCCAGCTGCATGCAGCAAATTTCGCACCCCCCCCTTTCCCAATCCCCCCCTCTCGTCCGGCCCGACACACGGACTGCACCACGCAGCTCGTGCCGCACGGCTCAAACCACACAGCTTGCACCTCGGAGCTTGCGTTAGGTCGGGCGTGTCCCCCTGCAGGCGGATGCTTGGCGGAATATTGGAAATACCCCCCAAATACTCCCCCAAATGCAAAAAAGATCAAACAATCGTCCCCAGACTATTTTTTCCCAACCATCCTGTGGTGTTGGGTCCTCGTTTTGAAGAGACAGCGCCCCGCGTTCCCCCTCCTCTCCTCCTCCTCCCCCTCCTCGCCCTCCTCGCTCCTCCCCCTCCTTGCCTCTGCTCTCGGCACACCCCTCACACGTTTCGTAGCCCCGTAGGGAGCTCCACCGAAGGTCCCAGTGGCACAGCCCGAATGCGGTTCCTCCACCCAGGACAGCGTTTCGTAGCCCCATAGGGAGCTCCACCGAAGGTCCCAGTGGCACAGCCCGCATGCGGTTCCCCCACCCAGGGCAGCGTTTCGTAGCCCCATAGGGAGCTCCACCGAAGGTCCCCAGGGGGGTGCCCGCATCGGTTCCCCACCCAGGGCAGAGCGTTTCGTCAGCCCCAAGGGTGCTTCCACCGAAGGTCCCAGCTCGCACAGCCCGCATGCGGTTCCCCCACAGGGCAGCGCTTCGTTAGCCCCATAGGGAGCCCAACGAATGGTCCCAGGGAACAGCCCGCATGCGGTTCCCCACCGCGGAAGCGTTTCGTGGCCCCTAGGGAGCTCCACCGAAGGTCCCCCAGTGGCACAGCCCGCATGCGGTTCCCCCACCCAGGGACAGCGTTTTTCGGTGGCCCTATCGGAGCTCACCGAGGTCCAGTGGCACAGCCCGCAGCGGTTCCCACCAGGCGCAGGCGTTCGCTCGCGCACCACAGCATCACACGAAAATGCAGCTCCTACCGAAGGCCCCATCACAGCGCAGTTCCCCCATGCCGCCCCCCACACACACCTCCCCCCCACACCAGGGCAGCACTTTTTTTCGTGGGCCCCATCACAGCGCACGGACTCCCCGAAGCCCCAGTGGCGCAGTTATGTCATGCGTCCAGGGCAGCGTGCGTGGCCCCATAGGGAGCTCCACCGAGAGAGAGAGAGAGGGTCCCAGTGGCGAGACAGATTCGCATGCGTTCCTCCCCACACCCAGGTACACACACACAGCTTTTCGTAATTCAAGAGGGTGGGCCCTAGAGAGCCCACGTAAGGTCATATAGTGCGCAGTTCGAGGCGTCCCCACCCACCCTACGTACAGCGTTCGTGGCCCCCATACACGCGAGCACAGCCCGAGACACACACGAGAACATGCGGAGAGACACTAGTAGTGTAGTATGATATGGTTGGGTCTTTCGCCAGGCTAATTTACTATTTTTGAATGTTCCCCCCCATAGAGGGACAGGCCCGATCTAAAGCTTGCGCTACGCTGTTAGCACCGCGGGTCCTCCTTCGCACGGCTTGCACCATGTGTGCTGCATCGGGTAGCTTGCGTCACATAGCCTGCATCGCAAACATTGCCCAACAGATGTTGAACGACTGGGCTTGCACCACATAGCTTCCACCGCATACATGTAGTTGCTGAGCTTACACGTCCACAGTGCAGTAACTCACCGTTTGGCGTCCAGGCTGGCAAACACAGATCTTCGTAGCGAATCCCTCGGACATAACATCATACCCTTCGGGCCACATGCACATGCTCGCGTGCGCGAAAGACAAATTCACTAATGACCTTTGGTTTGTTTTATGACTAAGTCAAGAACGAAATCTTCGAACGACACGTGAAGCACATGAAGCCTTCCAAGCAAACAAAATAAATACCATGCCATGTTTTCCGCGCGCTAATGCTTATCAGCTCCATTACTTAAATGCGTGCAAGAGTTCATCAAGTTATGGTCTTCAGAAGGAAGGCGGCGAACAAGATGGTACCCCCAACAAGTGGACACAAAGTGTATGTTACGGCTTGATTGGGCGAGATGGAACTGCTCAAACGGGAGCCACGAGCCACGAGCCCCAGAAACCACGAGCCACGACTGGAGCCCAACACCAAAGGGCTTTTGATCCTGGGCACTGTTCTGGACGATCCCCCAGGCCCCGAGCTGTCTCCAGACCGGCCGCGCCGATTCTTTTTCGAGGCGCTGGACGTCTGGGTATTCTTTGGCAGACCATCGGTCCGAGAGGCAGCCCCCGCCCCAGAAATAGTCCCAGGACGAGGAGGAGGAGGAAGAAATTAGAGAGGAGGAGGAGGAGGAGGAGGAGGAGGAGGAGGATAGAGCGGACGAGGACGAGGAGGAGGAGGAGGAGGAGAAGAGGAGGAGGAGGAGTGAGGAGAAGAAGGAGGAGGAGAGGAGGAGGAGGAGGAGGATGGAGGAGGAGGATGAGGAGGAGGAGGAGGAGGAGGAGGAGGAGGGAGGATATAGAGAGGAGTGTATGTGAGGAGGAGGATAGAGAGGAGGAGGAGGGGAGGAGGAGGAGGAGGATACGAGAGGAGAGGAGGAGAAAAGGAGGAGGAGGATAGAGAGGAGGAGGAGGAGGAGGAAGGAGGAGGAGGATAGAGAGGAGGTAGGGGGAGAGGAGGAGGAGGAAGGAGGAGGAAAGGAGGAGGAGGAGGAGGGAGGAGGGGGAGGAGGAGGAGGAGGGAGGAGGAGGAGGAGGAGGAGGAGGAGGAGGAGGAGGAGGAGGAGGAGGGGAGGAGGAAGGAGGAGGAGGAGGAGGGAGGATAGAGAGGGAGGAGGAGGATTTTAGAGAGGTAGGAGAGCGATACAGAGGAGGAGGCAGGAGGATAGAGAGGAGGAGGAGGAGGAGGAGAGGAGGAGGAAGGAGGAGAGGAGGATGGAGGAGGAGGAGGAGGAGGAGGAGGAGGAGGAGGAGGAGGAGGAGGAGGAGGAGGAGGATAGAGAGGAGGAGGAGGATAGAGAGGAGGAGGAGGATAGAGAGGAGGAGGAGGAGGAGGAAAAGGAGGAGCAGGAGGAGGAGGAGGAGGAGGAGGAGGAGGAGGAGGAGGAGGAGGAGGAGGAGGAGGACAGAGAGGGCACAGGCGCTACTGGGCTGGAGTGGGCGGGCGCAGGCCCAGAACGTCCGACGTCGTGGGCTTCTCAACGCGTGCGTGCGCTGCTGTCTGCTGCGCGCTGCGCAGCCGCCGAGGCCCGAAGCTGGAGCTTGGTCGACACGCCCTACAGACCGAAGGGAGAGAGAGCTGCGTAATGTAGCGGAACAAAACGTGACATAAACACTCGGAGGTCCGCGCGGACTTCTCGGATCGGCGCTGGGGCCCCCCGGCGGCGCCTCCGGCGCCGACCCCGACGCGCTCCGCGCGCCAGGGAAGGGGGGTCCAGCGCCGATCCGAGAAATCCGCGCGGACCTCCAAGTTTTTATGTTCATGCCACTTTTGGTTCCCCCACGAAGAAAGAGCTGCGTGAGGGCAGCCTGAGAGCTCTTGGGCCTCGTCGGCCCGCGAGGGAGGTCGCCCACGGGGCAGGCTCCGGCCCGTCCTGGGCGCCCAGGCCGAAGCTGAAGCCGCCCGAGGCCGTGGGCGTCCCCAGGTCGGCGAGCTTCTCCTGCAGGGCGGCGAGGGCTCCGAGGAGGGAGGAACTGAACTTTTTGGTTGTTCTGCCGGTCGTGCGGGTTCACGTCTCCGGCGGCGGAGATTCACGCCGCCGCCCCACCGCTGCCGGAGCCCGCTCGGGACTGCCCCCTGCTCCCCACCATCAGATCTGAACTGGGACGGACGCCGTGCATCTACGACACGTCGGCCGCAGTGCTGGCGCGGCGGCCAAGATGGCGTCAGCCGTAGCCGCCGCGGCGAGAAGCAGGCTTGCAACGGATTCGGTCGCAGAGTTCACGTGGCAGAACGGGCCGCTCCACCACTGCTTTCCAGATGAACTTTCTGCACCGCGCTGGGCAGAGAAAGACACAGAGGAAGGGTGGGGGATCGATGGTTGTTTGGCGATGTGCAGTTAGATGTAACATCTCCCCATGTCTGTGTGTATGCATGCATGTATGTATGCATCTACGCATGTACGCATGCATGCATACATGCACGTATGTATGTATGTATGTATGTATGTATGTATGCATGTATGCATGCATGCATGCATGCATGCATGTATGTATGTATGTATGTATCTATGTATGTATGTATGGATGGATGGATGGATGGATGGATGGATCGATGGATGGATGGATGGATGCATTTATGTATGTATGCGTGTGCATATATATATATATATATAAAGAGAGAGATATGTGACCCAGGGTTGGCACCGCCCCAATGCAGATGGGATCGAGCCCCACCCCGCTGGATTGGTACGCCCGTAAGCCTCGCGAAGGTCCTGCGAATGGAATCCCTTCCCCCCTGGTGGTCGCGGCCATGTGGGCGTGGCGTGGTGGGAGGTGCCGGTGCACCCCGCCTCCCTCCCCCTGTGGGTGTGGGGTGGTTCGTCGTCGTCGTCGTCGTCGTCGTCGTCGTCGTCATCGTCGTCGTCGTTCGTCGGCAGCGTCGTCGTTCGTCGGCGTCGTTGGCGTTGGCGTCGGCGTTGGGGTCGGCGTCGGCGTCGTCCCCCCCCCCTCCCCATCCCGTTTCGGGGGTGGTGGTGGCTGTGGAACCCTGGGACACATTCCATGTGGGGGGGGTCTGTGAACCCTCGACCAGGCATGATATGTGTTTGTGCGTGTGTGGAAAGGGGTCTCTTGAAGCTTCTAGAAACCTGCGAAGATTAGGGACCTGCGGGAATCTCCAGTGGCCTCTGGATAACCCCTGCCCCTGGCACTCGGAATGTGTAGCGCTGGAAGTGGGGCTCTTACGAGTGTCACGCCCCCGCCTCTTCACTCCCGCGTCACCCCTCCCAGACTGGGGGCTCACCCATCGCCAGTACCACCCAGTGTCTCATGCTCAGACCTGCTCACATTATGAGTCGCCCACTCCCTCGCAGACAGATTCGCCGACGGACTGACTCATACTCCTTCATGCAGCCATGCTCAGACCCACTCCTACCCAAGCTCGCTTATGCAAAAACGCACCCCTCAGCAGACCCACTCATGTTGCGACCCGCCCACACTCAGACTCGGACTCTGACTCGCTGGTACTCCGTCGCCCTCGTGCCCTCATCACTCGTCTCACCGCGATGCGTCAGGCATCGCGCTCGGGCCTCCAGAAGAGACACCATTATGTGATAGAAGGCCCGCCTGGGAGAGGTGGGCGCGTCCCCCTGCAGAGCCCCATGACCACCGCGATGCGGCAGGCATCGCGCTGGGGCCTTCCAGAGCTGGCTTCTGAGAGTACCCCGAACGCTCTCTGAGTGCCCACGGTCTCTCCGTCACCTTGCATATCAGCTCGTTGGCATAGACTGCGTCCTTGCCCGCTCTGTCGACATCGGCTGCCATTTCTCTAGCCCTGTGCGTCTCTCCTCCGTGCCGTGACGGCTGATTGTGCTCAGAAAGCATGCGTTCATCTTGCTGGCACTCTGCAAGCTGTTGTACATAGCATGGTCCTTACCTACATTTGCGAACTCGCGGAATTGAGCGACAGATTTATCGAAGCTGCAGCTGCCGTTGGCGAACGCGGTTCGGCGCGAGCCGAACAATATTGGCATACCCAAGCCAAGCCTTGCTCGCGAGGAAGGGGGCCCATGCTGACATGGGGACAGCCGTGCTGACCTCTCTCCGATACCCTACACACTTCCCAGAAAGATGCTCTGCAGGCTGGGCAATCCTGAGAAGCCAACCAACTGCTCTCGCACGAGCTTCGCTCCAAACAGCGAGCGGGGACCACACTTCCTTCAGTGACTCGACGGGCTCCTTCTACCACGTTCTCTTTCCGCCCTCCTCCTGCTCGATGCCCGATGCTGCGGGCAGGCTATCCTTGAGACGGATGCCCTCGTCCCCTCGCCGCTTGCAAGGGGGAATAGGTCATCCACTTCGTCGCCAGCTTGAGGCGGGGGGTGCGCGGAGGCGCGGGAGAACGCGGAGCGGGTGTAAGCCACGAGAGAAGACAGACGCCAAGAGGCCCAGGCGTGGAGCGGGTACGTCACAAGGGGGAGAGGAGAAGAAAGAGAGAGAAGAGGGTGGAGAATCAAGCGGCCCAGGGACACACAAAGAAGCAAGCACACATGGCAGGATTCCGAATATGTTGCCCATCTGTGCTGGACGTTCGCCTCCCCCCTCCACTTCCCCTAGTGTTCTCGCCTCCCCCCTGGGAATCGACGATTCTTTGTGTCTGTGTGCTGTGGAGGCCTCCTAAATGGGGTCCGAGTCGATGGGGTCGAAGGATCGCGCCGCATCGTCAATGCATCGGCGACGCATCGGCGACCCATCCGCGACGTTGGCGTGGGGAACATCGGGCTCCACATCGAGCCGCATCGTCGATGCATCGAGCCGCATCGTGACCCATCCGCGACGTCGGCGTAGGGAACATCGGGCTCCACGTCGAGCCGCATCGTCGATGCACCGGCGATGCGGCGCGATCCGCCGACCCCGTCTGCTCGGACCCCACTTTAGGAGGCCCAGGGTCGGCGGTGGACAGACCTCCCTTTCGTAAACCTCCCCTTAGTGAACCTCCCCTTAGCAGACCTCCCCTTAGTAGACCTCCCCTTAGCAGACCTCCCCTTAGCAGACCTCCCTTTAGTAAACCTCACCTGAGTAAACCTCCCCTTAGCAGACCTCCCCTGAGTGAAAAACGGCCAATTCCTGAATCGACGTGTCGGGGTTAGGAGGTCTACCCAACTCCGATGGGAGTGCCTTCCCCTCCTGAGCGAAGCGGGGGCGGCGGAGGACGGGGGAGGAAGGGCGAAGGGAGACGCAGCCGCCCGAGCCCCGAAGGCCTCCCGCTGCGGCTCCCCATGCTCTTCCCTCCCTCCCGCTTCCCGGGCCTCCGCCCGTCGCGGCTCTCTCCAGCAGGGAGGAGGAGGAGGAGGAGGAGAAAGAGGAATAATAATAATGAGAAGAATGATAAGAAGAAGAAGAAGAATAATAATAATACTAAGAAGAAGAAGAAGAAGAAGAAGAAGAAGAAGAAGAAGAAGAAGAAAAGGAGGACAAGGAAGAGGAGGGGGAGGATGATGAGGACGAGGAGGAGGTGGAGGAGGAGGAGGAGGAGGAGGAGGGCGGTGATCAGGGGAAGGAGGAGGAGGAAAAGGAGGAGGAGGAGGAGGAGGAGGAGGAGGAGGAGGAGAAGGACGAGGAGGAGGAGGAGGAGGAGGAGGAATAATGGCCCGACAACGACCCGCGGGAGACCCGCGGGAACCAGAAAAGAACCCACCGCGTGATCGTTACCAGCAGGGATGGCCCATTGGTCTTGCTGCCCGTCAGGGCGGGC
>CAUYUJ010014302.1:114338-129338 GCA_963575745.1 Prorocentrum cordatum
CACCTCCAGGTCATCCTTGGCAATAACAAAACCAAGCCCTTCACAGCAACTGCCGCGGCCGCCAAAGAAGAGGCCAAGCCAAGAGGCCCGTGGAGCCGTCCGCGGGCCCGACAGGCCCGCCGCCGAGGCGGTCAGACAGCTCAAACGCCAGGCAGCACGCCGAATTGGCGGACGGGTGCCACATGGACCACCGACCCCTGAACAAACATCGGTTTTAAGCGAGGGAAGTTTAAATCCAATCTTGAGATTTACCTCGGCACCGCTGTTTTAAACTAGTTTTTAAAACGATAGCCAAGACCCATAAAATGAATAAATATGTACCTTGGTGGGGCAAATCTACGAGTGAATGCGGTCCACTGTCGCCAGCCTGAAACAATTCCGTAGGGGTGGTCTCAAACACTGGGGGGCCCACCCACGTCTGAACAACAATCCGAAGGGGAGCCGGAGAAACCAGGGGACTCCCCCCTCTAACCACCCGCCCAAAGGATCTGCAGGTCCAGACAACCCCCCTGTCGCAAGAAAACACCGACCCCCCCCCCTGGGCTATTCGCCGTTATCGTCGCAGCCCGTCCTTCTCCTCCTCCTCCTCCTCCTCCTCCTCCTCCTCCTCCTCCTCCTCCTCCTCCCCCTCCTCCGCCCCCTCCTCCTCCTCCTCCTCCGCCTCCTCCTCCTCCTCCTCGTCCTCCTCCTCCTCCCACCTCTTCTCCTCCCCCACCTCATCGATGCTCCTCGAGACGCCCGGCCCACGGACCCGGGGAGCCCCCGCCCCGAGGGCGCCCCCTCGCGGGCGGCTCCTGCCGCACGGGCCAGGCGGAGTCGCTGTCCGCCGCCGCCTCCAGCGCGTTGAGGCGCTCGTCGAGCATGTTGATCTCGAGCACCGCCTCGGGGAGCGCGTGCCAAGACGAGGCCAGGACGAGGAGGACTTCGGGTGGGGAGCAGAAAGGATCGAGCATCTCTGGGAGCCGGCGGCCCTGGAGGACGTCTCGGGCGCCGCGGCCCTCTCACAGCGCTCCCGAACGCCCTGAGAGCGTTCTGGAACGCTCTGGAGCGGACGTCTCCTCGTCCTAGCCCCGTCCGACGTGCTCCCGACGACGGTCGAAGTCGACGTTGTCGCTGCGGTGGCTTCGTGGGCGTTCCTGGGGGGGGGGGGCTCTCGTCGCTGCGGCGGGGCGCGGCTCGGAGAGCCATGGCCGCCGCTTGGACGTCCACTGCCCGTGCATGTTCGAGTCTCGTGCTTCAAGATGGCCCAAGATGCTCCTCGAGTGTCCCCGCCGAGAACACGGGCACAGGGCTGAACCTACACGGTGTTTTTCGTTTTCGTTGTGTTTTCGCTTTCCCTCGCCTTGTCTTAAATCCGCCTTTAGCCCAAAACGAAATCGAAACGAAAACGGCCCACGAAATCGCCAAACCACCGTTTAGGTCCACCCCTGCACAGGCACGCGTCCGAGCGATGCCGAGAGAGCTGGCCGGGATGAACTCCGGGAGGGGCCCCGAGGACGGACCTGGAGCGGATCTTGATAGGGCGAGCGGACCCAGACCCACAGCGTCCTGAGCAAAGACAAGGGGTGTCGCAACTCCAAGATGGCTCAACCTTGCCCCAACGAACACCCAACGGCCCGCAACACGACCCCAAGAGGCGCCGGGGAAAGCTTCCACGACGCCATAGAGAAGGCACGGAGGCCCTCCTGGAAGGCCAAAGTCATTCGAAGCTCGAGGGGACTTGTAAGCTAGGTTGTTGAATCTGTTGAGCATCCTAGGCCAATCGGCAACGAACATGCGAAGAGGACGTCGACGGATGCACAGAGATGCCAAATAGCCCAGAGAGGGCCTCCAGGAGCCCCCCAGGCGGCCCAAGACAGCTCCATCGAGAGGCCCCAAGACGGCCAAAGAGCAGCTCAGGGCAGCTCAAGAAAAGGCCCAGTACCCCAAGAGACTCCCAGGACAGCCGATGGGGGGGCTCCCCAGACGGCCGAGAGGGCCCGAGACAGCACCAAGGCGGCCCAGGAACCCCAAGACGACCCAAGAGGGCACAGCAGGAGCCCAAGACAGCCCCTGGACGCCCCCGAGGAGGAGGAGAAGGAGGAGGAGGAGGAGGTTTCGCGGGGGAACAAGTATACACCAGACCGCCCCGACGTCGTCCCCGACCCTCGAAAAGTCGTAGGATTGAAAAACGGCCCGCCACTGGTCATGTATTTGTTCCAGTTTCCGAGGTAGGGTAGAGAATCAGCTCACGTAGCTGATTTTCCCAGCGCCTCCCGGCGCCGGGAAGGCGCCCCTGTATCGAGGCATGGGCCCTGCGGCGGGGCCGAAAAAGCAGCTGCATGCAGCAGACTTCGTAACCCCCCCTTTCCCTATCCCTTACCAGCCTCGAACGTATCCCTATCCCTAAGATTGACACGCCAAAAGGCGATGACAATCTTAGAGATCCGCCCTCCAAAAATAAGGGAATCCCTGAGCTTGGCATCGTGACGAGGAGGTGCCCAGCATAGGGACAGGGACATGTTCCAGGCTGGCAAATTCCCCCCCCCCCCCTCTCGTTCGGCCCGAAGCTCGGGAGGCACGGGCGGGTTGTCGCAGGAGAAGTGGCCGCAGCGGGGCGCGGCGCCGCTTTTTTCCCTCGCGGAGCGGCACGCGGCGGCCTCTCCCGCGGCGCGGGGGCGGCCGCCCTCAGGAGCCCGCGGCCATGGCCAGCTCGTCCTCGTGGACGGCCCGGGGGGGCTGCAGGTCGAGCTCCCGGAAGAGGTTGGCGTAGGCGGCGATGAAGCTCTTAACCCAGTTCTTGACCACCTCCACGGGCACCCAGTCGTCCAGCTCCTCCACCTGCAGCGACATCAGCCCCATGTTCTCCCCGATCTGCTGCATCATGTCGAGGAACCCCTGCTGGTCGATGTGGGAGGAGATCTGGTACGGCTGCAGCAGGTCGTACAGAGTCATCACTGTGTCCCTGGATGCAAACCGAACCGAAGGGCTAGCCGCAAACGTAAAGAAGGAATCACCCTGCAACACCAGCAAGACAACCCAGTCCGCGAAAAGGTCCCGGCCCTGCTCGTCCTTAATTACGTCCCACAGCTCGACATCGCACTGGGCTTTCAACTTCGACAAGAAATCGAGGTCTCCCACAATCCGCTTGCGCTCGTTGCAGAACTCTGCGAAGTCGAGAAGCTCCTGGAACGTGACGCCGCCGTCGTGGTCCGCGTCTAGCTTCCACAACGTGGCTATGTGTCGCAGGTCGAGATTGGCATCTTGTGGCGGCTGCAACTCGCGCACCTGATCCAGGTGCAGCTTGTCCCTAGCCTTCAGCACCCGCGAGAATTCGCTCTGCTCCGGGGACCCCGCACAGGGCCGGAGCATAGGGCCCGCAAAAGTGAGTGTAGAACAATGCGCGCTGCCAGTTGTCGCCACTCTGTTGCGCCCCTGGGGAGTAACTAGACCGCGCCCTCCATGGGTGCCTCCAGGCGTGCAACTGTCCCCACGGCGATGCGCCGTGCGGGAATCCAGCGGGGTGGCGCCCCACTGACCGCGCCTCCCCTGACTGCTGCCAGGCGCGCAGCTGTCCCGACCCTGCTGCGCCCCTGGCGGACCCAGCGGGGCGGCGCCGACCTTGGATCAAGAGTTAGACCGCGCCCTCCGCGAGTGCTGCCAAGGCGCGCCCCCCGTCTCCACTCCGCCTCGCCCCTGAAGGGTCCAGCGGGGTGGCGCCCAGCACGTA
The DNA here is from genome assembly GCA_963575745.1 of Prorocentrum cordatum. Lineage (NCBI taxonomy): Eukaryota > Dinophyceae > Prorocentrales > Prorocentraceae > Prorocentrum > Prorocentrum cordatum. The sequence goes on from CAUYUJ010014302.1 coordinate 118,048, forward strand.
CTCCAGATTTCGTAATAAAAGGGAGGGGGTCTGGACCCTCCAAGACAAGCCATTTCAGACCTCCCCCGTGGGAGAACCCTCCAAAACATCGTCCCCAGACCCCCCAGGCCCTCCAAGATAGCCTGGAAGAGACCCCCCCCCGAAATGAGACCCCCCTCCCTTTATTTCGAAATCTGGAGTGCCGAACCTGGGCCGCGCCCTCGGGCTCTGCTGGGCGCGCGGCCGTCGCCACGCGGCCCGCGAGCAGCCCGGAGGGAGGTGCCGCTCCACGCAGCGCAGGACCGGACTGCGCCCCTCGGACGGTGCGGCCGGGCGTGCAGCGGTCACCACTCCTCATGCGACCCAGGGGGGGGTCTGGCGGGGTGGCGCTCCACGCACGAGCATCGTTTACTCCAGATTTCGTAATAAAGGGAGGGGGGTCTCGTTTCGGGGGGGGTCTCTTCCAGGGTATCTTGGAGGGCCTGGGGGGTCTGGGGACGATGTTTTGGAGGGTTCTCCCACGGGGGAGGTCTGAAATGGCTTGTCTGGGAGGGTTGAGACCCCCTCCCTTTTATTACGAAATCTGGAATAACCGATCCCCATCCCAAGCGGCGTGGCCTGGGCCCCATTGGCCGATTGACCCCCCGAGATGGGGGTACAGGTCGGTCTCTTCGGGCTTCGAGGGGTGTATCCCCGACTGGGGTGGTAAGTTGGTGGGGGCCTCGAAGGGGATGGAGATGGGGATGGGGATCGGTTAACCGAGACCGAATGCAGATGAAAACCAGATCGCGCCCTCCCTGGGTGCTGCCGGGCGTACAGCTGTCGGCACTTCACTGCGCCGCGGCCCCGGCGGGAGGGTCCGGCGGGAGGACGCCCCGCGCGGATCGAAGCTGGACCTCGCCCTCCCTGGGTGCCGCCCGAAGTGGAGGTGTTCTCACTTTGCTCCGCCCCTGGGGGTCCAGCAGAATGAAGTGCTGGGCAACTCCAAGCGGGTCCTCATCCCCCCTGGTGCTGCGTGGCGGTCGCGCGCAGTTCATTCTTCCCTTGTCCTCCCTCCCCTTCGTTATCGCAGCCCCCGGCACTCGCGCAAGGGCGTTCGAGCGATTTCGATATCCGCGCGCGCAGAGTCCGCTTGGTACAATTTCGTGAACATGTTGATAACATATAGTTCCCATGTAGATTCGCAAGAGCGCGCGCAAATTTTGTTGGAGCACCCGCGTTGCGAAACCACGAGTTTTAACGTGTATGTTGCTATCCTTCCGAATCCTGAGGCTTTCGAAAGATTCCGGCATGCGCGCGCGACGACTCGCGCGCGCACTTCCACTCATTGTTTGCAAAGGAATCATGGAAACTTGTGATTTCTGATAAACGAGCGCGCGCAGAATTTTTGTTGGCGAAGGCTAGCGTAGGGGGTCGATGCCGGCTCGGCTGGGATGGTATGAGTTCATGTTGAGGATGGGCGGCGGGGCAGCGCATGTAAATTGCAACGCGGAAGCATGTAAACCTGGGGGGGGTGGGGGGGCAGGGTAGAGGAGTCGATCCTCTTTTTTGTGGCAAAAACTGGCTTCTCTGCACCGCGCTCGACCACCTCCACTGCTCGCGCAAACGTCCCACCCGCCCACCCGCAACTTGGTTTGCAAAAAACACGCGGTGGCGATTGCGATGCATGCTTAGCGTTGGCTGGTGCATCCCTGCGGCCGCGCCAACCTTAGATTGCGCGCGCAGCGGCCAGCTAGTTTGGCGCCGCCGACGCGGCCGCGGCGGCGCTGACCGCTGGGCGCGTCCCAGCGGGCACTTCATTGCGAGTCGGCGACATGGGCGGGCGCGGCATCGCGGCAGCGCCGGCTGCGGTAGACGCGACGATGACACAAGCGATGCTGGCAACGATGTTCGCCCCGACGAAAGCGCGGACAGCGCGGGCGCCGATGCTGGTCGCGCCGACGACGATGACGGCGCCCCCGCGTCGTTGATGGAGGTTTTGGAAAAAGTTCGACATGCGCGCGCGGCCGACACGTGGAGAGTGGCCCGCATGGCATTATGTGATGCGGATCGGGCCCCACCCCAGCACGCGCGCAAGGGCGCGCGAATGATGTCCGCATGCGGCGCCAGACATATGTTGTTTTGGACATTCGGTTTTGAAATCCGAACGAAGCCGAAGGTTTTTGAGGATTTCGGCGCGCGCGCCACGACGCGCGCGCGGGCACGTCGTCCCATGTTTGGCAAAGGGTTCTCGCGACAGCGCGCGCGCGCAGGCGCTCGAACGATTTGGACATGCGCGCGCCGCGCGAAGCCCGTTTGGTGGCATTTGCTGAACATGTTGAGAAAAAAAACGATGGTTTTCTTAAGAATTCGCAGGGGCACGCGCGCGCTTCTGAAAGTCAGCGTTGCGAAGCCGTTTTCCAAAACAGCAATGACGCTCGATGTCGAAGCCCGTTGGAAACCTAAGTTTTCCTAAGGATTTCGGCGCGCGCGCGACGACGCGCGCGCGTGCACTTATATATATATATATATATATATATATATATATATATATATATACATACATACATACATACATACATACACACATGTATACACATATATAAATATACATTTATGTATATATATATATATATATTAGTTGTTATTCGTATTAGTACTCTTTTTCTTCAAAGGAATCTGGGAAACTTCTGATGCTTGGCAAGCGAGTGCGCGCGCAAAACATTTGTTGCACGCAAAAAATGGCGTGGGGGGGGTCGATGCCGGCTCGGCTGGGAGGGTATGAGATCATAGCTCGGATGGGCGATGGGGCAGAATCATATGTGAATTGCAATGCGAAAATGGGGCCGATAAACCAGGGGGGATCTCAATTTTTTAAGAGAGGAGCACCGATGTGATGCAACCTATTTCGTGCATTTTAAGCGGTGCAATGTGTGTGGTGCTACCCACGCGGTGCAACATAGGTTGTGCGCTCTGCGTGGTGCAGGCTACGTTGCGCAATCCACGCGGTGCAATTTTTGCGGTGCAAGCTATGTTTTGCCAGGTGTGGTTCACTCTATGCGGTGCCAACTATGCGGTCAATCATGGCGTTGCAGTCTATGCGGCGCAACTTTTTTACATGCGAGTTGACGCAGCCCATGATCTTGCAAACGTCCCGCCCACCCACGCGCAACTTCGTTTGCGAAACCCACGCGGTGGCGATTGCGATGAGTGCTTGGCGCTGGTTGGTGCGTCTCCTCGGCCGCGCCAATCCTAGCGCGGGCGCAGCGGCCAGCTAGCTAGGCGCGGCCGACGCGGCCGCGATGGCGCAATGTGTATCCCAGCGGGCACTTCACTGCGAGTCGGCGACTTGGGCGGGCGCGGCATCATGGCAACGCCGACAGCGGTAGACGCGGCGATGGCAGCAGCGATGCTGGTGGCGATGTTCGGAGCGACATCTGCGCGGCCTGTGCGGGCGCCGATGCCGGTCGCGCCGACGACGATGACGGCGCCCTCTCGTCGGCGATGAAGGTTTTTAAAACAGCTCGGCATGCGCGCGCGGCCGACGCGCGGAGAGTGGCCCGCGTGGCATTATTCGACGCGGCTCGCCCCCCCCCCCCCGCCCCCCCCCAAAAATGCCCAGACGGCCCCTCCCCCCCAAGGGCGCGCGAGCGATTTCGGCGCGCGGCGCCAGAGGCCCGTTTGGCAGAATTCCATCAGCAGGTTGAAATACCAATGGTTTTCTTCAGGATTGCCAAGAGCGCGAGCGCAGGCTATTTTGAGAACTGGCGTTGCGAAGCCATATGCGTGCATTTGATGTCGGGGCGCTCGGTTTTGACGTCGGAGCGAAACCGCAGGTTTCTGAAGGATTTCGGAACGCGCGCGCGAGGGCGCGTTTCTGAAGGATTTCGTTTTCTGAAGGATTTCGAAATCCTTCAGACACCGAGAGTTCCTGAAGGATTTCGAAACCTACGCGGTGGCGATTGCGGTGAGTGCTTGGCGATGGCAGGTGCGTCTCCGCGGCCGCGCCAACCCAGGCGCGCGCGCGCGGCGGCCAGCTTGTTTGGCGCGACCGCGGCGACGTTGACCGCTGGGCACATCCTAGCGGGCACTTTACTGCGAGTCGGCGACTTGGGCGGGCGCGGCGTCATGGCAACGCCGACAACAGTAGGCGCGAATATTATGAATGCAACGATGCTGGGGGCGATGCTGGCAGCGACGGCGGCGCGCCCAGCGCGGGCGCCGATGCCGATCGCGCTGGCGATGACGACGGCGCCCGCGCGTCGGCGATGGAGGTCTGTGGAGGAGTTCGACGCGCGCGCGGCCGACGCGTGGAGAGAGGCTCGCGCGGTATAATCTCACTCGGATCGCCCCCCCCCCCCCCCCCCCCCCCCCAGCAAGCGCGCAACGGCGCGGGGGTGATTTCGGCGCGCGGCGCCAGAGACCTGTTTGGTAGATGGTAGACTTCCATGAACAGGTTGAATCCCTGCGGTATTCTTGAGAATTCGCGAAAGCACGAGCACGCGCTTCTGCGAAAACTGGTGTTGCGAAACCGTGAGTGTGTATATATATATATATACACATGCACATGTGTTTTGGACACTCGGTTTTGAAAGCGTTCCGTGGATTTCGGCACGCTGATGCCGACGCGTGTTTTACCTGAGGTTCTCGACGGATTTTGGCGTGCGCGCGCGACGACGCGCGCGCACTTCGTCGCTTTTTTGGTTCAGGGTTCTCGCGACGGCACGCTCGCAAGGGCGTTCGAGCGATTTCGACAAGCGCGCAAGCCCCGTTTGGTAGCATTTTCTGCACCTGATGTTTTAAAATGGGTTTTCTGAAGCACGCGGGCGTTTTTTTATATGTTAATATATTGTTTGAAACATCCGTGTTGCGAAACCATGTTTGTAATATGTCTTCTGGCCACTCAATATTGAAATCCTGACAAAGCCGCAGGTTATTTGAGGATTTCGGCATGCGTGCGCGACGCCGCGCGCGCGTGCACTTCGCCGCGTTTTCTGCAAGGGGTTCCTGAAGGCGGATGATCTTTGATAAACGAGCGCGCGCGCACATCCAGAAGATGGCGGGGGGGGTGGGGGCGATGTCGGCTCAGCTGCGACGGTGCGAATTCACAACTAGGACGATGGGGCAGAATCGCATGCAATTTGCAGCGCGGAGAAGGGATGATCCCAGGGGGGTAGAGTTTTTCTGTATTTTAAGGACGGAGAACTCGCTTGTGGATCTCGCAGTTGTTGGCTCCGCTGCTCGCGCCATCCTCGCACCCACCCGCCCGCAATGCGCCTTGCAAAACACGGGCGGCGGCGATTGCCATGAGTGCTCGGCGTTGGCTGATGCATCTCCGCGGACGCGCCAACCCGTGCAGGCACTTGCGCACGGTTGCCAGCTAGCTTGGCGCGACCGGCGCGGCCGCGGTGGCGCTGACCGATGGGCATATCCCAGCGGGCACTTCCGTGCGGGCCGGCAACTTGGGCGTGCGCGGTATCATGGCAACGTTGACAACAGTAGACGCAATGATGATAGTAGCGATGCTGGTGACAATGCTGGCAAAGACGGCGGCGCGGCCAGTGACGTCGCCGACGTCGATCACGCCGACGACGATGACGGCGTCCTCGCGTCGGTGATGAAGTTTTTGGATGGAGTTCGACATGCGCGCGCGGCCGACGCACGAGAGTGGCCCGCATGGTAGTCTTTGGCTCGGACCGTGCCACTCCCAGCACGCGCGCAAGGGCGCGCGAATGATTTCGGCATGCGGCGCGAGAGGCCCGTTTGGCAGAATTCCATGGCAAAGTTTAAATCCATGGTCTTCTCAAGAACTCGCAAGAGCGCGAACGCAGTTTGTTTGAGACGTGTTGTTGCGAAGCCATTTGCTTGTTTACATGGTTTCGTTCCAATCGGTTTTGAATTCCGAACGCAACCCAAGGTTTATGACGGATTCTGGCATGCACACGCGACGACGCGCGCGCTTGCACTTCGTTCACTGTTTTGCAAAGGGTTCTCGCGACAACACGCGCGCAAAGGCGTTCGAACGATTTCGACATGCGCGCGAAACCCGTTCGGTTGTATATAATGAAACGGCTTTCGCAATAATCCGGAAGAACGCACGCATCTGTGGTTTGCAAATCCGTGTTGCAAAACCATGTGTTTGTGTTCGGGACACTCGGTTTTTTAACCCACACAGAACCTAAGGTTTTGGAAGATTTCGGCACGCGCGCGCGACAACGCGCACGTGTGCAGTTCGTCCCATGTGTTGCAAAGGATTCCTGGGAACTGATGATCGCTTGATGAAACAGTGCGCGCGCATAATGGGTCTTGCTAACAGAATGACGGGGGGGTCGCTTCCGGCCCGCCGCGGATGGTGTGGAGTCATAGTTGAAACGGACGAGGGGGCAGAATCACATGCAAACTGCAATGCGGAAGGGGATACCGATTATTGGGAGGGGACAGCTTACTCTTTTCCACGAAATGAGAATCCAGGGCAGCAGCGAAGCGGCGCCGGGCCGGCGACGGCGGCCACATGCACAGCCGCCAGAAGATAACCCCCAATCGTAAGTATGGTTTGGGAAAAGTGGGTGCCCGTGGCCTCCCCGTCTTGGTTTTTCGCGTGGTGTCGCTGGTCCGTTCCTGTGCTACTCCGCCCTAGCTGAAAGAGAAGTATGCAACCCACCTGCGGGGCGGGGAAGACAAAACTCCACCCACTCCCCCTCCTGAGGGGGCAGTCGGCCTTTGGGACATGACGCGAGCCTCGGGCGGCAGTTCGGGACGATCCTGGCACCCCCAGACAGCTCTCGATGAGGCGCAGCTGATGGAAAGCACACGGTGACCCCAACACCTTTCAAAAACCCTAACCCTCTACTCGCCTCCCTCTCCCTCTTCCTCCTCCTCTTCCTTTTCCTCCCCTCCTCCTTCTTCGTCCTCCTCATCCCTTCTCCTCCTCCTCCTCCTCCTCCTCCTCCTCCTCCTCCTCCTCCTCCTGCTCCTCCTCCTCCTCCTCCGCCTACTCCTCCTCCACCAACCCCCCGCGAGAGGAAAAGGGTGCAATAGCAGCTGCATCAGCCAGACCACCAGGAACCCCAGGCCTTGCTCAAGGTCCCCGAGTCTGCAGGTAGCCCAACAGCGGCGAGTCCTTGGTAGAATGCGGAAGGGAACCACTGCAGCGCACCTCTTACGTGCCCCTCCTCTTCCTCCTTCTCCTCCTCTTGTTCTTATCTCGACCTTCTCCTCCTCCTGCTCCTCCTTCCCCACTTTCACCTCTGCCCCTGACGTCATTGTCGTCGCCGTCGTTGTCCTCTCTCTCATCTGCACTATCATCATCACCACTGATGATCAGCACAATCATCACCACCACTGGCAGCATCGTCACCACCACTATCATCACCGTCTAATCATCATCCACGTCATCATCCTTCTTCCACTTCCTCGACCCTCATCGTCGTCCTCCTGCTCCTCCGCATCCTGCTCCTCGTCTTCGTGATCCTGCTCCCTCTGCCTCTCCGTCCCACCACCCTCTTCGTCCTCACCCTCCCGCGCCTGAGGATGGAGAGAGGGAAGGAGGAGGGGAAGAAGAGGGAGGAGGGGGGGATGGAAGAAGAAACGAGAGGGAGGAGGTGGAGGATGACGCAAGGAATGGGGCCCCCTCGTCCTCCTCCTCCTCCTCCTCCTCCTCCTCCTCTCCCTCCTCCTCCTCCTCCTCCTCCTCCTCCTCCTCCTCCTCCTCTCCCTCCTCCTCCGCCTCCTCCTCCTCCTCCTCCTCCTGAGAAGGCTAGTCGGTTTTCAAATCGCAACTACAGGGCCTCAGGCGGCCGTGCCAGACGAAGTCCACGCGCCCCCGGGCGCCTCCTCGACGAGGAGCAGCGGATGGAAAGCACCTCGGGGCGCGAGAGCCTCCAGAAACATCCAGAAGCCACCGGGAACCTTCCACCACCCCCCTCCTTCACGTTGCCTCTGTCAGCCTTCTTCCTCTTCCTCCTCCTCCTCGTCCACGAAGTACACGAAATGAATACGACTTCCCTCTCTCCCCAGAAGACCCCGAGGTGGCAGCCTGCCCCGCTTTTCCGCGTACCGTTTTACACATAGGATCCCAAAGTGGTGGTCGGTTGTATTTTATGTTGATCCACTCCAGACGTCTCCGGTGTTTCCAGCATGGCGCTCCCGCTACAGCGTTGGCTCCGTTATCTGGCTCTCAGCCATTCCAAATCATAATCCCGCTGCAGCGCTGACCTCACTGTTTGTTGCGGATGTTCCAAGTCGCGATCCCGTTAAAGATTGGCTCTCATTTTTCGCTTCCGCTCTTCCTGAACCGTCCCTTTGCATGTAACGTCTCTCATCATGTCTGGTAATTATCCCTCGGAACCTGTTGTCTAAGCCAATCGTGTTCTCGACCAACGCTGGCTCTCATTTTACGTTTCGGGTGTTTCCACATCGTCCTTTGCATGTCCCGTCCTGCGTCATGTCTGGTTTCCCACAGAACCTGCTGTCGAACAGGAGCCGTGTTCTCAACCCGACGACGCTCAGCCGTGCTCTTCTCCGCCATGCCACGCTTTGCGCTACCATGCATCCCGTACGCTCTCGTCATCCTTGCCCTGCTCGACATCCAACTGTGCGAAGAGAGAGAGAGAGAGAGAGAGAGACGGCCTGCACCAGGGCAAGGGATAAGAGGGCGGAGTAGGACGTCAGATGCGACGTTTGCGCATCTGGCTTGTCCTCCTCCCTCCTTCTTCTCCCCTTCCCACTGTAGTATGAGAGCGAGGGCTAGGACCTCAGATAAGACGCTTGTGCACCTGGCTTGTCCTCCTCCCTCCTCCCTCTCCCCCTCCTTCTCATTCCTCTCCCTCCACAGTTACTCAATATGAATACTACTCTCCCTCTTCCCCTGATGACGGCGTGGGGGTATTCGACCCCCCCCCCCCGCGTACTGTTTTTTTACACACTGGTTTCCCCGGAGTTCGGTTTTCGCCTGCATGTTTTTCCAAAATGCTGCTCTCGCTGAGGCGCCGGCCTCATTTTCGGGCCCCGCTCGTTCCGAATCGTGCTCCCGCTGCAGCGCTGGCATCATTTCCGCCAGCGCCTGCACGCCCGAGCCGGCGCCCGGGCCCGCGCTGGGCCGGATCCGGTTCTGGCCGGCGCCGGAAATTCGAGTCCCGAGGCGGCGCCGAAAAAAAAACATTCCAATACACATTTTTCTTTTGAAAATGCTGAGTTTCTGCTTCCGGCGCCCGGGGAAGCCTCCCGGGCCGATTCCGACGCCCGGGCCGGCGCCCGAGCCGGCGCCCGGGCCGGCGCCCGAGCCGGCGCCCGGGCCGGCGCCTGGGCCCGGTCCGGAGCCGGTTCCGGCCGGCGCCGGAAAATCGAGTCCCGAGGCGGCGCCGAAAAAAGGCGACTCCAATACGCATTTTTCTTTTCGAAAATGCTGAATTTCTGCTTCTGGCGCGTCATTTCCCGTACCATGCCACGGGGTGCAATGCAATGCTAGGTTGATGCTACGCTTCGCGGTGCTCTTCTACGCCATGCCATGCCGTGCTCTACAATGCATCGCGTACCCTTTCGGGATCATTGCCGTGCTCGACATCTAACTGTGCGAGCAGAGAGGGGATCTGCGCCATGGTAAGGGATGGGAGGGAGGGGTAGGATGTGAGATATGACGCGAGTGCACCTAGCTTGTCCCCCTCCTCCTCTCTCTTCTCCCCCTCCCCCTCCCCCTTTTCTCCCTCCTCCCCTCCTCCTCCCTCCTCCCCTCCTCCTCCTCCTCCTCCTCCTCCTCCTCCTCCTCCTCCTCCTCCTCCTCCTCATCCTCCTCTCCTCCCTCCTCCTCCTCCTCCTCCTCCTCTCCTCCTCCTCCTCTCTCCTCCTCTCTCCTCCTCCTCCTCCTCCTCCTCCTCCTCCTCCTCTCCTCCTCCTCCTCTCCTCTCCCTCTCCTCCCTCCCCCCCCCCCCACTGCTCCCGCCCCCTGGTCCTGAATGGAGCCCGCCGCTCCCATGGGCACCCCTCCGCCCCGGCTCGCGCGGGCGGCCGCGCGCGCCGGCGGCGGCCGCGCGCGGGGCGGGGCGCCTTCCGCCCGCTCCGACGAGCCAGCGCGGCCGCGGCACGGGGATCGTAGTTAAAGGGGCCCCAGGACACACAAATAAATACACAAACAGACCATCATATTCCAAATATTGTCCAATATTTTCTGGGCTTTTGCTTCCCCCCCACTTCCCATATTTCCTTAAATTTTCCTTGGGATCGTCGATTAATTGTGTCTGTGTGTTTTTTTCCCTCCTGAGTAGTTAGGTTGCCGCCATGGCACCTCAGGACCACATCCCAGGAAAGGTTCTCGAGCACCCAGCAAAGTATCGAAAGAGCGGCGAACGAGTAATTATCGCCTCCCGGGGCCCGACGCGTGAACCCCCCCCCCGTTTCGGTACTCTTCCGGTGCTCGGGATCCCGTCTGGTGCTCAGGGCTAAAATAGGTTGGAACATCAGAAGTCGCGGCTCGGGTGCCGCGGCTGTGTGTAAGTGGCGGTGGCGGCGCGTGTGCCGCGAGCCCCACCGGTTGATGTGTGTGGGCGGCGTTGCCCTCTCAAGCATCAGGAACCATGCGTAATTACACATACACACACTGCTCATCTATAAGCATTCGAAAGTTCTTTGTTTTTTGGGGGGCCGAGATGCTCTCATGTCGAATTGTTCTATCCTGGGCCTCTTCCGGCGCGTGTGCGCGCGCGGTGGTGGCGGCCGCGGTTGCGCTTGTGGTGGCGGCGGGGGCAAGCGCGCGCGCCGGAGCGCGCGGGCGCACCCGCGTGCAGAGCTGCCCTGCCATCCGCCAGGTCTTGGACGCCACAAGCGTAGGTGTGAAAGGGGCCCTGGAGCACACAAATACATACACACACAAATCACAGGATTCCCCATAGTTTCCCATATTTTCTGGGTTCGGGAGGAGGCGGGGCCCGCACTTGGCATGCCTCCACGCTGGGCCAGCGCAAGCCCGGCTTCCGTGCCCGCCTCTCCTTCTCCTCCTCCCCCTCCTCCTCCTCCTCCTCCTCCCCTCCTCTCCCCCTCCTCCCTCCCCCTCCCCTCCTCCCTCCTCTCCTCCTCCTCCTCTCCTCTCCTCCTCCTCTCCTCCTCCTCCTCTCCTCCTCCTCCTCCTCCCCCCTCCCCTCTCCTCCCCCCTCCTCTCCTCCCTCCTCCTCGTCTCCTCGTCTCCTCGTCTCCTCGTCTCCTCCTCCTCCTCCTCCTCCTCCCCTTGCTTTGCACCTGCTCGTTGGGGCCTCCATCCCGCATCTGCTCGTCCTCGGTGGTCTCTGCCGCTCTCTTTGCTCTCCTCACGCCGCCGCGGGGCAGCCTCAGTGGTGTGCATGTTC